>CM076681.1:17850991-18343491 GCA_038501925.1 Xenopus petersii
TATGGATCATTCAACTGCATCTTGTTTGATCATGCCCATGTCAAGCCAGTTCTAACGAAGGTATATTTAGCTTCAGGGGAAAATTTGCTCTTAAAATAGACCTGTTGCAGTGTCAGCTATTTCTGTATAGTCATGGTGCATACACTTGTGCTTTGCAACTGCAATCAGTGGAAACAAAGATCTGCAAAACGGGAAGTGGTCACTCCAGCCTTTACACATTAATTTCTAGCTAACTATATTGAAAACACTTTTGCACAGCTTTTTTTTTTTTTTTTTTTTTTTTTTTTTTTTTTTGTCCTATTTTTGCCTTCTGACTTTCGAACAGGTCATTGACACCCAGCAACCTTTAAAACATTCCTCTGAGAAGCTACAACTGTCATCTTAGTTTGCTTTAATGTTCAGGCCCTCATTTGTTTTTCCAATTAGGATTCGGTTTCAGTATTGGGCTGAATCCCAAATAGTGGATTTGGTGCATCCCTAAACTAGCAAACACAATGCTGCTGAAATTCCAAACTGGAGAGCAACAGCAATGAACTAAATAAAACAATGTGCATTGTCTAGATTTTACTAAAAGTAAATCAAAAGGTGAACATCAATCAATTATTTCATATAGTAAGAGGGCACTCCAAGGTAGCAATATGCTGTGATCATATTTAAGCATTACTACACCATGTTTCAGGTGTTGCATACCCTTTTAAGTGTACAAACAAAGTTGTGCAATGAGGCTGTGACCACAAAATACATATAAACAAATACAAGATTCCTCTGCACTCAACCCATTATCAATATATTTAAGACAGACATTTTGTGCATACTGCTACTGAAAAATGCCTTACCCTTTAAACAAAACAGGGATTGTTTGTCCATAGATTGACGTAGTTGGCCAGCTTAAATATATTGCAGTCATCCCATATCTGGCCAGTCCTACACTCAATTTTCATCTGATTCACTGGTGTCTAATAAAAGGGCAGCCAAGTTTGGAAGTTTTACTTTGAAAGCAGCAAGTAAGTTGCAGGTAAAACTTAGTCCCTTTGTAAAATGTATAATGAAGCAATAGAATTCTTAATGAATCAGATAAAATTGAGCGTAGGACTGGCCAGATATGGGATGACTGATGTAGTTGTCCATCTTAAATATATTGCAATATATGGACAAACAATCCCTGTTTTGTTTAAAGGGTAAGGCATTTTTCAGTAGCAGTATGCACAAAATGTCTGTCTTAAATATATTGATAATGGGTTGAGTGCAGAGGACTCTTGTATCTGTCTTTCAAGTGTACACTTGAAAAAGGGTATGAGACCCAAAACATGTTTTAGTCCTTAATAAATATAATCACAGCCTTTTGCTACCTGGAGTGCTCTCCTCTTACTATGTCACATAATCGATTGATGTTGGGGACAGCGGTAACCTGGAAGAGTATTAGATGCATTTATAGTGAACTACAGCAGTGCAGAGAACTTCTGTGTCAACAACTTGTAACTGTAATCTTCCCTTTTTGCCAGTGGATTGCAACCTCCAGGTTGTATTGTTTGTAGTTGTGAATCCAGTCCTAGTGTTTACATGAGACCCACAGATTGTAGACATTCCATGGGATGACTTTGTGTTTCCTAGATTGACCATACAAATACTTTTGCCCAATACGATTTTAAGCTGCACTAGTATTAAATTAAAAACAAATTGTTTCAGAAACCAAAACCAGATGAGAAGTTCTACTCGAGCAGCATTTGGGGACCAACATGTGATGGACTGGATCGTATCGTAGAAAGGTTTGAGCTGCCAGAGCTGCAAGTTGGAGATTGGATGTTGTATGAAAACATGGGTGCCTACACTGTCGCTGCTTCCTCAACATTCAATGGATTTCAGAGACCGGCTCTTCATTACGTCATGTCACGACCACACTGGTGAGTTGGGGGGAAGTGAATGGCTTGACTCAGGGCAGCAAAGATCCACATTAGTCTCTGGCTTTTTATTAAAATGTTCCCTTATTTATTTTTAGGCAACTGATGCAGGATATTAAAGAACATGGCATTCTCCCTGAAGTACCAGAAGTGAGCGCACTCCATGTATCCTGTGCTTGGGAGAGTGGAATGGAGCTTGCTCCTACTGTCTGTACTGCTGCCAGAATCAACGTATAGGCTTAACAAACGCTCTAGTTCAACTGAAACTCTAGTGTTGGGACCATTATTTAAACAACTATTTGTTTTCTACACTACTTTGCCAACATTAATGCAACAAAATGGATGACTGTGAGATGGGGTCACATTATCTGTGTTCCTATGGAAACTTTTTTTTTTTTTATTGTTTTTGAAGTATATTGAAGATGCAAATTACTCACTCAAGCATTTGTAGCTTGTGTATTGCCAGTCTGCATCTTCACTGACCAGTTTTACAAATAGAGTTAAAATAACCTGTGTGGCCTGTACCATAAACTGGCATGGGGCAAGTGGGTATTGCCTGGTTACACAAACTGTCTATGGATGTGGGTGCTTCATACCCTGTTGCACATCCAGACTTGTCTACACATTTAGAGGCACATTTTATCAAATTTTGCAATTTCTGAGTTTTTAATAACTTATTTGAAAAATTATTAAAACATTTTATAAACTCTGATAAATGGAATTGATCTGAAACTAATCAAAGTCAATTTGAATTTTTTTTTTTTTTTTTTTTTTTTTTCCCCTGGGGGGAATCAAATTTCAGGAAGGCTGCAAACCACTTAAAATTGATCCCTGGACCTCTCCCATTGACTTAAACCGCAATTTGGCAGTTTTTAGGTGTCTAATGTGAATTCTTAAAGGACCAGAGTATGAAATCTCAAAATTGGAATTTTGTTTAACTCCCTAGTCAAATTTGACTGTTTTGAGCATTAAAAAAAAGGTTCAAGAATTTAAATTTTTTCATTTGCACCATTTTTAAGTAAATCTGACCCTTTAAAAGTAAGGCCCTGAATTATTTTCATGAGCAACAGCCTGGGGTGTCTTGGAATCCAGATACAATCTGGGAATTTGATATGGCCTGTGACCTACCGTATATACTAGTTTTTCAGCATCCAAAATGTGCAGAAAAAGTCTACCTCGGCTTATACGCAAGTCAGTGGGCAGTAGCTGAGATTGCAGTCACTTTTAATCATTCCTATACCAACAGTTCGCTTGGAGAGAGACTGCAATATCACAGTGCCCTGTTGGTTATATGAAAGAATAACAGACTGCAATATCACACAGCGCCCTCTGGTTATACAAAAGATTAAGTGATGGCAATATCACACGGTGCTCTTATACTCGGGTCGGCTTATACTCAAGTATCTACTGTACTTTGTAGTGTAGGGACCACAACAGCATGTTTTTTTGGGTCTCTTAAAGGGGCTGGTTCATATTTAAGGTACCGTATAAGCAGAGTTTTTCAGCCCCCAAAATATGCTGAAAAACTCTACCTCGGCTTATACTCGGGTCAAGGGCAAAAACGGTCGCCAGCGCCTTAGAATATTCGCCGGCGCCTTAGAATAGGCATCCAAAAACGAGATTGAAACTTACCAGAAGCTGCTGCATTTCTCACCCTCGGCTTATACTCGAGTCAATAAGCTTGCCCAGTTTTTGGAGGTAAAATTAGGTACCTCGGCTTATACTCGGGACGGCTTTTACTCGAGTATATACAGTGTTTTTTTGTTTTTTTTTTATATGGAACAGCTAAATCTAAGCAACTTTTCATTCTTATTTGCTAGTATGTTTTTTTTTGTTTTTTTTCCTTACTCTTTGCAGCTTTCAAATGGTTGTAGCGGTCTCCCTTCTAAAAAACATGCTCTGTAAGACTACAAATGTCTTATTACTGATACTTCTATACAGGCCTCTCCTATTCATACTCAAATCAATGCATGGTTGCTTAAAGGGGAGTTCACCTTTAAATTACCTTTTTAGTATGATGTAGAGTAATATTCCAAGACAATTTGCAAGTTGGTTTTTGTTTTGTGTAACAGATATTACATCAATACTTAGTTGAGCTCCTTTTGCAAATGTAACAGCCTTTAGACTCCTCCTATAGTCTTTGAGTGTCTGGATTCTGGTTGTGGGTATTTTTGACCATTCGTCCATACAAAATCTGTCCAGTTAAATTTGATAACTACTGAGCATAGACATCCTGCTTCAAATCATCCCATAGATTTTCCATGATCTTCAAATTGAGGACTGTGACTACCATTCCAGAATATTGTACTTCTCCCTCTGCATAAATGTCTTTGTAGATTTCCAAGTGGGTTTAGGGCCATTGTCTTGTTGGAGTATCCAACCCCTGCGTAACTTCAACTTTGTGACTGATGCTTGAACATTATCCTGAAGAATTATTGGGTTGAATTCATCCAACCCTGGACTTTAACAAGGGCCCCAGTCCCTGAACTAGTCACACAGCCCCACAGCATGATGGAACCTCCACTCAATTAGACAGTAGGTAGCTGGTATTTTTCTTGGAATGCGGTGTTCTTCCGCCATGCAATTAACTACATTTTTGTCTCATCAGTCCAAAGCACTTTGCGCCAAAATGACTGTGGCTTGTCTAAATTAGCTTTTGCATACAACAAGCGACTTTGTGGTGTAGGTACAGAAAGGGCTCTACTAATGGATCTCTCGACCACCTCTTCCAAATTGCCAACAATGCAGAGACTTGGTCTTTCGGAGTGCTGAGACTCGGATCCTTTTGTAGCCCTATGTTAAACTTCAGGATAACCACCGCAGATGGTGTTATGGATTAAGATGCATCTCAACAGCCCAGTAAGATCTGCCATGTTTTATAATATTTACAATTTGTATTGCATTTCCTGGCATTGATAAGGGTTTGACCTGATCAGAACATTCATACTCTCTTAGAATCCTCCTTTTATCCTCCACACCATCAGTTGGTGATTGAGTTTGGATGCCTCCAACTGCCCTGGAGAAGGAGACCTCTGGTTTGTGGAAGTAATAACAAACACAATTGACAGTCTTCTCAGGAGTAGATACCAAGGTCTTCTGGGCCAAGTGGAAGAATGGTCATCATGTCCATCCTTGGCAATAAGATCCTTTGCAGGACTCTCAATATTATCTGTACTGGAGGAACGATGTAAGCAAACAGACCCTCCCAACTCTGGGAGAAGTCATCCACTGCCACAGTCCCACACAAGGGACTCTGAAGAGGAAGATCTGAAGCTTGGAGTTCAGATCTATCGCCATCATATTCAGCTCTGGACAGTCTGCCTCAAGATATTGCACTCCTGGAATGTACAGAGCAGTTAAATCTTGAAGGTGGTTCTAAACCCATTCCATGATTGGGACAGTCTCTTTGAGCAAGAACTTGCTCCTTGTTCCCCTTGATTTCTAAAATAAGCTGCAGCCACTGCATTGTCTGATCTTCACTGCAGACCCTAGGAGAACCACACTGAGCTCCAGGATATTGGTCAGTATCTAGGAAAAGGTCTTCTACCTGCCCCTGAGGCATCTATGAACACCTCTATCCAAGCTGGTTTCCCGAGGGGAAACTCCTTGCAGGGATTGCTGGGTATTTTCCACCAGGCTAGATGTCTCTTGCACTCTTGTGTTGATCTGAATTGCCAGTTTCAAGCTATAGGATCCTACTGCCTGAGAAAATAACTGAATAGACCTCATCCTCCATTTGGTGCATTTTACCAAGTTTATAGTTGAAATCAGAAGGCCCAGAATGATCACGAATTACTTTGCAGATGTGAATGCATACCTCCCAACATTTTGAAAGTAAAAAGAGGGACAAAAATTTTTTTTCCGCATGTAGCGCAGCAATTTTTTGACCACACCCCTTTTTGTGCCCACACCCCCTACTTACCATGTATGTTTTACAGAATTCGGCAGGTTATGAAAGTTTGAAAATATTTCTCCTTATCTAAACTGTGTTTTTGTGTCTCAAAATTGTTACAAAGTATCTTATTTGCACCTGTTAGCTGTTCTGGGCTCTCTGCTAAAAACCAATAAAGTGAGAAACTTTGTTTCTTTTTCTGGCTGTTCAGTGCAGAGAAAAGAGGGACTTCCCAGTACAAATGAGGGACTGCGGGTTGAGCTGTCAAAAGAGGGACTGTCCCTCCGAAAAAGGGGCAGTTGGGAGGTATGTGAATGACCTCTCCCAAAATTGCGTTACCTGAAGGACAGGTGTCAATTTGAGCTCCAAGGTATGCCATTTTCTGGCATGGTATCATCTGACTTTTGACTACCCTTATGATCCAGCCAAACTTCTCTAAATCCTCCTTTTTATGAGATGGATGGTGATGTGGCTGGATCACCATGCTTCCCCCCTATCACAGGCAATACACATAGGTGCAGAGAGAGACGGCATGGTCTGGGTGAGTTAGTCACTACAAGTAACTCTGTTAGCCGGGACACTGTGATCGCCCGCACCAAAGGCCTGTCCATCCTCACTCACAATGTGCAGAGTCAGCTCAACATAGTCCGATTCGCGAGGTGGGAGACACGGTGCAGGAGATGGGCTCTACTACTGCTGCTTACTGTCCCTTTCCCAGCGCAGGCTCCTTCACACGCTGTCCGTAAATAGCCAGAGAGGAGAAATCAAGCGCCACAGGATGGATGGTCGCCATGTCGCCTTTTCTGAAGAGGAGTGGAAGCAGAGTTTCTGTAAGTTATTTCTTAATAAAGGATTTGCAATTTTAATTTTTAATTTGTCTTGGTGTTTATTTTTCCGTTGTATACTAACAAATTTTTTTTTAAAAAAAATTGATGTTACTGTTCCTTTTAAGGAAACCGTCACCATGGTTCCATTGAACTATTCAGGCAGGTGTTGGCTGAACCTTACAGAGGTGTGAAAGTGAGATCTGGTCACATTGGTCCCATAACGACTTCACAGTTTCCGCTAACACCTACCTGAATAGGTCAAGAACTGCCATTGACCATTGATGGTGCGATTATGTACCATAATCATACAGGGTCATACACTTTCACTTGAGGAAATGCTGCAGCCAGGAAACAGAAAATCCCAGTGATTCTAATTGCTTCTCTGCGACCCCCGGCCCAGGTACTCCTTGCTGAGTGCCACACTGCCTTTTTTATATCTCCCAGGTGTTCTCAATACTAGGAGGGTGAATGTGCTGTACAGAAATCTTGAGGGGAAATTTTCACTCTGTCTAACAACATGGCACCTCCAGTGATTTCACTTTTCCATCTCCTTAAAAATGGTTGACAGGCACCAGTACTTTTCGAATTTGAACACATTTCTGTAGTTTTTATGGTTTATTACAGTTTTACTAATGCAGGTAAATTGCAAGCTGTGAGTTTAACTTCTCCCTAGGGACAAAACTGTTACAAATGTATCTTAAGGATCTATTCTGGACTCTCTGCCAAGAGCCAATTAAGTTAGAAACATTGTATCTTTTCTGGCTGTTCAGTGCAGAGAAATCGGGACTTTCCAGTACAAATGCGTGACTATGGTTGAGCTGTCAAAAGAGGGACTGTCCTGCTTAAAACGGGACAGTTGGGAGCAGTACCGTAACTAGAGGGGGGCAGGCCCTGGTGCGTGACGAGCAGCAGGGCCCCCCGCCACCCTCCGCGGGGGGCCCTAAGGGGGTGTGGGCCCTGGCCTGCTCGCACCCCCTGCTCCCCCGGTAGTTCCGCCACTGGTTGGGAGGTATGCTATACTTTATTTGCGCTGGGTCTGGGTGCACCTGGGACTGGGAGAAGATAGAAGGTCCATAACTGTGTCTGGATCCACGCCTGAATCTGGGCACACTGGAGTGGGAGTAGCCTCAAAATGGGGCCCTGTGTAATGTGTAGCCTAGGATCCTTATATTGTACATCATTAATTCACCACCAGGGGGGGGTCACAATTCACTGAGGGCCACATTCAATCCTGCAGCCATTAGATCTCTGCTTTAAAGGGATACTGTCATGGGGAAAAAAAATCAAAACACATCAGTTAATAGTGCTGCTCCAGCAGAATTCTGCACTGAAATCCGTTTCTCAAAAGAGCAGATTTTTTTACATTTCATTTTGAAATCTGACATGGGGCTAGACATATTGTCAGTTTTCCAGCTGCCCCCAGTCATGTGACTTGTGCTCTGATAAACTTCAGTCACTCTTTACTGCTGTACTGCAAGTTGGAGTGATATCACCCCCTCCCTTTCCTCTCAGCAGCCAAACAACAGAACAATGGGAAGGTAACCAGATAACAGCTCCCTGATACAAGATAACAGCTGCCTGGTAGATTTAAGAACATCACTCTATAGTAACATCCAGGTCCCACAGTTCCATCCTAAAGTGGCTCTTTCTGAAAGCACATGACCAGGCAAAATGACCTGAGATGCACCTACACACCAATATTACATCTAAAAAAAACACACTTGCTGGTTCAGGAATGAAATTTTATATTGTAGAGTGAATTATTTGCAGTGTAAACAGTGTCATTTAGAAATAAAAACTACATCATAAAAATCCTGACAGAATCCCTTAAAATAAACGGTGCTGTTGTGATGCCTGATTATCCCCACCAGATGGCACCAGCAGCCTACTAATGTAGCAGATCATCATTATCATCATCATAAACTGCCAGGCCAACATACACTGAGAAATGGAAAAAATGTATAATATACTAAATAGTAAAACAAGGGCAGATCTACAGTTAATGGAGATGGTTGCATTCTCTATTAAAAGAGAAAGATGACTGATTTCTATTTTTTTATTCAGTGAAAATCTCTGGCTCTACATGTGCCAGTTCTATCATCACATATAACTCAGCCTTCCTTGTCCGGCTTAAAGGGCATGTAAAGACAAAAACAATTCCCATTTTTACTTGCTTTAATGAAAAAGAAAGAAATCTCCAATATACTTTAATTAAAAAATGTGTACCGTTTTTATAAGAAACCTGAATGTATGCAGTGAAATTCTCCCTTCATTTACTGCTGTGGATAGGAATTGTCAGATGGTCCCTAACTGCTGAGCAGGGAAACAATCATACTTATGACCAGCAGGAGGAGCCCCCACCTTACTTACCAGCCATACAGAATTCAAGCAGCTTTGTTTATGACGATCCCTAAGCAGCCCAGACCACACTGAGCATGTGCACAGTCTTAGTCTTGCAAAGATGTATAACAAAGTTACAAGATGGTGACCCCCCTGTAGCGAACTTTGAAAGCATAAATTATTTGTTTGATTAGGCTTGTGGTGCAGTAAGTTCATGTTTATATTTAGTATACAAAATACAGCATTTCTAGCCTTATTCTATTTTAGACTTTACATGCCCTTTAAAGGGAACCACCGAACAATTTACTGCATATATAGAATATAAATACACAACAAAAGGCTGATTAGTAAAAAATACAGATGATGCTTTGTGTTTTTACTATTTTTCTATCCATTTTCCTTTTTGGCGTCTGATGTTTGGTCCTGCTGATGTCCTGTCTAAATTGGAGCCATTGGGAGGGATTCATTTACATTAACAAGAGGCAACCAGCCAAGCATCTACTGTTATGAGTTTCTTAATGTCTTTTCTGTAAAAAGCATCTGTGAAATTGTTTTGTTTTTTTTCAACAAAACCTGCATTTTCGCTAATACTCTAAACCCTGATAAAAACTTCCCGGCTTCTGCAAAAAGGCGCCTAATGAGCCAGACGCTATTTGTATCACCCTTGGCAGACTGACAGCTATTAATGTATTCACATCAGTGAGAATCTCTGCAAAATAATACATTTATACAACACACTTAATACCTTTGTGAACCATTGACAGCTTGTATTCGGATGATATGCATTTGAGCAGCAAAAAACAGGTAATAGGTTCGAGGAAGAATTATATTACGTATAAATGAATCATGACATATAAAAGTATCATATATAGGTTTATTATAAAATTTGGCAATGTTTGGGGCTCACAAATGGCATGATCTCAGAACCAAGACTTTTGGGGAAAGGTAATGAGTGGTGCAGTGTTTGAACTAGGTCTAATAACTCATACCAATCAATGTGTTATCCCCAAAAGCATTTCATTTGAGCTTAGAATAATGTCTGGAACTGAATGTGCCCACCTGATTGTGCCTGAATGTTGATATCTGGAGTTGAATGCACCCAAACTGATTGAACCTGAATGGAGATGTCTGGAGTTGAATGCTCCCCACCTGATTGTGCCTGAATGAAGATGTCTGGAACTGAATGCTCCCCACCCGATTGTGTCTGAATGGAGATGTCTGGAGCTGAATTCACCCAACCTGATTGTGCCTGAATGGTGATGTCTGGAGTTGAATGAGCCCTACCTGATTGTGTCTGAATGGAGATGTCTGGAGTTGAATGCGCCCCACCTGATTGTGCCTGAATGGAGATGTCTAGAGTTGAATGCTCCCCACCTGATTGTGCCTGAATGAAGATGTCTGGAACTGAATGCTCCCCACCTGACTGTGCCTGAATGAAGATGTCTGGAACTGAATGCTCCCCACCTGATTGTGCCTGAATGGAGATGTCTGGAGTTGAATGCGCCCCACCTGATTGTGCCTGAATGGAGATGTCTGGAGTTGAATGTGCCCCACCTGATTGTGCCTGAATGGTGATGTCTGGAGCTGAATGCTCCCTACCTGATTGTACCTGAATGGAGATGTCTGGAGTTGAATGCGCCCCACCTGATTGTGCCTGAATGGTGATGTCTGGAGCTGAATGCGCCCCAACTGATTGTGTCTGAATGGAGATGTCTGGAGTTGAATGCGCCCCACCTGATTGTGCCTGAATGGAGATGTCTGGAGTTGAATGTGCCCCACCTGATTGTGCCTGAATGGTGATGTCTGGAGCTGAATGCGCCCTACCTGATTGTACCTGAATGGAGATGTCTGGAGTTGAATGCGCCCCACCTGATTGTGCCTGAATGGTGATGTCTGGAGCTGAATGCGCCCCAACTGATTGTGTCTGAATGGAGATGTCTGGAGTTGAATGCGCCCCACCTGATTGTGCCTGAATGGTGATGTCTGGAGCTGAATGCGCCCCAACTGATTGAACCTGAATGGAGATGTCTGGAGTTGAATGCTCCCCACCTGACTGTGCCTGAATGAAGATGTCTGGAACTGAATGTGCCCTACCTCATTCTGTCTGAATGGAGATGTCTGGAGTTGAATGAGCCCTACCTGATTGTGTCTGAATGGAGATGTCTGGAGTTGAATGAGCCCTACCTGATTGTGTCTGAATGGAGATGTCTGGAGTTGAATGAGCCCTACCTGATTGTGTCTGAATGGAGATGTCTGGAGTTGAATGTGCCTCACCTGATTGAACCTGAATGGAGATGTCTGGAGCTGAATGTGCCCCACCTGATTGTGCCTGAATGGAGATGTTTGGATATGAATGCACCCCACCTGAGTCTGAATTGAGTAATTTGAATTGAATTTGCATATTATTTTATAGTTTTCGTTTCCCCCTGCTCATTTGTTATCCAGTATAATTCCATGTACCACTGACACTGCTAATAAATCGCAGGTGAAATGATGCAGGCCATTTATTTATGAGTGAGGAATGAACATGTTCAGGTTCTACAGAGTTTCATTCTGCTCCTGTTCCCTGCACATTCATCACCACTGATTAGATAAGACCATTAAGGGGAAGAATGAATAAAGTCATGTTAACAGTTTTCTACGTTTCTGGCAGAAACAATTATTTTTGACAATTGTGACAGCGAGAGAGAATTTATACTGTGACATTTTCTATTTCAGCGAGTGGAGATCATAAGAAAGGCTTAGAATATACAGGGGAAGTGGGGATATTACTTATTGCTCTGACCTTTCCAGCATCATCTGCTTATATTCAGGTGGAAGAGATAACTGTAGCAGAATATTGAAAAGTGGATACATTATGTGCAAAGGTAAAGGTTCCCCTACTGTTATCATTCTTATTTATACAGTGGCTGAAGGGAAACGGCTCTTTTCATAAAGCAACATCAACATTTCATACCGTTACATGCAGAATAATAATATAGCTCAATACAGTTTCCCACAAGTAATACATGTAGTCAGGTAGCTAGAAATATCCTACCATGGTGGCTTCATTTCTAAAGGTGACCAAAGGTTCATTATGGCTTAAAGGTCTAAGTAAAGCTTTACATACTGTATGGGCCCCTCCAAAAGCAGTTTCATTACACTATCCTGTTATCCTATTGGATGTCAGTAGGGAGAAAACAAGAACAACTGTAGGGTCATAGGTATGAAGAGAGACCAAGGGGGACTAACTGATGAGCAGTTTCAATCCACGTTTGTGGAACCTGTTCATGTTAAAAGATTTAGGGAGTCCATTGTGACAAAGAAACTTCAGCCTGGAGAAGCTTCACTTGCAGGTCTGATTGTGCCTTCTTTCTGCTTCCCTTGAGCTCCTCGTGCCTCTAATAGGGGAATAACAAATTTTAATTGCACACTTTTAAGAAGTGCCTGAAGGTGTCTTAATCTTTTGAAGCAAACATGGCAACTTTTTCAATACAGGTGTGGGATCCGTTTATCCGCTAATCCGTTATCCAGATAACTCCAAATTACGGAAAGGACGCCCCCCCATAGACTCAATTTTATCCAAATAATCCAAATTGTTTAAAAACGATTTCCTTTTTCTCTGTAGTAATAACAAAACAGTAGCTTGTACTTCATCCCGACTAAGCTATTATGAATGCTTATTGGAAGCAAATCCAGTTTATTGGGTTTATTTCATGTTTAAATGTTTATCTAATAGACTTAAGGTATGAAGATCCGAATTATGGAAAGATCCATTATGCAGAAAACCCCAGGTCCCAAGCATCCTGGATAAGAGGTCCCATACCTGCGCACTGGCATAACCTATAAAATTTGCAAACCTTCTTCCATTGTCCGAATAGGTTGTTAAACAGTTTCCAGTCTCAGAAAAGCTTTATTAAATTCGACCCCTGTCCTGTGGAAATGCACAAGCACAGCACCATTAGCTGGGCCCCCTCTCCAAATAATCTGTCCAGCTACTTCTCTGTGATGTCCAGCATACAGCGGCCTAAGGCTGCCACTAACCTACTCCTGAATTCTTAAATCCCTAACTGGCACCCTATGGCTCTGGGCTCTACCCTAAACACTGACTCCTCTTTAGGAACACAGACTGCCCTTGCCATCTAGTACAGCTTTCTCTCACCTCTGAGGTGGTCCTGGTACAGAGCTACTAACTCTCCTAATCAGGGCCGGCCTTAGGCCTATTGGACCAATTGGGCCCTGCACCTCTGGGGGCCCCGCACCACAGGGCAGCACAGATAATATTTCCCTCAGCACATGATGCTGCCTGGCCTGCCCCCAACTTTGAGAGTCTGGCCCATCCCCAAATCCATAGGTCCAGTCCACCCCCAACTCTGATAAGCCAGCCTATCCCCCAACTCCATAGGTCTAGCCTGCCCCCAACTCTCATAGGCCCAGCTTTCCTCCAACCTTGATAGGCCCTGCCTGCCCCCAATCCAACCAAGCCTGCTCCCAAACTAATTGGCCCAGTCCACTCTCCTATTTCCTCCCTCTCTCTCTTACCCTGTGTGCCCCTATTATGTGCCCCTATTTCATCCCTCTCACTCTCATACCTTGTCTGCCCCTTTCCTTTCTGCCTGTATGCCCTTATTTTCCTAAATACTTGGTGTGTCAGTAGCCAGCAACACTTTGTCTAGGGGCCCCGCCAACATGGTCCCAATTGGGCCCCACATTTGATAGGATCAGCCCTGCTCCTAATCCAAACAGGGTGGAGTCTGTCCTGCCTTTGATGTTATCATGCCAAAGACGAAGACCCTGGCTTCTGCACTTCTTCTTATAAGCTCCTGTAGAGGAAGTCTCCCACAAAATGTCATAGGAATTTTTTTCCCCCCAAAATACATCAGTTTATAGTGCTGTTTCAACAGAATTCTGCACTGATCCTTTTCTCAAAAGAGCAAACAGATTTTTTTTTTTTAGATTTAATCTTGAAATCTTACATGGGGCTAGACATATTGTCAGTTTCCCAGCTGCCCTTAGTCATGTGACTTGTGTTCTGATAAACTTCGGTCACTCTTTACTGCTGTACTGCAAGTTGGAGTGATATCAGATAGCTCTCTGAGTAATTTTACATTAATGTTTTATTCAGGGCTTGTGTTTATCCTTAACCATTGTTTATATTGTGAATAAAATACCCCTCTTTTAAATTATAAGGATATTAGAAGATACCGAGGCGTTTCATGACCATATAAAAACACGAGGCTGAAGTATATACAGGTCATGGAACTCCGAGGTAACTTCTAATATCCTCATATTTTGCAACTGGGGGTAATTTATTTATTATAATACACACATTTCAGTGAGTCATGTGACAGAAATGACATCAGCCGTTGTTTATAACTGATGACATCAGAACTCACCGTTTATAAGGATATAATTTACAAGATATTCATGGCTTTTGTGTATTATAAGGATATCTTTTACAGCTTAACCTTGGCTATTGTGTTTTATAGCTCACTAATCTAACAATTATTACACCTTATATTATTTCCTCTGTACTTTTATCGACATTTTAATCCATAAGGAGCCCAAGGCAAATGCCCTTCCTGCCCAAAAACTGGTTTTAGAATCAGTTCTAGAGAAGCAATGGCAGAACACTTAATTACTATCATGTCAGTGAGGGAAACTATTCGATACAAATGGGAGATAATGAAAAACAGGACTCATTAGTCCTTAAAAAAGACAATTTAGTGATAGTTTTATGTTTAGGAAAATACATATTATTTTCAAGACCTTGGGAAAACACAAGACTTTTAGGTGCATAAAGGGTTAACGTAGGTTATCAGTTATCAGTGATGTACATGGTCCCTGAGTGATGAAGCTGTTGAAGCAGCAATCTGCAATCTAGAGAGCTATGAAATCACAAGTCTCTCATAGATTATCATTATGGAAAGGACTTCTGGAGATTAGTATCAGCACTTCAGTTGCACGAATCAATAGTTCTCTAACAAACAGACAGGTGATAATCATAAAGATGGTGGATATTAGCCAGTCTGTCAGTCTACTGGCAAAGAGAGAAAGCCCAACACCCATGTCTCAAGTTGATTTGCTCAATGGGTATCACAGCTAGGACATTGCAAATTATATATTAGGGCAGCAGCGGCAAAAGCAGAGCTTGATTAAATGTCACAGAATCTTCTTCTACTTATGATTGTTCTCACTTATCTGTGCAATTACCGACTTGTGATTTTAGCCAGCACTGTTATTAAAGGGAGCATGCTATTACAAGAGAAATGGTACCTATAGTAACAGTGGATAATAGTCTCTGGAAAGGGAGTGTGGCTGTGGGATAGCAGGTATAGTAGGGAGAGATGGTGTCTATAGTAACAGTGGATAATAGTCTCTGGGAAGGGATTGTGACTGTGGGATAGCAGGTATAGTAGGGAGAGATGGTGCCTATAGTAACAGTGGGGATAATAGTCTCTGGGAAGGGAGTGTGACTGTGGGATAGCAGGTATAGTAGGGAGAGATGGTGTCTATAGTACCAATGGATAATAGTCTCTGGGAAGGGAGTGTGACTGTGGGATAGCAGGTATAGTAGGGAGAGATGGTGCCTATAGTAACAGTGGGATAATAGTCTCTGGGAAGGGAGTGTGACTGTGGGATAGCAGGTATAGTAGGGAGAGATGGTGCCTATAGTAACAGTGGGATAATAGTCTCTGGGAAGGGAATGTGACTATGGGATATCAGGTATAATAGGGAGAGATGTACCTATAGTAACAGTGGGATAATAGTCTCTGGGAAGGGAGTGTGACTGTGGGATAGCAGGTATAGTAGGGAGAGATGGTGCCTATAGTAACAGTGGCATAATAGTCTCTGGGAAGGGAGTGTGACTGTGGGATAGCAGGTATAGTAGGGAGAGATGGTGCCTATAGTAACAGTGGCATAATAGTCTCTGGGAAGGGAGTGTGACTGTGGGATAGCAGGTATAGTAGGGAGAGATGGTGTCTATAGTAACAGTGAATAATAGTCTCCGGGAAGGGAGTGTGACTGTGGGATAGCAGGTATAGTAAGGAGAGATGGTGTCTATAGTAACAGTGGGATAATAGTCTCTGGGAAGGGAGTTTGACTGTGGGATAGCAGGTATAGTAGGGAGAGATGGTGTCTATAGTAACAGTGGGATAATAGTCTCTGGGAAGGGAGTGTGACTGTGGGATAGCAGGTATAGTAAGGAGAGATGGTGCCTATAGTAATAGTGGCATAATAGTCTCTGGGAAGGGAGTGTGACTGTGGGATAGCAGGTATAGTAGGGAGAGATGGTGTCTATAGTAACAGTGGATAATAGTCTCTGGGAAGGGAGTGTGACTGTGGGATAGCAGGTATAGTAGGGAGAGATGGTGCCTATAGTAACAGTGGGATAATAGTCTCTGGGAAGGGAGTATAACTGTGGGATAGCAGGTATAGTAGGGAGAGATGGTGTCTATAGTAACAGTGGGATAATAGTCTCTGGGAAGGGAGTGTGACTGTGGGATAGCAGGTATAGTAGGGAGAGATGGTGTCTATAGTAACAGTGGATAATAGTCTCTGGGAAGGGATTGTGACTGTGGGATAGCAGGTATAGTAGGGAGAGATGGTGCCTATAGTAACAGTGGGGATAATAGTCTCTGGGAAGGGAGTGTGACTGTGGGATAGCAGGTATAGTAGGGAGAGATGGTGCCTATAGTAACAGTGGGATAATAGTCTCTGGGAAGGGAGTGTGACTGTGGGATAGCAGGTATAGTAGGGAGAGATGGTGCCTATAGTAACAGTGGGATAATAGTCTCTGGGAAGGGAATGTGACTATGGGATATCAGGTATAATAGGGAGAGATGTACCTATAGTAACAGTGGGATAATAGTCTCTGGGAAGGGAGTGTGACTGTGGGATAGCAGGTATAGTAGGGAGAGATGGTGCCTATAGTAACAGTGGCATAATAGTCTCTGGGAAGGGAGTGTGACTGTGGGATAGCAGGTATAGTAGGGAGAGATGGTGCCTATAGTAACAGTGGCATAATAGTCTCTGGGAAGGGAGTGTGACTGTGGGATAGCAGGTATAGTAGGGAGAGATGGTGTCTATAGTAACAGTGAATAATAGTCTCCGGGAAGGGAGTGTGACTGTGGGATAGCAGGTATAGTAAGGAGAGATGGTGTCTATAGTAACAGTGGGATAATAGTCTCTGGGAAGGGAGTTTGACTGTGGGATAGCAGGTATAGTAGGGAGAGATGGTGTCTATAGTAACAGTGGGATAATAGTCTCTGGGAAGGGAGTGTGACTGTGGGATAGCAGGTATAGTAAGGAGAGATGGTGCCTATAGTAATAGTGGCATAATAGTCTCTGGGAAGGGAGTGTGACTGTGGGATAGCAGGTATAGTAGGGAGAGATGGTGTCTATAGTAACAGTGGATAATAGTCTCTGGGAAGGGAGTGTGACTGTGGGATAGCAGGTATAGTAGGGAGAGATGGTGCCTATAGTAACAGTGGGATAATAGTCTCTGGGAAGGGAGTATAACTGTGGGATAGCAGGTATAGTAGGGAGAGATGGTGTCTATAGTAACAGTGGGATAATAGTCTCTGGGAAGGGAGTGTGACTGTGGGATAGCAGGTATAGTAGGGAGAGATGGTGTCTATAGTAACAGTGGATAATAGTCTCTGGGAAGGGATTGTGACTGTGGGATAGCAGGTATAGTAGGGAGAGATGGTGCCTATAGTAACAGTGGGGATAATAGTCTCTGGGAAGGGAGTGTGACTGTGGGATAGCAGGTATAGTAGGGAGAGATGGTGCCTATAGTAACAGTGGGATAATAGTCTCTGGGAAGGGAGTGTGACTGTGGGATAGCAGGTATAGTAGGGAGAGATGGTGCCTATAGTAACAGTGGGATAATAGTCTCTGGGAAGGGAATGTGACTATGGGATATCAGGTATAATAGGGAGAGATGTACCTATAGTAACAGTGGGATAATAGTCTCTGGGAAGGGAGTGTGACTGTGGGATAGCAGGTATAGTAGGGAGAGATGGTGCCTATAGTAACAGTGGCATAATAGTCTCTGGGAAGGGAGTGTGACTGTGGGATAGCAGGTATAGTAGGGAGAGATGGTGCCTATAGTAACAGTGGCATAATAGTCTCTGGGAAGGGAGTGTGACTGTGGGATAGCAGGTATAGTAGGGAGAGATGGTGTCTATAGTAACAGTGAATAATAGTCTCCGGGAAGGGAGTGTGACTGTGGGATAGCAGGTATAGTAAGGAGAGATGGTGTCTATAGTAACAGTGGGATAATAGTCTCTGGGAAGGGAGTTTGACTGTGGGATAGCAGGTATAGTAGGGAGAGATGGTGTCTATAGTAACAGTGGGATAATAGTCTCTGGGAAGGGAGTGTGACTGTGGGATAGCAGGTATAGTAAGGAGAGATGGTGCCTATAGTAATAGTGGCATAATAGTCTCTGGGAAGGGAGTGTGACTGTGGGATAGCAGGTATAGTAGGGAGAGATGGTGTCTATAGTAACAGTGGATAATAGTCTCTGGGAAGGGAGTGTGACTGTGGGATAGCAGGTATAGTAGGGAGAGATGGTGCCTATAGTAACAGTGGGATAATAGTCTCTGGGAAGGGAGTATAACTGTGGGATAGCAGGTATAGTAGGGAGAGATGGTGTCTATAGTAACAGTGGGATAATAGTCTCTGGGAAGGGAGTGTGACTGTGGGATAGCAGGTATAGTAGGGAGAGATGGTGTCTATAGTAACAGTGGATAATAGTCTCTGGGAAGGGATTGTGACTGTGGGATAGCAGGTATAGTAGGGAGAGATGGTGCCTATAGTAACAGTGGGGATAATAGTCTCTGGGAAGGGAGTGTGACTGTGGGATAGCAGGTATAGTAGGGAGAGATGGTGCCTATAGTAACAGTGGGATAATAGTCTCTGGGAAGGGAGTGTGACTGTGGGATTGCAGGTATAGTAGGGAGAGATGGTGCCTATAGTAACAGTGGGATAATAGTCTCTGGGAAGGGAATGTGACTATGGGATATCAGGTATAATAGGGAGAGATGTACCTATAGTAACAGTGGGATAATAGTCTCTGGGAAGGGAGTGTGACTGTGGGATAGCAGGTATAGTAGGGAGAGATGGTGCCTATAGTAACAGTGGCATAATAGTCTCTGGGAAGGGAGTGTGACTGTGGGATAGCAGGTATAGTAGGGAGAGATGGTGCCTATAGTAACAGTGGGATAATAGTCTCTGGGAAGGGAGTGTGACTGTGGGATAGCAGGTATAGTAGGGAGAGATGGTGTCTATAGTAACAGTGGATAATAGTCTCTGGGAAGGGAGTGTGACTGTGGGATAGCAGGTATAGTAGGGAGAGATGGTGCCTATAGTAACAGTGGGATAATAGTCTCTGGGAAGGGAGTATAACTGTGGGATAGCAGGTATAGTAGGGAGAGATGGTGTCTATAGTAACAGTGGGATAATAGTCTCTGGGAAGGGAGTTTGACTGTGGGATAGCAGGTATAGTAGGGAGAGATGGTGTCTATAGTAACAGTGGGATAATAGTCTCTGGGAAGGGAGTGTGACTGTGGGATAGCAGGTATAGTAGAGAGAGATGGTGTCTATAGTAACAGTGGATAATAGTCTCTGGGAAGGGAGTGTGACTGTGGGATAGCAGGTATAGTAGGGAGAGATGGTGCCTATAGTAACAGTGGGATAATAGTCTCTGGGAAGGGAAGGTGACTATGGGATATCAGGTATAATAGGGAGAGATGTACCTATAGTAACAGTGGGATAATAGTCTCTGGGAAGGGAGTGTGACTGTGGGGTAGCAGGTATAGTAGGGAGAGATGGTGTCTATAGTAACAGTGAATAATAGTCTCCGGGAAGGGAGTGTGACTGTGGGATAGCAGGTACAGTAGGGAGAGATGGTGCCTATAGTAACAGTGGGATAATAGTCTCTGGGAAGGGAGTATAACTGTGGGATAGCAGGTATAGTAGGGAGAGATGGTGTCTATAGTAATAGTGGGATAATAGTCTCTGGGAAGGGAGTTTGACTGTGGGATAGCAGGTATAGTAGGGAGAGATGGTGTCTATAGTAACAGTGGGATAATAGTCTCTGGGAAGGGAGTGTGACTGTGGGATAGCAGGTATAGTAGGGAGAGATGGTGCCTATAGTAACAGTGGATAATAGTCTCTGGGAAGGGAGTGTGACTGTGGGATAGCAGGTATAGTAGGGAGAGATAGTGTCTATAGTAACAGTGGATAATAGTCTCTGGGAAGGGAGTGTGACTGTGGGATAGCAGGTATAGTAGGGAGAGATGGCGTCTATAGTAACAGTGGGATAATAGTCTCTGGGAAGGGAGTGTGACTGTGGGATAGCAGGTATAGTAAGGAGAGATGGTGCCTATAGTAACAGTGGGATAATAGTCTCTGGGAAGGGAGTGTGACTGTGGGATAGCAGGTATAGTAGGGAGAGATGGTGCCTATAGTAACAGTGGGATAATAGTCTCTGGGAAGGGAGTATAACTGTGGGATAGCAGGTATAGTAGGGAGAGATGGTGTCTATAGTAACAGTGGGATAATAGTCTCTGGGAAGGGAGTTTGACTGTGGGATAGCACGTATAGTAGGGAGAGATGGTGTCTATAGTAACAGTGGGATAATAGTCTCTGGGAAGGGAGTATAACTGTGGGATAGCAGGTATAGTAGGGAGAGATGGTACCTATAGTAACAGTGGGATAATAGTCTCTGGGAAGGGAGTGTGACTGTGGGATAGCAGGTATAGTAGGGAGAGATGGTGCCTATAGTAACAGTGGATAATAGTCTCTGGGAAGGGAGTGTGACTGTGGGATAGCAGGTATAGTAGGGAGAGATGGTGCCTATAGTAACAGTGGGGATAATAGTCTCTGGGAAGGGAGTGTGACTGTGGGATAGCAGGTATAGTAGGGAGAGATGGTGCCTATAGTAGCAATGGGGATAATAACTGGTGAAGAATTATCTGTTAAAGTTATGTTATAATCATCTGACTTCCCTTTCCACACCTTTCATACAGACACCCTATTATAAATTTAAAAAAACATTCCCACTGCGCTACACCTATCAAAAGGTTTTTGTTTTCTATAAAAGACTTATAACAGTCTTCACACTTCAAACTTCCCCTTCAAGCGCCACTTTACAGAAAATGTATAATGCTTAAAAGAATAGAACCAAATCCTGATAATTCTAGTGTTGCTTGGGATACTCAAAAGATGTACTTTCCTCGGAGTATAAGTGCTTTATTCAGACTTCACAAGTAGGAAAAGCTCTTCTGGTCCATCAGTGGTGAATTGAAGGACTATAGGTTGCTCTGAAACATATAGAGTGTGGGGAGGTTTATTAAGACCAGAAAGTATATACAATATATGGCGTTCGGTACAAAGGTACAAAAACAATGGCTTGTTGTTGTTACTAAATTTTTGTGGCCCTAATAGATTTTTCGAGCACCCACCACTTTTATAGATTTCAATTTCCTTGGTTGTGATTCTATGCCTGGATCACTTTATAATGAGTTTCTACTTTTTTGCCCTGTTTTTGTTTTGGCATAAATTATCAGTAATTACAATCCCAATAAAAGGGAGGAACAACCACCCATTCAGCTGATCCGTTCTATCCTTGTGATGTCCCCAAGATTGCCAATTTTGTTTATTTTTTTGCTAAATCCAATCCAACTTTCATGTCAATTCTCATACGTAACACCTATCAATTTACTATGAGCTCTTCCTTCCCCATGGAAGGGAGGATTCCAAGACTCTATGGTTTAGAAGAGGAACGTATACAGGAAATTAAAGGGAATACTGTCATGGGAAAAAAAATTTTTTTCAAAATGAATCAGTTAATAGTGCTGCTCCAGCAGAATTCTGCACTGAAATCCATTTCTCAAAAGACCAAACAGATTTTTTTATATTCAATTTTGAAATCTGACATGGGGCTAGATATATTGTCAATTTCCCAGCTGCCCCAAGTCATGTGACTTGTGCTCTGATAAACTTCAATCACTCTTTACTGCTGTACTGCAATTTGGAGTAATATCACCCCCTCCCTTTACCCCCCTAGCAGCCAAACAAAAGAACAATGGGAAGGTAACCAGATAGCAGCTCCCTAACGCAAGATAACAGCTGCTTGGTAGATGTAAGAACAACACTCAATAATAAAAACCGATGTCCCACTGAGACACATTCAATTACATTGAGAAGGAAAAACAGCAGCCTGCCAGAAAGCATTACTCTCCTAAAGTGCAGGCACAAGTCACATGACCAGGGGCAGCTGGGAAATTGACAAAATGTCTAGCCCCATGTCAGATTTCAAAATTGAATATAAAAAAATCTGTTTGCTCTTTTGAGAAATGGATTTCAGTGCAGAATTCGGCAGCACTATTAACTGATTCATTTTGAAAACGTTTTTTTCCCCATGACAGTATCCCTTTAAGTATTTTGTGTGATCTTCCTGATTGGATAAGATGCCTCTTCTACCTTGACTCAAATATCACCTTCACTTTAGCTTTAAAGGCTTTTCTTGGCAGTAGTATGGCCATCTGTATTGCCAGAATCCTTCTTATTTGCATTCTCTGGCACAAAGGCAGTCTGCTCTTATGCACAAGAGAGCTGGGAGGGTTGCTTGCTATGATGGCTGAAGCCTTTGCAGTTTTCCAAGGTTATTGAGTGACAAATTAAAATTCTGGATGGAATACAGCTATGGCATTGCAGCTCAGAAGAATGCATGTTCTATGGGTGTTTGTGGGGTTTTGAATGGAAAACACTTCTAAATTTGCAGATATTTCAGTTTAAACACAGAGCTCGGATGAAAAAAAATCTCAGATCCATGAGTAAGTAAGTAAATAAGTAATGTAACACAGGAATATGTATCCAAGGGAACACCCACACAAAGTTATTTCCGTCCAGGTCAGGATATATTAAACAATTACTTAATTGTATGACAGATGAAAAACAAATAATCAGGTCTCTTTTTCCTTTAGTCATTATGCAGCTGTGTAAGACCTTTTCCATAGGAAGCTTTGGATGTCCTTACAGGCCCCTCCTAAACAGCATTAGCTTTACTGATCGCATGTAGAACTGGGATTTCATTTATATGTATAAGAGCATAAGCCTTTTGACTTTCATGATTTTAGAAATAAATGTGGTGGAGATGCAGGTGGTTTTAAATCTTGGAATCTGAACTTCAGACTCTAAGGGAGGAACTTGTAGCACTAAGGGCAGCGGCAAACTTGGAGGAGGAAAGGAGGCTCACAGAGCAACCACTGGCAGGGGCTAGTGTAGCGGGGGTGGAGAAGGGGCAGTGGAGGCTGAGTGAGATAGGTTTGTTACAGTCAGGAAGGGAAGTAGGGGACGAAAGTGTAGGGGGGCTGGTCCACAGTAAGGACTCCCTTCAAGGAAATCCCTGTCCACCATGTGATCTATCGCTTATGAATGCCGCATCGGGTGCTTTAACTGTTACTCATCCTCAAATGCTGCGGTCACACCTCCGTCCTCTACCCGCCCTTCTCAGCCGTCAGCCATACGAACTTCCTCCTCAGCACTCCGCCTTCCGCCCTACGTCCTCCGCCTTCTATGAGGAGGGAGAAACTAGGACCCAGGACTGATGGCTGAGGAGGGAGGAAGGGAGGAAGGAGAAGCAACCACCCAGGACGGATGGCTGAGGAGGGAGGAATGGGGATCCAGGACCCATGTCGGATGGCTGAGGAGGGAGGAGCGAGGTGTGACATCTGCGTTGAGGGAGGGGTGAGTTGAAAAGCAGGCGATGTTGCATTCCTCTAGCATAGGAGATTGCATAAAGGACAGGGATTTCCTCGGAGGATGTCCTAAAATGAGTTCCGTACCACAGCTCATCCAAAGCAACAAAATCACCATTTTGGATGAAGATGCTGGGGAGCTCTGAAATTGGTGTGTATGGAGCCAGACTTTCTCTCAGAGCACCCTGGGAGGCAGCGTCTCTAATATAGGCGGTGGGGGGAGTGTGAGGGAGTAAAGGCAGGTTTCAGTTATAGGGGATTCAGTTATTAGAAAGGTGGATAGGGTAATATGTCGCAAGGACCCTTCATGCCGAACAGTCTGCTTCTTGCCTGGTGCTAGAGTTCAGCATGTGGTGGAGCAAGTATACAGATTATTGAGAAGGGCTGAGGAAGACCCAACAGTCTTGGTACACATAGGTATCAGTGACAAAGTTAGAGGAGGAGGGAAGAATGATTTAAAAAAAAAAAAAACTAGGTTAAAAGTTGTGAAAATCTTCTCAGAGATATTACCTGTGTCAAGAGCAATGTTAAGAAGACAAAGTTGTATGGTGCTTCTCTGTGCTCTGTGCCTCGATAGAGACAAATTATATTCGGAAGAAAATACAGGCTTCACGGAGGGAAGGTCTGAGATTTGCTACACAGATTATACAGGCCACAGGAAGAAAATAACAAAGGCCCGAGGAGATTGGTCTCCATTCCCAAGAGATCACCTGCTGTCCTTTACTGTGTGATTAAGAGTTTCTTGGAAACTTATCCTATCAGGTTCTTCAGACTATCACCTCCCTCTTCTATTTGAGACAGTACAATATATTGCCATGGTAACCCCTATCCTTATGGGGCAGTCTATTAGAGAGAAGCACAAAACGTACCTCCATCCAAATATAAACAAGCAAAGCCACAAACCTTACAGTGAACACATTGAACATAGTTACAGTGAGCCCTGATTGTAGTTGTATAGTATTGTGATTTAGTTATTCACATATTTCATAAATATCTCTATGCGGCTCAACAAAGAGTCTGATATGCTGGGAAGAACCGTTTGGATGCTGAAGATTGCTCATCTCTACCTGCATATCTATTTAGAACAGTAATTATATGATCAATAGTTTTCCGACCCTCACTCTCTCTGACCAGGCCCTTCTCAACCCAGGTCCAACCCAGCTTGAACCTGAGCCGACTCCAAGTTCCAGAAAAAAAAATCCCACTAAAGATGAAGACCAGCCTTCTGGAGCCCAACCACAGTGCACAAGTTGTGTGTGAGTTAGCTGGGCAATTATAACTATAATTCTTTGGCCCTAACCCATCTGACCCACATACAGTATCACCAAATGACACTAAACTGGGAGACAAATTTGTTTGTTTAAGTCTCATTTAAGTCTCAAAAGGTAACAAAATAAATATTCCCATGGAGAATACAACATGCTGCATAATAACAGTTCACAGAAGTGAATAATACATATGAATCACACAATGTTCTGTCAATGTAATATAATAATGCCATTTCCAGAGCCCTGAGAATAGTATTAGCATTATTATATTTTCACTATTCCCTTTCCTACCTTAATGCTCCCAGCTCAAGCACACTATATTATATTTTTAATCAAGTCCATACAGTCCGACTGAACTGACAGAATACCAGAGGATCTCTCTGTGTGCCCATGTGAGCCCCATTATCTTTCTTATTGGGGACATGGGCTAATATAATTGCTATAACATTTAGCAACATCTACATCTCCCTTTTGTGAAAGTGGATCCTTGGTGCCAGGTACATAAACTTGGTATCATTACGTAAATTAGCCCTCTTCCTCATTCTCCATGGTTTCTCTTCCACCACTGCTTACCTATCTCTACTCTCTCTCTGCCCCCAGTCCACTCCTTCCAAGACCTCCATGCCCCTACTGCCTCCTTCCACCATTTATGTGCCTTCTCTGCCACCTCTCCACTGCTTACCTATCTCAATACCCTCTGTGCCTCCATCCTACTCCTTCCAAGACCTCCATGCCCTAAATGACTCCTCCCTGTTCCTTCACCCATTTCTATGCCTTCTGCATTGAGAACTTATTACTAGCATAACTATAAATTCTAGCCATGGTTGTGCAGGAGCTTATATCAGAGCAGGGCTAAGAGGCACTGCCACCCAAGGGAAGTACCTTTTGCTTTCATTTGCCACCCTCCACTTGCACAACCCGCTTGTGCCCCCTGCCATTGATTCCTAGGCACATGCCTGTATTGCCGACACCTAATTCCACCCCTAGCTTTTATAAATGTAGGTGATCAGACAAATCTTTCCGTTTTTCTCTCTGTGACATAATCCAGCACAGTTACAGGCTTGAGAGCCATCCAATTGGCTGGGCGCCCCAGTGCATCCATGGGAGAGGGGGAGTGCCTGACTTTGGAGCCAAATGTACAGGGGTACCGACAGAGCTTATAAAGCAGCCAGAGAGATCTAGATCTGTGGAGTGTGACGGTGCTGTTTGAAAGGCAGAAAGAAAAGGCTGTGTTTTGCTCTGCTTTGATAAAGTATCTTAGCATTAGGGAGAGCCAGTTTCTACTGCCTGTGGATACTTTTTCCACTATGTGATTCCCCAGGGTGAGGACAGGTCTTGCTTGTGTGCCTGCCACATAGGAGCGCCTACTACTTTCAAAGGGAACTGCACCTTGGGGTAGGTAGCACTACCTGGGGACATAAGAGCTCTTGGGGAAGGGACATTGAACTGACCAGATTTATTCTGCATTTATCCACCCCGTGTGGGACTGTGGCATTGAGAGAATGTGCCAGGGGGTTGATAGTCCACACAGGTTCCCCAGAGTAAAGTGATATTGTGTGATTTGCATTTACAGTTACTAAATACAGTTTTACATGAAGTTTATATTTGTTTTATTGCAAACTGTGTGTTTTATTTTTCCTAATGGAAATCACCTGAGGTGTGCTCCTCAGTGTTCCCTAGGTGGAGGCACTGCGCTGTAATGCCCAGTACTTTTCATACACGAAAGGGATTTAGGACCTTGGACTGCAAAGGGTTAATTGCTATTTAAAGAGACAGTAACCAAATTAGGGTTATATATTCTAAATTAAATGTACAAACTGAATGTCCTTCTTTGTGGTGGGTTATATTTGTTTTCTACATTCTAATTTAGAGCTTTTTTAGTTGCATTATATTATGTATTATTTATAGCTGACCACACACACAGTTTCCCTCTTTATTTAGTGTGTTTAGGCTTTTCTCAAAGGATTCAGAGTGTTGTAGTTAAGCAACTGCTACAGCGACATGTTTACGTTCTCTTCTTTAAAACAAACCAAAAACAAAATAATAAGGGTCTATACAACTGTGCGTACTTCCATCTATGCCTTTTTCTTCTCCTCCAGTGAATTCCCAGCTCTTGGTTTGTTAACTCACCCTCGCAGCACCTCCTCCCTGATCTCATTAAAATTGTCAATGTCAATTAAAATGACTTCTCCAAATCTTAAAGGATTTAACAGGCCTGGCAAGCCTGTGCTAAAAGTTTTAGATTAAATTAGGTTTGGAGCTGACTTACATCGATGCCTATTAATATCTGTCGTCCAATTATACAATTTTGATACAAGCCTGATAAGATATGTGCCAGAACCCTGCAGCAGCAGTAAAGCAGAAACAGGAGAAAAGATGAAAGTATTTTAATGTGAATAATATTCTAAATAATTTATATGATTATTTTACAGATATGTCCCAGGTTCTATGATCTGTTACATTTATAACAGTGATGTCTCTGTTATAATATATATTGCAATTGGCATCCTGGTACTTCTATTATGGGTGGTGTATGTTTTAGGCAAACTGCTTGGTTCCCCTATGCTTGCATCACTTGAATCCTTTCTACAGGTTTGGTACTAGTCAAACCAAAGTTCAGATATTCAGGAATCAATCACTGGAACAGGATGTTAACGTAGTACTGCATTGTTTCCTCCCTTATTGGATGTACCACCTTGTGCCACATGCTGGAAATTGCCAATATATGAAACAAACAACAGTGCCACCTGCAGGTCAATTTTTCCAAACGGCTGACAGTCAGAAGAAATTTGCAGAAGAAGACAACTCTTCTGATGTTGCTCTGCTTATAAAGACCAGAGAAGGGGGCTGTAGGGACTTGGATACAAACATCCAAAATCTGATGTTCGGTGGTACATTTTAACTTTAGAGCTGGTCTTACCAAGGAAAAAGTATTTGCAGGTCCAGCTCACATCCTCCATTGTGTGTGCACATCCCCCTCCTCCCGTTGCATGACAGGGTAGGACTATGCGGACGTTTTTGGCGCAATCCGACAAAACGCCAGCGTCAAATCGCATGCAACGGAAATAAGGCAAGAGATAGAAATGTCGGATGAAGTTGCAGCGTTGATCCGACGCGACTTGACAGATTCAGACGCAACGTGCAGTTTTTGCACTCGACAGTCGTGTCGCTTCGGAACAACGTTGCAACTTCATCCAACAATGCATTCACTTACCTTACTTCCGTCGCATGCGATTTGACGCCGGCGTTTTGACGCAGCGCGACGAAAACGTCCGTTAGTCCTACCCTTACACACTGGCAAATTCCGTTCGGATACACACAACTCAAGCAGGACAAACATCCAAAGTTATTTTATTTAAAATATTAGTTCTTGGCATCAGGCAGATATTACGTAAAACTGGAATGCACGAGACACTTGCATTTTCTATTTTTTTTTTTAGTTTTGAATTTTTTTGTTTTAATTCTGACAGCAAGATCATTGCAATTTAAAGCAAAGTGTAGGACATTAAAAGCTGTGGGATTTATCCAGTTCATTTCCAAGACACAATTTCATGACGAAGGGGGGGATAGGAGATGTAAAGTGTTGCAGAGAAACACCTGGCGGAATATCTTCTTGTTTAGAACATTCTCAAGCATAATTGGCTCCGGAACGACTGACAAAAGACTGACCTTTCAGCAAAATGTTAGCATTCAGTAATGACACATAAACTTCTGCTCATGCAATTCCTGTTAAATAGCGATCAATACTGTGGAATGTACACATATCACATCAACAATGTGCAATCAACATTAGAATAATCATAAAACAAAAAGGTAGGGTCCCTTGACACCTACACCCACCATTAAAGGGAAGTTCAGCTAAAAATGAATGTCTTCTTACTGTAGAGTAAGTTTAAAAAATAAGGTTTTGCCACTTTCTTTTCTTGATCACTCCTTATACAGAATCATGTGCACTTTTTGCTAGTTACCTGTCTGCTTCTCTCCAACCTGCCATTAAACAAAACAACAAATATTTGTGTATTTAAACATATTTTACTCACTTAATGGGATGCTGCCTTTGCATTCATGCATTGCATCAACTTGATTTCCACTTTCACAAAATCATTCACACTTCCTTTCTAATCTATGTATTTCTAACTTCAAGGGGCACATTTACTTAGGGTCGAATATTGAGGGTTAATTAACCCTCGATATTCGACTGTCGAAGTAAAATCCTTTCGACTTCGAATATGGAAGTCGAAGGATTTACCGCAATTCGTTCGTTCGAACGATCGTAGGAAAAAACGATTCGAAGGATTTTAATTCATCGATCGAACGATTTTCCTTCGATAAAAATTTAGAAAGCCTATGGGGACCTTCCCCATAGGCTAACATTGATGCTCGGTAGGTTTTAGGTGGCGATGTAGGTGGTCAAAGTTTTTTTTAAAGAGACAGTACTTCGACTATTGAATGGTCGAATAGTCGAACGATTTTTAGTTTGAATCATCCAATTCGAAGTCGTAGTCGAAGGTGCCTATTCAATGGTCGAAGTAGCCAAAAAAATACTTCGAAATTCGAAGTATTTTTTATTCTATTCCTTCACTCAAGCTAAGTAATTGTGCCCCCAAATGTTTCTGTTGTAAACATGTATTTTACATGTGGCTGATGCTACAGGGGGACCAAATTCAGCCCCTAACTTGGGCAGTAGCCTCCTCTCCTTTTTGCATCCGGAACTGCTGTGTTGCTCCGGCACAAACACACTCTGAAAATGTTGGTGTGAAATTCTTTGCCAAAATTCACGGGAAGGCAAATGTATCAAGGGTCGAATTTCTAATTCATGCAAGTTTTTTTTTTTTTTTAACTCACATGAATTTGATTTTACTCGAAATTCAATCAGGGGTTATTTATTAAAAAAATTGAATATGTAAAACTCGGACACATTTAAACGACCCGAAAACTCGAATCTAATGCAATTCAAATTCGATCAAACTTGATTCAAGTTTCAAATTCGAATGTCAGGAAGGCTCCAAAATGATCACTGGACCTCTCCCATTGACTTATACAGGTTTTAGGTGGCGAATAGTCTAATTTGAATTCTTAAATCCAGAGGATAATAAATCTTGAAAATCGAATTAGAATTTTTTTTAAAAAACTCGAATAGAGTTTGGATAATTCCCTAGTCGAATTTGACAGTTTTGACCATAAAAAAAAAATCCAAAATTTCAATTTGACCCTTAATAAATCTGCCATTGAGTGTGTTCTCATCAGAGCCAACCCAATGGTTCTGGATGCAGAGAGGAGGCTACAGCCTGCATCGGTGCAGAAATCGGTCAGCAAACTGATTTTGCATACCTCCCAACTGTCCCTTTTTCGGAGGGACAGTCCCTCTTTTGACAGCTCAACCTGCAGTCCCTCATTTGTACTGGAAAGTCCCTATTTTCTCTGCACGGAACAGCCAGAAAAAGAAACAAAGTTTCTAATTTAATTGGCTTTTAACAGAGACCACAGAACAGCTAACAGGTGCAAACAAGATACTTTGTAACAATTCTGAGACACAAAAAAACAGTTAAGATAAGGAGAATTATTTTCAAACTTTTATAACCTGCCAAATTTTGTAAAATGAACGCGGTATTAGGAGGTGTGGCCACAAAAAAGGGGTGTGGTCAAATAATTCCTGTGCTACATGCTAAATACATTTTTGTCCCTCTTCTTACTTCCAAAATGTTGGGAGGTATGATTTTGGCCCCCATGTGGCTCTAGCTTAACGGGATGCTGCCATTTCATAATCACCCTCCCTTGATTGCACCTTAAACAAAATTGTGCACCTTTTGATGGTCACTTCGTCTGCATCTCTGAAGCCCGGCATTACAGCAAAGAGTGCACATGATTCTGTGTAAGCAATCAAGGGTGTTGCACATATTTCCACTCACTTAATTGGATGCTGTCATGGAATAATCATCTCCCTTAAAGGAGAAGGAAAGGCTAAAATTAAGTAAGAAAAGGTCTATATAAATACACCAGTAAACACTCAGTAATTCTGCTCTGAGCCCTCTGTTAAAATAAACACATTTCTTTCCTTCAATTGTGTACTCATGGGCTTCTGTATCAGACTTCCTGTTTTCAGGGCTAGGGCTTGAGCATGCTCAGTTTGCTCCTCTCCCCCTCGCTCCTCCCCTCCCTGCTGTAATCTGAGCCCAGAGCTATGAGTGAGCAGGGAGGGACTCAGGCAGGAAGTGATGTCACACCAAGTGAACATGGCAGCTGCTATCCTAAACAAACAGAGAGCTTCTAGAGCTGTTTACTCGGGTATGGTAAAGCATTCTGCAGAATAAATATAGTGTTATAGAATGCACTATTGTGGCTAATCTGTTGGCAATAAACAGCCTTGGTAGCTTTCTCCTTTAATAACCCCGGCTTTCCCGTTTGTAATGATACTTTTTTGCTTTTATACATATATGCATTTTACAATGTGTGCGGTTTCATTTGCTGTGCGTCACCTAAGCTTTCTTAGCTTTTCCATTGTCACAGCTAAACCAGCCACAGGACTTTAAATATAAAAGTGAATTGCCTGAAACTCTAAACCTGAGTGTATATTTAGGATTCATGCCTTCCAAGCAAGACAGCGCTACAATTTATTGTCCCCAGGAAGGAAACAGAGACTAGAATAGACACCATACAAGCACACAAAAGTAACTCACTTTCAGAAGGAGATTCTTTTTGCTCCACACAATATACAACTTCACACATTCTCTTGTCTTTATCCTTCATTTATAACATTGAACCAGGGTCTCGAACTGGAGGATCTCAAGTTAAGATATTTCAGCCCACAGTCCGGGAAGAGGCTTCACTGACTTTTGTCTAGAATTGCATTATAATATAATATACATTAACTGCTGAATAATTTAAAATTACCAACATTTATTTTTAGGCGAAGCTCCCCTTTAATTACTTAAATGCCTAAAGACGTTTTTGGGGGGTAATGTAATAAAAGTATAAAAAAAAAGAAACAAAATTACACTATGTCTAAAAACCAAAAGTAGCAAATAGGTAACTGTTTGAAGGCAAGCATCTGATTGGTTGCTATGGTTTACTAGTAGTGATGGGCGAATTCGCAGCGAATTTGCCCCGTTCGTCACCGGCGAATAAATTCACAAATTTTCCTGCAAAAATTCATGGCGAAAATTCCGGCGACAGTTACGACCTCGTCGATGATTCCAACGCCCATTTAGACGGACGGTGGTCCATTTACTTTAATGTAAAAAAGTAAAAAATCGCAGTTTTGTGAATTTTTCGCCAGTTTCGCTGTGAAGTGAAATGGGACAGATTCGCCCCTTAACTAGTTACTAGACTTGGTGCAAACTTACCGACGTTTATTACATTACCACAGTTAAATCTATGGCATTCAAGGGCTTACTCATGAACAAAATGAACACATAGTCACAGATGAGAGCAATACACAATAAACAAATATGTATAGATATATCTATTTCTATATATATATATATATATATATATATATATATATATATATATATATATATATATATATATATATATATATATATATATATATGACATTTATTATTAAAGAACTTCCAAGCGATTCTCTTCAAAGAAGAAGAAAAAAAAGTGTATTTCCTTGTGCTTTCAAAATTGAGTCCATATCGCTTAGATTTTGTTTCAAAGCGAAAAAAACACGATCTGCTTATTCTATTCAAATAAGAGTTCAACGTAGTGTCGTGGCACCACCGTAATATTCCACGTATATAATAATCCAGGGCAGCGAGACATCGGCAGGAGTACAATTCCTTTGTATCTGCATGTAAACATAGGTTTGAGTGAGACTGGATGCGGGAGAGAAGGAATGTGGACACTAGGAAATAAAGAGAGAGGGCAAGGCTGTTTTCTTTCTTTCACGTAGAAAACAATCTGGCGACGGGGTCGGGATCCACTTCAAGTAGAGGAACGATGGAGAAGGCATCCACTTGCAAGCAGAGTTTGAGTCACAAGCCACATGGCCTGTTGCGATAGTCCGTATGGTGGGGGGGGGTAAGGTTAGAACTGGCTTGTACTGCTCGGATCACACTGTAGCAATCGGACGATCGAAGGATCACTCTTGGCACCTTTAATAAACTCTTCAAGGGAAAGTTTACCTAAAATAGGTGGAAAAAAAGAACGGAAGGTGAATTTTGTTGAACTGGTGTTCAGCTGACCTCACAAGTAGGGTTGCCACCAGGCCGGTATTTTACTGGCCTAGCCAGTAAAACACCTGCCAAGGCCGGGGTTGGTATTACAAATTTATTGGCAACATAGTAATAACCTTAACAAAACCACTTGGCACACCACCCAAAATGTTTATAACCAATACCCTTGTTCCCATAAGCCTCCTTATCTCTTCTCAATGTCTTCTAGCCTACCTCCCAACTGTCCCCGTTTTTAGAGGGACAGTCCCTCTTTTGACGGCTCAACCCGCAGTCCCTTGTTTGTACTGGAAAGTCCAGTTTTTCTCTGCACTGAACAGCCAGAAAAAGAAACAAAGTTTCTAACTTAATTTGCTTTTAGCAGAGAACCCAGAACAGCCACAGCAGCAGATAACATACTTTTGTAACAATTTTGAGATAAGCAAATAAGTAATTGTAACAATATAAGAGAACAGGTCCCTTGGGAGAAGTTATCTAGGATTCGGTTCAGGATTCAGCCTTTTTCAGCAAGATTCGGCCGAATCCTTCTGCCCGGCCGAACCGAATCCTGATTTCCATATGCAAATTAGGGACAGGGAGGGGAATCACGTGACTTTTTTGTCACGAAACAAATGTTTTCCCCTTCCTACCCCTAATTTGCATATGCAGATTAGGATTCGGATTCGGTTCGGTATTCCGCGAAACTTTTGCAATGCATTTGAGGGTTCGGCCAAATCCAAAATAGTGGATTCAGTGCATCCCTAGTTTAAAGGGCAATTCACTTTCATTAGCAAAACTGTAATAACTGAAAAAAAAAACAGATATATGTTCAAACTTTCATAACCTGCCAAATTTTGTGAACACAGTAATCAGGGGGTGTGGCCACAAAAATGGATGCATCAAAAAAATTTGCTGCGATACGCGTCAACTTTTTTGTCCCTCTTTTTATTTCCAAAATGTTGGGAGGTATGTTCTAGTCAAGTTGCTTAGTAATAAAGAGCTGTCAGAGTAGAATATTTAGGGATGTGCTTTAAGGTGGCCATACATGGACTGATATAAGCTGCTAACATGTTCCGACTGCATATACCTCTGTTTCTAAATTAAAATAATAATTGCAGAGATGTGGATATACAGATATGGGACCGTTATTCAGAATGCTCAGACCTGGGGGTTTCCAGATAACAGATCTTTCCATAATTTGGGGCAGATTTATTAAGGGTCAAATAGGAAATCAGAGTTTTAAACTTTCTTTTTTTGGTCAAAAACTCTCAAATTCGAATTGTGAATAATCCGAACTCTATTCCAATTTTAATTCAAATTCGAATTCCGAAATTTATCAAACCTATACCCTGGGAATAATTTGAATTCGACTATTCACCACCTTAAACCTGCTGAGTAAACAGCTCTAAACACTATCTCTGTTTGTTTAGGATAGCAGTTGCCATATTAGCTTGGTGTGACATCACTTCCTGTCTGAGTCTCTCCCTGCTCACTTACAGCTCTGAGCTCAGATTACAGCAGGGAGGGGAGGAGGGAGGGGGAAAGAGGAGCAAACTGAGCATGCTCAAGCCCAAGCCCTGGAGGTTTATGCTGAAAACAGGAGGTCTGATACAGAAGCCCATGAGTACACAATAGAAGGAAAGAAATGTGATGTTTTCTTTTGACTTTCAGGGTTTACTGGTATATAGACATTTCTGATAAAGCTTACTTAGTTTTAACCTTTCCTTCTCCTTTAATACAGAGAAAAAGGAAATATGTTCTAAAATTTTGAATTATTTTATGAGAATGGAGTCTATGGGACATAAACGTCCCATCATTTCTGGATAATAGTTTCCAGTTAACAGGTCCTATTCCAGTACTAAAAATCTGAGTAAAGGTTTCAAAATGTTTTTTTTTTTTTTTTATACAAATAAACATCAAAGTAAAAATTACTCTGAGCCGAGTTTGGCGGCTGCCATGGAATTGACGTTTTTTTAAACATAATAAATTAGGGGAAAAAAAAAGTCAAAAGTGTGGCTGAACATAAGGTCCTCTCTTAAATGGCATGTCGTTATCTCCTGATAATAGCCCGTTCCTATGGAAACCTGCAAATGGCAAAAAATGTAATTACAAGAAAACTGCTCTTCTGTAGAGATTTATAATTATCAGGCTATTTTGACTGGTGAGTACCCAGAACATTGCTCCTTAGCCCTCCCCACCTCTTACTTGCTGAGCACAACGGCTTGTTGCTGGACACGTGAAACGGGTGGAACAATTAAATTAGCGATGCACCGAATCCACTTTTTTGGATTCGGCCGAACCCCCGAATCCTTCACAAAGGATTCGGCCGAATACCGTACCGAATCCTAATTTGCATATGCAAATTAGGGGTGGGAAGGGAAAAACATTTTTTACTTCCTTGTTTTCTGACAAAAAGTCACGTAATTTCCCTCCCCGCCCCTAATTTGCATATGCAAATTAGGATTCGGATTTGGTTCAGCTGGGCAGAAGGATTCGGACGAATCTGAATCTTGCTGAAAAAGGCCGAATCCTGGCCGAATCCCAAACCGAATCCTGGATTCGGTGCATCCCTAAATTAAATGCAGCAGAGACTACTCCCCATATCTAGTCACCCCTGTTCATTTATCTGTAGGCAATTGGGAGGAGATAGACTTGCTATTGCTCTGCTTCCCCTGCAACACTGAAGAGCAGAAAGCGCATTCTGCATGGGGAAGGGCTAGACATGTAAAAAAAAAACCCCATAAAACTGCCACATCCAAGAAATACTTTCAATTGTTTTGTTAACATCCATGTATTAAATGAATTGTCCATTGTCTGAGCCAAGTACAGACGACACAATGCCTGTTGTACAGTGTCTGATCACACTTGTTAAAGGGGACCTGTTACCCAAAAAAAATATTCCTATCACATTAGTCAAGCAAAATATACTTTAATTACACTGTATAAATTATCTGAATCTTGTTTCCTTCAGTCTGGGAATTCATAATTATAACAAGCAGGCAGGAGCCATTTTGTGGACACTGTTATTAAGACAAGCCTTGTATCATCTCAGAATCTTGTTTGGGCACCAGAATGGGGGACCTGATGTCCATCCCCATGCCCTGGCTACACAATTAAATGGCAAAGAGAACAGGGGAATGTGGGGAGAGCAGTGACATCTAGGAAGTACTGAATGAAAAGTGAAAGTAATTGTCTGCCCTGCCTCTATGCATAGAGGAGGGGCAGGCAATATTTGATTGACAGCTGTGATTTTTAAATGAGCTTACAACCACTATGGATGCTTTAATAAAAAAAAGAATTTGGATTTCATGTTTAATTTGAAAAGGACTTTTATTATACAGATTTTTATGTCTGGGTGACAGCTCCACTTTAAAGGAGAAGGAAAGATCTTAGTAAGCTTCATCAGAAAGTTCTATATAAATACACCAGTAAACCCTCAAAGTAATGCTGCTCTGAGTCCTCTGTAAAAAGAAACACCACATTTCTTTCCTTCTACTGTGTACTCATGGGCTTCTATATCAGACTTCCTGTTTTCAGCTTAAACCTCCAGGACTAGGGCTTGAGCATGCTCAGTTTGCTCCTCTACCCCTCTCCCCCTCCCTTTTCCATGACATTCATTTAAATTTAATGGCTTTTATCCATAAGGATTCATGGGGGGGGGGGGGAGAGAATAGATGTTCAGCTTCTTTGATCTTAGAACTGTTATCTAACCATTTAGGGCAGAGACCCACGTTCGGTGAGATTACAAATCTCCTCTTCTTCGCGGCGACTAATCTCCCCGAACTGCCTCCCCGCCGGCTAGAATGTAAATCACCGGCTGGATGGCAATTGGTGCACTTTGTTTGCCGAAGTCGCCTGACGAGGAAACGTCGGGCGACTTCGGAAAACGAAGCGCTCCGAGTGCCATCCCGCCTTCGATTTCGATTCCGCGAAGAAGAGGCAATTTATCGCCAGGTGACTAAATCTCCCCGAATCTGAGCGGGTGTCTCTGCCCTTAAGGTGTTGGGACGGAACTGTGGCCCCTTTCGCTTCCCCATCTGCTCAGGCTCCTTCCAACTACCATAGGGGGCGCCAGCAGCTGACATTTCAGTTTGGACTGACCGAGTGGAGTCTGATAGGCCCATACTTTATGCATGCAGTTAATTGGTTATTATTGGTCAATTGTACAACGTTGGCAAAACCTTGACCAAAATCTACAGGGTGAGCTCAGCTCAATTACAGGTATGGGACCTGTTATGCAGAATGTTTGGGACCTGGGGTTTTCTGGATAACAGATTTTTGATCTTTATACCTTAAGTCTGCTGGAAAATCATTGATACAAAAACTCAATAGGCTGGTTTTGCTTCCAATAAGGATTAAATTATATCTTAGTTTGGATCAAGTACAAGCTACTGTTTTATTATTACACAGAAAAAGGAAATCATTTTTTCAAAATCTGGATTATTTGGATAAAGTGGGGTCTATGGGAAATGGCCTTTCCGTATTTCAGAGCTTTCTGGATAACTGGTTTCCAGATAATGGATCCCCTACCTGTACTGCATGCACCTCTACCGACAACAGAGTATTATTGAAAGCAGATATTACAACTCTTCTTACCATCGTTATTTGTGTCCATTTGCTTAAAGATCTTGTCTGTTCTTTTTTCTGGAGTGGATTCATCTTCTGGCATTTTCATCACTGATGAGACCATCTTGTATATTGCCTGCAGGGGAATAAACACTGGGTGTAAATAAAGAGTTAAAATTAAGGTATAAGGGGGGTAGAAGTAGCCCCAAGTATTGTTCAGGGATTGGAGGGAATCATATGTTTTAATGCAACGGTCTAATACTAACATTCAAATTTAAATTATAGGATAAACGTAGGAAAATATGGAAGTCTCATAATTATGACTTTATGGGGCAGATTTATCAAAGGTCAAGGTGAATTTTCGAACGAAAAAAAATGTGACTTTCAAGCTATTTTCTGTGTACTTCGACTAGGGTATAGTCCAAATTCGATTAGAATTTGAAAAAAAATTTGAAAATTCGAATATCAAAATGTATTATGTACTGTCTCTTTAAAAATTTGACTTCGACCATTCGCCATCTAAAACCTGCCAAATTGCTGTTTTAGCCTATGGGGGACCTCCTAGAACCTATTTGGAGTCAATTGGTGGACTTTGAAAAATCAAAGTTTTTTTGTGGAAAAACTTTGAATCGAATTCAGTCGCATGTGCTATTGCTTCGATTTGTACGATTCGAATTCGGCTGAATACGGACCTATTTGACAAAAGAAAAACGTAATTTCGGTTGATCTTTTTGAATTCGAATTTCGACGTTTTTTCAATTCGAAATTCGACCCTTGATAAATATGCCCCTTAATCTCATAGTTATGATTTTAAAAAAATCGAAACTATGACTTTTAATCTCATAATTATGAGTTTTAAACTCGTAATTATGACTTTTAATTTCATTACTATGACTTTTAATTTCATAATTATGATTTTTAATCTCGCAATGATCACTTTTAATCTCATACTTATCACTTTTAATTTCATAATTATGATTTTCAATCTTGCAATTATGAATTTTCAACTAATAATTATGACTTTTAATCTCGTAATTATGACTTTTAATCTCATAATTATGACTTTTGAAAGTCATAGTTATCAGATTAACCCCCATATGTAATAAAAGGCACGAAGTTTGCCCAGGAGCAGTTACCCAAAGCAACCAATAAGATGTTTGCGTTTAAACAGGTGACCAGTAAATGCTACCTGCTGATTGGTTGCTATGGGTTACTGCTCCTGGGCAAACTTAGTGCCTTTACTTAAATAACCCCCTAAAAGTCATAATTATGAGTTTAAAAAGTCATAATTCATCAGATTTATTTTTTTTTGCTGGCCCCAGTGTTCTTCCATAGGAAAAAGACCATGTTCTGGCCATTAATTGACAGACAGCAAATTGTATGAAATTGTCCAGACAATAATAGTGACAGTCACTCATTGATATTGTCAGACAGGCGATACGTGCAAATATATTATCTTTATCCGACAGAAATCTTCTAACCTGTCCAATCAACAAAACAACCATAAAATGTGTTGACTACTTGAACATTTCTTATTCAGTGTTCTTGTTCATTTTGAACTTGCACCCTAATGTGTAACTTGTAATCCATTTTCAAGACTGCAGGATAGGAGCTGTCATGTTGTTTTCTTTTTGCTGCTCATTGTGAAAATCCAATAAAATATTTTAACTCAAAAAAAAAAAACAATTGCCAAAAAACAAAAACTGTCGCCAACTGTTTCCCCATACCTGTCATGGATAGGCAATGGCGACTTTCCTATAGGCAGACGAAATCCTATTCTTTCACAATGGAGTGACAACGGATTGCGTAACTTACATGACATAATGGACAACAAATATGCAATATACTCCCAAGATAAATTGAAAGAAAAATTCCCATTCACGACACAGCACGTGTTTTTAAAGGAAAACTATACTCCCAAAATGAACACTTAAGCAACAGATAGTTTATATCAAATTGAATGACATATTAAAGAATCTTACCAAACTGGAATATATATTTACATAAATATTGCCCTTTTACATCTCTTGCCTTGAACCACCATTTCGTGACTCTATCTGTGCTGCCTCAGAGATCACCTGACCAGAAATACTACAACACTAACTGTAACAGGAAGAAGTGAGGAAGCAAAAGACACAACTCTGGTAGGGATGCAGGGATGCACCGAATCCACTATTTTGGGGGGGGGGAAGGGGAAAAAACATTCCGGCTGGGCAGAAGGATTCGGCCGAATACGAATCCTGCTGAAAAAGGCCGAATCCTGGCCGAATCCCAAACCGAATCCTGGATTCGGTGCATCCCTAGTTAAAGGAAAACTATACCCCCAAACAATGTAGGTCTCTATTAAAAGATATTGAGTAAAACAGCTCATGTGTAAAACCCTGCTTCATGTAAATGAACCATTATCATAATAATATACTTTTTTAGTAGCATGTGCCATTGGGTAATCATAAATAGAAAATTGCCATTTTAAAAAAATAAGGGCCGCCCCCTGAGATCGTAAGATTCACTGTGCACACATACAAACCACATGTAAGGTCACATGAGCCAATTAACAGACAGAGTTCTGCCTTTTGCTTCCTCACTTCTTCCTGTTACAGTTAGTGTTGTAGTATTTCTGGTCAGGTGATCTCTGAGGCAGCACAGATAGAGTCACGAAATGGTGGTTCAAGGCAAGAGATGTTAGAGGGCAATATTTATGTAAAAATATATTCCAGTTTGGTAAGATTCTTTAATATGTCATTCAATTTGCTATAAATTATCTATTGCTTAAAGGAACAGTAACGTCAAAAAATAAAAGTGTTCTAAAGTAATGAAAATATAATGCAGTGTTGCCCTGCACTGGTAAAACTGTTGTGTTTGCTTCAGAAACACTACTATTGTTTATATAAATAAGCTGCTGTGTAGCAATGGGGGTAGCCATTCAAAGGAGAAAAAGCTCAAGTTACACAGCAGATAGCAGATAAGCTCTGTCTGTCTAATGGTGTTATCTGTTATCCATTCGTTAACCTGTGCCATTTAGCCGTTTTTCAATTTACGCCATTGCTCCACAGCAGCTTGTTTATATGAACTATAGTAGTGTTTCTGAAGCAAACAGATCAGTTTTACCAGTGCAGGGCAACACTTCGTTATATTTTCATTACTTTAAAACACTTAAATTTTTTGTTGTTATTGTTCCTTTAAGTATTCATTTTGGGGGTATAGTTTTCCTTTAAGAAAAACAGATAAGAATCTAATTGGAAAACTGGCAGCAGCTGCTCGGAAGACAATATTGCAGCTCTGGCTAAACAAGGATCCCCCTTCCATTACGTTAGTAAAACAGAAACTAGGCTCTCTCTTTCACATGGATTGGCTGGAAACCATGACTAAAAAAGAACAAAACACCACAACATTTTTCAAGCTATGGACCCCTTACATAGAATCTTTACCACAACAAATTAGACATCTCACAGTACAAACATTTCAGTGTACAACATGGTGTGACACGGCATTACTGACAGAAATGCCATTGGTCATGGAATCGTCCCAACATGATAGTGACCAGCCACAAGGACAAAGATGGTCGAGCCATGAACCAACCAGGAGCCACCTAATAAACAGGTTATTATCCTCCTATTTGCATACTTCTTAATAGGGTCTTATATGTGGTTTGTCGTTAGAGCTGATAGTTTATGTTGTAACATAGTTGATACTGTTATCTCGATACTGCATATTTGATACGTTATGTTAACAGAACATCACAAGATCTTATTGTCCGGTCATGATTACATAAATGTTCTGTATGACTCTCTGAATAAAAACAAGTTTTAAAAAAAATCTTCATATAGGTGCTGATTTAATCACACAAAATTACCAGCTTCAGCTTTAACAGGACTATAAATGGAACTCTCCAAAACAAGAACATCTCTTAACCTGAACAGAGACATACTCTAAGGGCAGAGACACACGCTGCGATTCGGGGAGATCAGCCGGCGACAAATCTCCTCTTCTTCAAAAACTGCCTCCCCTCCACCTAGAATGAAAATCGCCGGCGGGATGGCACTTGGAGCTCTTTGTTTTCAGAAGTCGAGAAGTTTCCTCGTGAGGCAACTTCGGGCGACTTTGGAAAACGAAGCGATCCGAGTACCATCCCGCTAGCGATTTTCTTTCTCATTTTCTTTGTCGTTACCTCGTTTTTGGACTTGTTGCTAATTACGCACTACTCCTTGTAGGTTGTGCAGCAGAAAGCCCGGGTTGTTCGGTGAACAACGGAATCCACAGGGGTGTCCTGTGCATCAGAGTGTATCCACGGCTACTAAGGTTCCTAACAGACGAGTAGGTTGTACTCAACAGTAGGTTACAAGCAACATGTTAATACTCTCCAAGCCCTTGGATGTTGCTCCCAGTGTCGCCCCAGTATTTTTAGATACAGCTGGGCCTGTGGCCCTTTAATAGGCACAATCATGGGATGTAAAAATGTAGAATCAGACACTAAAGAAAAATTCCATGATCAATGGCCACATATTAACAGGCTACCAATGATCTGTTACTGGGTAATATTCTGTACATAATCTACTTGTTATTATTTATTTACTAATTATTTCTCAACCCTAGAGCTGGTAATACAGAGGGGCAGAATGAGACCCATATTGTACCTTTTGGTTCAAACTTTGAGGAAATGATCATTTTGTACCAAAAGATGGCAGCACAAACCAAGTACTGTGTGGGCCACGGGGGAGTCTTTCCAATGGGAAATGTGATGTTCCTGAGTAGTGATGAGTGAAATTTTTTTTGCAGCAAAAAAAAAAAAAAGACGCTCACAAACGTCAATGGATAAAAATGTTAAAAAAATTGTTGTGCGACAGTCAAAAAAAAAAATTGTCGCCTATACACTTCAATGCATTTTGCAAATTAGTCGTGGTTTCACAAATTTTCAGCAAAGCGAAATGGATCAGATTCGCTCATCACTAGTCCCGAGTGCTCCCTAAAATCGATCACCTTAAATCATTGGTGTGGTTTTCTTTCAATTTTAAAGGAACAGTAATACCAAAAAATGAAAGTGTTTTAAAGTAATGAAAATATCATGTAGTGTAGCTCTGCACTGGTAAAACTGATGTGTTTGCTTCAGAAACTCTACTATAGTTCATATAAACCCGCTGCTGAAAAAAGTCTATATGGCACAGGTTAAATAGTGGATAACAGATAACACCATTATGTTCTACAGAGCTTATCTGCTGTGTAACCTGAGCCTTTTCCCCTTTGAATGGCTGCCCCCATTGCTACACAGCAGCTTATTTATATATACAGTAAACAATAGTAGTGTTCCTGAAGCAAACACACCAGTTTTACCAGTGCAGGGCAACTTTTCCATCTCACTGGTTATGGACAATGGACTCCATTAGAACAGACAGGTTTCTATTCAAATATAATAAACATTTGGCCAAATCATTGGTTGAATAACAAGAAGTGCCCAGAAGGGATAGCTAATGAAGCTGTGTGTGCCAATGCTGGGCTACTGTAATCTACTGATCACCAGCCTTTTGGGCACCAATGGCTCACAGAGTCATAGGGGCAAATTCACTAAGCGCCGAACGCTAGCGTTAATTCGCTAGCGTTTGGCATTTTCGTTACTGCGCAAATTCACTATGAACGCTGGCGTAGTTTCGCTAGTGTTACTTCGCATCCTTACGCCAGGCGAATTTTCGCTAGCGACGTAACTACGCAAATTCACTAACTTGCGCAGTGTACTGAACGCTACCTTTTACGCTAGACTTCCTTCTCCACCTCAGACCTGGCGAAGCGCAATAGAGTAGATAGGGATTGTTTCAAAAAAAGTAAAAATTTTTTCAAGTCCCAAAAAACGCTGGCGTCTTTTCTACATGATGGATGATAGGCTGAAAAATATCGAAAATATTTTTGGGGCTCCCCTCCTTCCCCCCTACATTTCCTGACTCATGGCAACTTACCTAGACAGTGGGCACATGTGTAGGGCAAAATAAAATTTTTATTTGCTGATTTGAAGGTTTTCTAGGCATTTGTAGTGCTCATACATGTTCCTTCATTGAAATTTGAATTTCGCGCCATATGCAAATTAGCCTTCGCTAGCGTAACTTCGCTTTAGATAGCGAATCAACGCTAGCGCAACTTCGCAACCTTACGCTACCCCTGTGCGCAACTTCGGATTTTAGTGAATTTCCGGAGCGCTGGCGAAACTACGCCTGGCGAAGTGCGGCGAAGTTGCGCCTGGCGCAACTTCGCATCTTAGTGAATTTGCCCCATAATGTCAGTAATTTGCTGTATATACGGCACGAAACTGAGCGACCACATTCTGATAATACGGCACTGTGATGGTCTGTGGTGCTCGGCACAATTACAATGTATACAGGCGGGCATATGTACACTATGATACACCATACATGTTATGGAGACATATTAGGAATGAAGAGGAGAACCAGTAGCAGCTGGGGCAGAACTAGAACGTTTTTCTATCATGTGTACAAATATAGTAAGTATGAACCCGAGCTGAATGTCAGGAAGTGCGTTTGACCAATATTTCATTCACTGTTGCCTATTTTACTGCTAACAAAAAGGAAACGAGAATACGACAACATCCTTTTTGTCGGCACAGTTTGAAATGTGTCTACTATTGGGCCAAATAATAAATATATATATTTATATTTATCACTGAAGGTGCCATTTATATGGAACTCAATAATACAATAATAGAACAATACAGACTCCTTTTAAGAAGTATAACAAACAAGGGAAAGTTGTGCTCACCACTAATTTTTAAAACCATTAGGCGGGGGTGCAATGAGGCTGTGACCACAAAATACATATAGTCAAATACAAGAGTCCTCTGCACTCAACCCATTATCAATATATTTAAGACATTGAGACATTTTGTGCATACTGCTACTGAAAAATGCCTTACCCTTTAAACAAAACAGGGATTGTTTGTCCATTTATTGCAATATATTTAAGCTGGCCAACTACGTCAAAGTCAGTAGGTCTGGCCAGATATGGGATGACTGCAGAAAATGTCTCAGTGTCTTAAATATATTGATAATGGGTTGAATGCAGAGGACTCTTGTATTTGTCCTTTTAAAGGAACAGTTCAGTGTGAAAATAAAAACTGGTAAAGTAAAAAATGTTTCTAATATAGTTAGTTAGCCAATAATGTAATGTATAAAGGCTGGAGTGACTGAATGTGTAACATAATAGCCAGAACACTACTTCCTGCTTTTTTTTTGAGTTAGTCAACGACTTGAAGAGGGCCACATGGGACATAACTGTTCAGTGAGTTTGCAATTGATCCTCAGCATTCAGCTCAGATTCAAAAGCAACAGATATGACCCATATGGCCCCCCCTCAAGTCTCTGATTGGTTACTGCCTGGTAACCAGTCAGTGTAAACCAAAAGAGCTGAAAAGCAGGAAGTAGTGTTCTGGCTATTATGTTACACATCCAGTCACTCCAGCCTTTATACATTACATTTTTGCCTAACTAACTATATTAGAAACATTTTTTATTTTGCACAGCCTATTTAACCAGTTTTTATTTTTATACCGAACAATTCCTTTAAGAAGTCCCAACAGGGTCACTATTGGAGATGACTGTCGATTGGACACAGTGTCGTAACGGTATAGGAAGCAGACCTCACAGTTGCAGGGGGGGCCAGGGAAAAGGGGGCCCAGACTATGGGGTCTAACAAGAAGCTAACAAGAAACCCACCCTCTTCCCAAGCCAAACTCTGCCTGGCGCATTCTAGTTACGCTACTAATTGGATGCTTTGCTTCCAATAATTCTAGCAGTGCAAGAAGGATGAATCTGCTGTGTATCCTGAGCTTCCATATATTCTATAGAGGAGTACCACTTACTCCACCTACAAAGATTGTCCAAATGGGTCACTAGGAAGATAAGTGTATATTTAAAGCAAACCCTCTTAAATAGTATTTATTGATACTACTGAGCAAACGATTACATAAGGGGGCTAGAATATCATGGTTAAATTCTATAATCTCTTTTTTTAAACACATAACTTCAGTCCACAAACAATGACGTTCTTCTTACCTGCACGATTTCCAGCATCTCCCCGCGGCTGATATAGCCATTGCCATCGAGGTCGTACATGCTAAATGCCCATTTCAGCTTCTGCTCCAGCTTCCCCCTGGAGGTGACACTAAGGGCGATGATAAATTCCCGAAAGTCTATTGTCCCATCCCCGTTAGTGTCGAACGTACGGAACACGTGCTCCGCGAACTTGGAGGCATCGCCATACGGGAAAAAGTTGGCGTAGATCTTTTTGAATTCTTCAACCGTTAAGTGCCCGGTGGGACAATCCTTCAGGAAGCCTTTGTACCATTCCTGCAATTCGTGGTCTGTGAACTCTGTGTTTTCCCGGAGATCCTGTAGCACCTCAGGCCGCAGCTTACTGTTCTGTTTCCCCATTCTGAGGGTTAGTTAGACCTGAAAGCTGTAAAAGTACATTTTAATAAAAGTGCAACTGCCATTAAATATTCAAACTAATGATATATCCTGATAGTTATGTGCAAGTTATTGTTCTACAATAAACTCCATTCCATTTGTGTTTGGAGTCTCATACTGGGACTAGGCCATGCACTTAAAAGTCACTATACCCTGAGATTTTCCTTCTGAAATACAGTAGAACCCACATTTTATGTTTTTCAGGGGACCAGAAAAAAATGGTATAAAATCCAGGAAAATGTGAAATCAGAGAAATGTATTATGCATAATATATAGGTGGGACCACAAAAAAACAATGTAAAATGAAGGAAAACTTAAAATCTGTAAAACAGGTTCCTCTGTATGCATAGTACTTTTGGTGGCACATATTTATGGTATCTCTATGTACAAGACATGACCTTTCTCTGGATTTTGCCATTTATTATCTTGTTCACTTGACTGTACCCCAAGTAGTGCAATACCATGCTCCATTAGATCCCCCCCCAACCAGTGGCTCGAGTAACATGTTGCTCTCCAACCCCGTGGATGTTGCTCCCAGTGGCCTCAAAGCTGGTGCTTATGTTTGAATTCCAGGCTTGGAGGCAAGTTTTGGTTGGCATAAAAATCAGGTGTACTGCCAAACAGTCTCCTGTAGACTACCAGTCCACATAGAGGCTACAAAATGACCAATCACAGCACTTATTTGGCACCCCAGGAACTTTTTGCATGTTTGTGTTGCTCCCCAACTCTCTTTACAATTGAATGTAAAAAAGGTTGGGGACCCCTGTAAGATGATAAGAAGGCTGATGGCTAATTGACAGCTGAGAGAAAGAGTTCAATAGCAATATAATAGGATAAGTTATTTGATGACATAATATAGCTTTAGACAATGCCACCTCCTAGGTACACTTTCACCAATCTAGTGCTTTGTGAAGGTTTTAGAACAACCTCAGCCCTTTAGCAGTAAAGATCTGTGTCTCCAAAGATGCCCCAGTAGCTCCCCATCTTCTTTTCTGCTGATTCACTGCACATGCTCTGCGCTGCTGTCACTGAGCTTAGGGACCCACTCACATTATACAGTACACATAGAATAGAAATGTCACAATATAAGGCTGATTATTAATTCATACAGGTAATTACTACATGGCAGCACAGAAACCAGTGCAATTAGCATCAGAATTTAATAATCAGCAAACCTGTAGCATCAGCTTATATTACAGACCAACCTCATTTTCTGCTGGATAATTAGTGACGACCCCTAAGCTTAGCTTCTCAACAGCTGCTCAGAGCCCACTGAGCATGTGAGTGTCACAGACACTTTCCAAGATGGTGACCCCCTGTGACAAGTTTGAAGTCCTGGATCATTGCTGCTATTGACAAGCTGAAACTTTAGGCTGGTACAATAAGTGTAGTATATAAAACATGGCATTTTTAGCCCTATTCATTTTTAGGGTTTAGTTCTCCTTTAAGAAAGTGACCTTTCCCCTTTAAATGAAAATATCAGTGGTGTTTATCCCTCATGGTACTGTATATCCACCCTCTCCTAATTATGTTTACTGTATTTGCCAAGATTCGCAGTAAGAAGGTATAGAGGAACATGATTGATTCCTCTATTCTATGTCCAGCTGCTAGTGGAGAGCATCTTCCTCTCCAATAATAAAAGATATCCTTCTCATGACCCTGCTGCCCGGTGTTATAAAATAACATGATTAATGATGCCACTTGAATAAGATAAGCTTCTTACTAGGTGAGACTAAGCAGCGGCTGATCCTGGGTCCCGGAGAGGTGAGGCAGGGTTCAGGAGAATGCTTACAAGTCGCAGCATGAAGTCACTCGGGCACTAAATGCAGTTTCACACCTTGAGGAACACTGGGATCATCCAGAAATACAAGTACCAACATGAGACTGGAGACAATGAGACGGCACCGCAGGCAGAGATGTCACAAGAAAATAAAGTAAAGTAAAGAAAATCATTTTTCCCATCAAACATCAAAGGGGAACTATCGCAAAAATGAAAATTTAATATAAGCTTCAGCATACTGAAAGAATAAACTTTCTAAATACAATCAATTAAATATTCTGCATTGTTTCTGAAGTAATCAAGTTTATTTTCACTATTCCTCTCTCAGCATCGGTTTCTCTTCATTCTCTCTTCATGCAGCAGTTGGGTGTCAGATATTCATTGACAGTTAGATCCAATATATCTTATAGGGGGGCTCCTTTTGCCTAGAAGATGTATTAGAGCTCACTCTATTAAAATCACCAGAAATCCTGTCTCTCTACATGCAGAATTTGTGCAAAAGACAGTTATTTTGTTAGATTTTGTTTGTACTGGAATCAGTACTGCTAGGAAAGGAAGCCCCCCTATAAGATATATATTATACTGTCAATGAATATCTGACCCAACTCCTGAATGAAGAGAGAACGCAGAGAAACAGATGCTGAGAGAGGAATAGCGATGATAAACTTGATTATTTCAGAAACAGCAAAGAATATTTAATTGATCGTATTTAGAAAGTTTCTTATTTCAGTATGCTGAAGCTTGTAATAAATTTTCTTTTTTGCCATAGTTCCCCTTTAATGTTGCAGGGGAGTCATTTATAACGCAGCGCATATTTATTCACAAATGGTTGCATTGCCCATGTTTTTCCTGACTGCTAAAATATTGCACTGCTGTGCCCGTCTTTCCATTTTTATGCAAATTCGCGTTACGAACAAATTTCTGCAAATGGCTCACAAATAGGGTTGCCACCTTTCTTCCGGTTAAATTTCGGACTGGGGGCGGGACAGTGACATTGTGGGGGCGGGACCATGATATCAAGGGGGTGGGACTGTGACGTTGCAGGGTAGGTGGGTCATCAGGGGGCGGGGTTATGACTTGGCGATCCTCCGATCTCTGCGTCAATCACAGGGAATCCTGCCCTGTTTTCCGAATTTGGAAAAGCAGACAGGCAGTTTTGACTCGGCCAGTCCTTCACAAAAACGACTGTCTGGGTCAAAACCGGAACAGGTGGCAAACGTACTCACAAACGAGATGGATGTTTGCTTGAATGCGGCCACTGTGTGAGTTGTACGTGAAAATAGCGCTGACAGCAATTTCAATTTTCGAAACTGTTTTGCAAATGTTTTCTCTGCCAAGTCGTGGCGTAAGTGTGTGCACAAATATCCCCAGTTTGCGATTTTTGCCATATTTAAAAAGCTCTTAGGGACATTCGCAGTGCAAAACAAATTCACAATTGTTTGCACATTAAATACACTACTCTTATCCAGCTTTATAAATACAGGTATGGGATCTGTTATCCGGAAACCTGTTATCCAGCAAGCTCCGAATTACTGAAAGGCTGTCTCCCATAGACTCCATTTTATCCAAATAATCAAATTGTTTAAAAATGATTTCATTTTTCTCTGTAATAATAAAACAGTACTTTGTACAGGTATAGGATCTGTTATCTGGAAACCCGTTATCCAGAAAGCGCCGAATTAAAGAAAGGCCATCTCCCATTTCTGTGGTTTTTATGTGTTATTACAGTTTTGCTAATAAAGGTAAATTGTCATTTAAGCTGCAAGTCACCATTTCCCCAGGAGACCTGCTTATCTTAAATTGTTACAATAGTATCTAAGTATCTATTCTGGGCTCTCTGCCAAAAGCCAATCAAGTTAGAAACTTTGTATCTTTCTTTCTGTTCAGTGCAGGAGATCAAAGAGAAAGTCAGACATTTCAGTAACAAATCCGGGAATGCGGGTTGAGCAGTCAAATTCAGGACTCTCCCGCGAAAAACGGGACAGTTGTGATGTATGCTGTTTGCCCAACCTTTTCCATAAAAAGAAGTGGCTTCATCTGCACATGCTCAGTGTGGGGGATAGCCTCCAAGAGAAGATCAAGCTGCGTGACAAGGCATCTGCCAACCCAGAGGCACAACTCTGCAGCTTTAAAATAAATTCTTCTCTTACAGTGCAGGTATGGGACCTGTTATTCAGAATGATTGGGACCTGGGGTTTTCTGGATAACAGATCTTTCTGTAAGTCTACTAGAAGATCATATAAGTCAATATTTTGCGACAGCACACTCTGGATCCCACAAACAGACCGCCGAAGTCAAGATCTCAGTTAAAAAGGTATAAGCTTTATTTGAACATTAGATATATGCATAAGCGTCCGAGATGATATAAATATTAAATAAACCCAATAGGCTGGTTTTGCTTCCAATAAGGATCAATTATATCTTAGTTGGGATCAAGTACAAGGTACAAGCTACTGTTTTATTATTACAGAGAAAAAGGAAATCATTTTTAAAGGGAACTCCATCTTCCAAACCAAAATTTGATAAAGAGGCCACATAACACAGAAACCCCAAATATACACATCACCGTTACCTGTTTCTTCAAAAAGTATGAATAAATGACATTTTCTATGCTGAAATCCAGCTGTTTAACAGTTCTTCTCTTTCTGCATCATTTGAAATCCTGGCAGGGAAGGAGGGACTAAACACTGATGTTACAAATTGTAACAACTTCTCCACAGCTTACAGACAGCATGCAGGAACTACATAACCCACAATGCATTGCACTGTAATGTTCCGTTCCTTATTGAAATCACATGTGCAGGGAATTGTGGGGTTTGGAGGATGCAGGCTGAGGACAGATGGCTGCTGATACAAAGTAACAGTAGTCAGACAGCTCAGCAAAGTAGTCAGTCAGATCAACAAGGGAGCAGGGGACTAGGCTTAGGGAACTGTTCCAAACCATTAAAAATCATGAAAAGTCTGCATATTTCTTAATTGATGTATATTGCAAAGTTGCTTGAAATTATGTTTACTTTTCCAAAAAGCTTAAGTTAAGTTTGTGTGGAGTCCCCCTTTAAAAAATTGTATTATTTGAATAACATGCCGTCTATCGGAGACGGTATTTCCGTAATTCTGAGCTTTCTGGATAATAGGTTTCCGGATAACGGATCCCATACTGATTGATATTGCACGGACATATTTCTCATCTAGTTAATAAAATCTGCATTACACATTAATTAAGCAGGAGCCTGCCTGGAAGTAGAGAAGTGTTGGTGGGAGATTCTGTACGTTCCCCTCCTACCGGTCTGCCATGTCCCCTATCTCTAACACTCGCTGGCAGCTCTACAGCAATATCCTCTGTTTCTTCTCTCAGTAACCTTGGACCTCACTATTACCATTTTTTGACAAAGGATCCGACTGGGCATCACAGGAATAAACGCACCCATATGTTTTCTACAGTGTGGAAAAATCTCCATAAATACGGTTGCAAGTGCCCACGCATGTACTCTACGCCCGTCATGCACAAATAATGGCAGGTGCTATCACGCTTTTCCGCAAATACAGCAAACACTATGAAGGTTGCATGTCAGATAAGGCCACATGTGAACTCTAAAAGGATTTTCACACTGAGCGTAGAAAATTAAATTTTCCTTGGCAACATTCTGGAGCACAAAAAAATAAATCCTAGTCAAGTTGTTGATTTCATTCTAGCAAGAGGGATAAAAAGTTGTTGCACGTAGTGCGGGGATTTTGTTGACCACGCCCATTTTTGTGGTCATACCCCCTAATTACCATGTTCATTTTAGAAAATTTGGCAGGTTATTTAAGTTTTTTTTCAGTTATTACAGTTTTGCTAATGAAGGTGAATTGCCCTTTAAGCTGTGAGTCTAACTTCTCCCAAGGGACCTTTTATCTTATATTGTTACAATTGTTACAAAAGTATCTGATAAGCAGCTGTGGCTGTTCTGGGCTCTCTGCCAAAAGCCAATTAAGTTAGAAACTTTGTTTATTTTTCTGTCTGTTCAGTGCAGAGAAAATCGTGACTTTCCAGTACAAATGAGGGACTGCGGGTTGAGCTGTCAAAAGAGGGACTGTCTCTCTAAAAAACAGGACAGTTGGGAGGTATGTATAGTTTCTAGGGATGTAGCGAACCGCCGACAATGTGTTCGCGAACGCCGTTCGCGAACACAGGCAAAAAATGCGAACAGTTTGCGAACTTCGAACATCCGAAAATCGTTCGATTCGAACGATCGAAGGATTTTAATCGTTCGATCGAACGATTTCCGTTCGAATCGAACGATCGAAGCCATTGGATCGAATGATTTCATTCAATCCAATGGCTTCGATCGTTCGATTCGAACGAAAATCGTTCGATTTTAGCGATCGAATGGTCGAAAGATTTTGACGCGAACGCCTATTGGCGAACGTCGCGCGACGTTCGCGAACTTGCGGCGGACGCGAACAGTCGAAGTTCGCGCGAACTAGTTCGCCGGCGAACAGTTCGCTACATCCCTAATAGTTTCCACTTCACTGCCCAGTAGAGCTTACAATCTCCAGGGGTAATGAAATAAGGATGGTTTGCTGCAGGTCTACAATCCCATAACAACCAATCAGCAGGTAGCATTAATCGGTAAGCTGTTTAAAAGTTAAAAAAATGAATTTGTTGCTATGGGTTGCTAGACCTGGGCAACATTTGTGCCTTTTTACTATATTACTCTAAGTTCCCCCCTGCACCAGGCCACCACAGGGTATAGTTCCATTACTGCCCAAGCCACAGAATTGGTATCATCAAACACTGGAAGTTATATGTGCTTCTACAGCAGAAATTTGCTACCGGATTTGCTCCAAACTGGAGAGAAACTGTTGAATTCAGTGACAAGCAGAAGATCTTAAAACCTGACCTCTTAGTTTTCACACTAGAAATACAAATAATATAATCTGTTCTCTAAAGATAGTCATACACAGGGCAGCCTTTAAATTGTGCCACTTAAAGGAGAACTAAACCCTAAAATGAATATGGCTAAAAACGCCATATTTTATATACTGCACTTATTGCACCAGCCTAAAGATTCAGCTTGTCAATAGCAGCAATGATCCAGGACTTCAAACTTGTCACAGGGGGTCACCATCTTGGAAAGTGTCTGTGACACTCACATGCTCAGTGGGCTCTGAGCAGCTGTTGAGAAGCTAAGCTTAGGGCTCGTCACTAATTATCCAGCAGAAAATGAGGTTGGTCTGTAATATAAGCTGATGCTACAGGGCTCATTATTAAATTCTGATGCTAATTGCACTGGTTTCTATGCTGCCATGTAGTAATTATCTGTATTAATTACTAATCAGCCTTATATTGTGACATTTCTATTCTATGTGTACTGTATATTGTGAGTGGATCCCTAAGCTCTGTAAGTGACAGCAGCACAGAGCATGTGCAGTGAATCAGCAGAAAAGAAGATGGGGAGCTACTGGGGCATCTTTGGAGACACAGATCTTTACTGCTAAAGGGCTGTGGTTGCCTTGAGCTGGTATAGAAGCACAAAACATTATGTACAACATTTCTAGCTACTTCTTTAGTTAGGCTTTAGCTCTCCTTTAAGGTGGCCAAACTCTACTCAACCACTTGTTTCAGTCATCAAACAGAGATAAATCTATGGTTTCTTCCACAACCCAACCTCCTCCCAACATGCCCAACACTCCTAATTCTGTCCTGCCACCCCCTATTTGCAATTGCACTGATTACCCTTATGTTTGGATGCAGCTACCCTGCATTAAGTGAATTACCATCCCAATACAAAATGAAAATTGCATGTTAAAATGTGACAGAAATTCATGAAATTATCTCAGTTATCCAGTGCTACAACATCCTGTGACTTTAAGGGTTCTGATTCATCTTAACACTAAGGGGGTCCGAATGGCAAAAATCCAAAAAATTTGTGCGGATCTGGTCGGAGTTGTTTTCAGAAAATAATGAGATAAATTCGGACTTTGATAAATGGGCTTCTGAGGATGCAACTAACTTAGTTAGTTAAAAAAAAGCTGGAATTCCTCCATATTCCGTTCTGAATCCTTGATTTGTAACATTCCTAGTTTGTACTGATGGGCGAATTTATTCGCCAGAAGCAAATTCGCCGGCATCAAAAAAAAACAATGTCGCCAGCATCCGAAAAACGGATTCCGGCGTAAAAAACGGATGCCAGGGTAAAAAAAAAAACGGACATCGGCGTCAAAAATGAGACGCCGGCACCATTTCGCGAATTCGCCCATCAGTACTAGTTTGTACATGTCTGGGTAAAATTCTACTTCAAACAGGGAAATTGAAGCGAAAAATTTAAGCAGATAATTAAAATACCAGTGTACACATATGCTGCATTATGGACTCCTGCTTACGAAACAGTCACAAAAAAGGGTAAGTGCCAGGATTGTATACAGGTTTCTATTTCTCCTTACATGGACCAAACATGGAGCAGTCTCAGTTTCCCAGTTTAGTTGCAACGTAATGAAGCCATAGATTTTTATGATTAAAGCAATAGGCAAAAAGCCAGTCTTTTAAGCACAAGCCCTATTCATTGCCCTTATGTTGAACAAGAAGGTACTGCCCCATTAAAACATAACATTGTAGTTACAATATAATGACGACGATAGGAAGAAAACAAAATAACCCCAAGAACGCAAAAATGAATCTTAAAGTAGTTACTATCGTGGAAGGATGTATTATTACATAAATAATACCCCTTATTTACAAATACAGGTATGGAACCTGTTATCTGGAAACCCGTTATCCAGAAAGCTCATCTCCCATAGACTCGATTTTATCCAAATAATCCAAATGTTTAAAAATGATTTCCATTTTCTCTGCAATAATAAAACAGTAGCTTGTACTTGATCACAGCTAAAATATAAAGAATCCTTATTGGAAGCAAAACCAGCCTATTGGGTTTATTTCATGTTTAACATGATTTTCTAGTAGACTTAAGATATGAAGATCCAAATTACAGAGAGATCCGTTATCTGGAATACCCCAGTCCTGAGTATTCTGCATAACAGGTCCCACACCTGTACTAAAATAAAAACAGTGTGGAAGGATGTATTCTTAAAGGGATACTGTCATGGGTAAACATATTTTTTTTTTTTAAAAAAAACGTCATCAGTTAATAGTGCTGCTCCAGCAGAATTCTGCATTGAAATTTGTTTCTTAAAAGAGTAAACCAATTCTTTTAAATTTAATTTTGAAATCTGACATGGGGCTAGCCATATTGTCAGTTTCCCAGCTGCCCCCAGTCATGTGACTTGTGCTCTGATAAACGTCAGTCACTCTTTACTGCTGTACTGCAAGTTGGAGTGATATCACCCCCTCCCTTTCCCCCCCAGCAGCCTAACAACAGAACAATGGGAAGGTAACCAGATAGCAGCTCCCTAACACAAGATAACAGCTAACTGGTAGATATAAGAACAGCACTCAATAGTAAAATCCAGGTCCCACTGAGACACATTCACTTACATTGAGTAGGAGAAACAACAGCCTGCCAGAAAGCAGTTCCATGCTAAAGTGCTGGCTCTTTCTGAAAGCACATGACCAGGCAAAATGACCTGAGATGGCGCCTACACCACGATATTATAAATGAAAAAAAAATACACTTGTGGTTCAGGAATTCAATTTTATATTGTAGAAAGAATTATTTGCAGTGTAAACAGTGTCATTTAAAAATAAAAACTACACCATAAAAATCATGACAGAATCCCGTTAAATAAATAATATCCCTTATTTACACATACTAAAAATACTCCTACTGGGGGCCATTAAATATTTACTTAAACAAATAAAAATAAAGCCGGTCCTTGAACAAAGACGCTTTGCTCGGCTGCTCCTCCCTTGCGACATCCACTGCATTATTTATACACAATGTTTTGATGCCCCGCCGCAGCATATTGTTGCTTGATTATGTAGTGAAAATACTCTACAATTATCCACTGACAAGTCTGAATGAATCAGTTGTTTACAGTTCCGACAAAGGACGTGCCTGCCAGACTCGCGGAACAGAGCTGAATCAATTTACTTGCTCAATTGAACTTTTTTTTTTTGTCCCCGCAGTTTGCTAAGAAACAGGAGGGAGGGGAAAAAAAATCTTTTTTTCCTTTTCAATTTTCTAATGACGAAAAAAACTCTGCCAAATTGACATCCTGTTCAGCGGATGTAGAGAAACGCTCAATGCCCAGAGAAGCAGCTGCGCATCAATAATACAGAAAACCCACATGTAGGAAATGAGACCCTCCATGGTCATTAATTCATTACCAGCAGCCAGCTGCTCATATACACTTTCATATGCACATGGACGGCCCCCCCACCCGAAAATAAACAAGATATACCTAAATAGCATCACATGACCTAGCACTATATTCAAACAAGGATGTTTTGTACTGCATTTTAAAGGCAACGGGTAATTGTGGTATCAACACATTTTCACAGTTACCCATTGTGTCATCACTAGTCTCAATACAGCTCAGATCAGGTGTAAAAATATAGAAATCATTTGAACTGGAATGGTTTAATTAAGACATAAAGCATGTATTTTGTAATGCAGATTTAACTAAACATATACATATGTTTTAACTAAACATATACATATATACATAAAATGTTGAGTATACTAAACATTTTGGGCCATGCCACCTGAGCCGATATCATACCTCCCAACTGTCCCATTTTTCTGCAATTTTGATAGCTCAACCCACAGTCCCCGATTTTAATTAAAAAGTCCAGAGTTTCTCCTGCACTAACGCCAGAAAAAGATTTAAAAAAAAACATACAAAAAGATACTTAAAGTGATACTGACACTAAAAAATGAATTTTAGCATATGAATGTACATTAAATGTTACCTACAAGTCATGTTGATCATTTTTTGCAGAGAGGTTTGTTTTTGTACAGTATATAATTGTTAGTTGAAGTTCCTACGCCTGACTCTCTGACACTCTGACTTTGCCAACCTGACTGTCCCATCTCAAGCTGTTAGTTACAGTTTCTAATGCTAATGGACTCCTGCTGCACAAATATGGCAGCCCCCTCATACAGGAACATGGGGGATCAGACAGGTAATGTAAAAGCATCATGCAAATACTTTATGGCAAAGTTAGAAGTAGCTTGCAAAGCCAATATTATAATAGATGTAAAAAAAAAGTTTAATTTCAGGTGTCAGTATCTCTTTAATGAAAATAAGCGGCTTTTTGGCAGAACGTCTAGAACACTCAGTACCTGCACTTAGATACATTTATATCAATTTAAGATACACAAAGATACAATTGTAACAATGTACAATTGTTCTAATGGGGGTCACTGACCCCAGCAGCCAAAAAACGATTGCTCTGTGAGTTACAGTTTTATAGTTATTGTTACTTTTTATTTATTAACTTTCTATTAAGTCTCTCCCCTATTGATATTCAAATCTATCATTCAAACCACTGCCTGGTTACTAAGGGATACAAGACCCTAAAAACCAGATAACTGCTGACATTCCGAACTGGAGAGCAGTCAAAAAAACTAAACGAGTGAAAAACTACAAAACATAAAAGATTAAAACCAATTACATGTTGTCTCAGAACATCCATGTCTATGTCACTAAAAGTTAAAGGTGAACAGTCCCTTTAAAAGAACAGTAACAAAAAAAAAAAAAGTTAAAATGTCTTGAAATGAAATGTAATGAATAAATAATGTAGTGTTGCCGTGCACTGGTAAAAGTGGGGAGTTTGCTTCAGAAACACAACAATAATTTTCTATAAGCAAGCTGCTGTGTAGCCATGGGGGCAGTCATTCAAGCACATTATACACAGTAGATAAAAGATAAGTACTACTATAGTTTATATAAACAAGCTGCTGTGTAGCCATGGGGGCAGTCATTCAAGCACATTATACACAGTAGATAAAAGATAAGTACTACTATAGTTTATATAAACAAGCTGCTGTGTAGCCATGGGGGCAGTCATTCAAGCACATTATACACAGTAGATAAAAGATAAGTACTACTATAGTTTATATAAACAAGCTGCTGTGTATCCATGGGGGCAGCCATTCAAGCACATTATACACAGTAGATAACATATAAGTACTACTATAGTTTATATAAACAAGCTGCTGTGTATCCATGGGGGCAGCCATTCAAGCACATTATACACAGTAGATAACAGATAAGTACTACTATAGTTTATATAAACAAGCTGCTGTGTAGCCATGGGGCAGCCATTCAAGCACATTATACACAGTAGATAACATATAAGTACTACTATAGTTTAAACAAGCTGCTGTGTAGCCATAGGGGCAGCCATTCAAGCACAGGATACACAGTAGATAACAGATAAGTACTACTATAGTTTATATAAACAAGCTGCTGTGTAGCCATGGGGCAGCCATTCAAGCACAGGATACACAGTAGATAACAGATAAGTACTACAATAGTTTATATAAACAAGCTGCTGTGTAGCAATGGGGGCAGCCATTCAAGCACAGGATACACAGTAGATAACAGATAAGTACTACTATAGTTTATATAAACAAGCTGCTGTGTAGCCATGGGGGCAGCCATTCAAGCACAGGATACACAGTAGATAACAGATAAGTACTACTATAGTTTATATAAACAAGCTGCTGTGTAGCCATGGTGGCAGCCATTCAAGCATAGGACACATAGACGATAACAGACAAGTTCTAAAGAATCCCATTGTATAATACAGAGCTTCTCACACAGAGACAATGAGGTTCCAATTGCTTTAAACATCTCTGCTAAATACTGTATTTCATGACCTGGGTGAATAAAAACCTTCATAGCCAAACATGAAGTTGGAATTGCATTTATTCTGCTAAGTGCATGGGTCTTTAAGCATGAAACTGGCACGTCATTTAAGCTTCTGTGTTTTGGGGAGTGAACATAAATGCAGTAGGCAGTAGTGGTAGCAACACATTTAAGCAGTTACTCGTTGTGCCATCACTAGTCTCAAAGGCAAGGTAAAATTCTGCGAAACGTGGATAGGCGAGTATAGGCTTAGCTTTTTCTCTGGCCACAATTCTTTGCAGGCATGGACTTGTGTGCCACTTACCAATCTCTATAAGTCTGTTTACCTCAAATAGCTCAGCTCATACCCAATAAGCTAAAATCTGCTGGTGGAAACTGTAGACTAACATCTGCAGGTGGTAGCACACCCCATGCACTAGTTTAAAGGGGAACTCCACAAAAACATAACTTGAGCTTTTTGAAAAGTAAACATAATTTCAAGCAACTTTGCAATATATGCAGAGTTTTCATGATTTTTAATGGTTTCTGACAGTTCTCTAAGCCTAGCCTCTGCTCTCCTGCTGATCTGTCTGACTACTTTGCTGAACTGGCTGACTACTGTTACTTTGTATCAACAGCCATCTGTCCTCAGCCTGCATCCGCCAAACCCCACAATTCCCTGCACATGTGATTTCAATAAGGAACAGAACATCACAGTGGCAATGCATTGTGGGTTATGTAGTTCCTGCATTCTGTCTGTAAGCTGTGGAGAAGTTGTTACAATTCGTAACATCAGTGTTTAGTCTCTCCTTCCCTGCCAGGATTTCAAATGATGCAGAAAGAGAAGTTACACAGCTGGATTTCAGCATAGAAAATGCCATTTATTCATACTTTTTATAGAAACAGGTAACTGTGATGGGTATATTAGGGGTTTCTGTGTTATGTGGCCTCTTTATCAAATTTTGGTTTGGAAGCCGGAGTTCCCCTTTAAGTGGGTCAGTGGGGATACTTTATAATACAGGGCTCATGGGCAGTAACCTATAGCAATCAATCAGTGACTGCATTTTGTCTGCTAGCTGCTGAACAATAAAAGCAAATATTTGATTGGTTGCCATGGGTAACTGCCCAGATGCCAATTTGCAGAGTGTTTATAAATTATAAATGTATCCAACCATCGTACAACTGAAGTTTACAAAGTCACCATAATTAGGACTGACCATTGTTTACAGCAGAGCAGTTTAGAGTGCAGCTCCTAAACAGAAATGTAATTAGGCTAGGGCCACACATGGGCCGAAATTACGTAGCCGAAATACACTGTTTTATTTCAGCCCTACCGCTGGCAGTAGCCTCCTCTCTCTTCCGATCAGTGCAAACAGACTTTGGCGGATTTCAGCTCAAATTGCAAAGACTCATGGTTCATTGCTGAAACCCGCCGAGGAAGAGAGAGGAGGCTACTGCCGGAGTAGAGCTGAAATAAGCCAGTGGATATCGGCTATCTGATTTCGACCCCCCATGTGGCCCTAACTTTAGTGAAGGAGACGTGCAGAAAATATACACAATATCAGGGCTGTTTTTGGCTTCCAAGATTGTGTAAAGCTCATTAGGAGGGAAACTAAACATTATGCAAATCTTTAAAGGAAAGACAAAGTCAGAGAACAAGTGGATTTTCTTTGCCTCCTGTTCCCACTGAAGTGAGTTTGCTAGGATAGGTCTAATGGGTCACCTTGCAACCTACCTGCAATGGAATTAGCACAGACGCTGCCTACTGGACCTTCCTAACAAGGTCTTCTCTGAGCACCCTGCACCCATTTATTGCTGAGCCTGCAATGCATGTTCTTCTCTGTAACAAGGCTCATATTAAATTGATTATTATTAATAATAATGTCACAATTCATCCCCCTGGTTGAGAGTCTTTGTTTACTCAGTATAGTATAACTAGCTTTAAATAAGTACTCAATCTTAAACTGGCCATACATCGGCCCCTCCAGACTATGTTGGCAGTTTATCTACCCTGGCTTAAGTCATTTTTGTCTTTCTTTCTAACAGCTATTGGTCCAAATATCATCCAGATTATCTATGGGGCAGGTTTGATAATCCAATTGGGTTAGAACCATACAGCACGTTCTCTCTCCTCCCAAAGTAAAATGGCGGAATGGTGCTCCTTACAATAGCATCCAGGCTGGAGCAGCAAAGTGGCTACCCCCAAGTAATTACATCTTTTTAAACTCAAGGCCATGGCCAGCACCCTTCAACCCTCCAGCTGTGGCCAGCACCCTTCAACCTACACTATATAAGGATCAAATGCTGCATTACCCAAAGGAAGGGTCGTTAGGAGGTTAAATTGATTAATTACAGGAAGAATGGTAGCTTTAAATAAAGACTTTTTTATTTTTATATATGCAAAATCCTTTAAGTGCCTGAATGCCCATATTTTTTATTGCTCACGGTTTGCCACTCCCTGTGCTGAGGGTCTGGGGCTGCTGCAGCTGGACCACTTTTTCTACTGGATGAGTGTCACTACTCTTTTGTTATCTTTTCTTTTTTTGGTTATTGCTTGTGTTTTATGACTTGTATAAAAGCACCCATGGTTATATGGTAAACATTGACTTCTAATATTTTCTAACAGGGGCTACATTATTCCTTATATCAAGTCTCACTTTATCCAGATAATAGCGGAGTAAAAATACTCTTCCACCTATTCTGGTTGTTTATTTGCTGCTTATTATAAATTCAGCTGTGCATTCCCAGAGGTAGAAATGAGTCTGATATAAACAACGGAATATTCTATATCGGAAACCGCCTGGGTCACAGCGAAGCATTTAACAACCAAAAGCTGTTTTATTCTTTAACGACACAGCAATCATCCCATTGCTTTCCTGGCAGCAGGGCAGGTGCCCAACGGTGGGGATCTGTGCCAGCGAATTAAAGGCCACAGAGAAAATGGTTACTTTGTTAGCGCTGTAAATCACGACAATTCAAATTCTAATTAGGAGCAAATACAGGCGCTTGGAGAGCCCTATGGCAGAACAGCCAGACCAGGAACGACAAGTGCCCGGCCTTCCAGCTGTGGCTGCATTAAAGCAGAATAAATCCAGCAATCCATTTTCTTCTATCGGATGCCTGTTTCTGAATTATTCATCATTCCCTCCAGCTATTCCCTCTGTAAGCTTCTCTAGGCCTTCTATGGCAGCTCATTGCAATGCCAACCTGCACAGGTGGCACTGGTCCAGACTGGAATTCAAAATTTGACATTTCAAGTACACAGAGGCCCCCAAACTGTCCCCTACAAGCCCCATAAATAGCAACTTTATATTGCATCTCACAGCAACCCCTCTTGTGTCGGCCTCAGTCTGGGCCTGGGCTGCAGAGAGACGGAGCAATGACTCCCTATGGCATCTTACAGCAGCCCCATTGGCATTTGCCAGAATTCATAGATTGCCAGTCTGATTCGCCTCACTCTTTCTGCCCCCCCCCCAACACACCAAAATGCTGTTACTGAGACCCCAACTTTCTGGGGTCATATTCTTGAGATGTTTTGGCAACACCCTTTCACACCCCTGCTCTGGCTGAGCCTCGAGGCAAAGCAGTCCTGTCCCTTCTGCCTGCAATAGGGTGAACGTTAGACTCTGAGTTCTATTTTGGAGAGACCCGGGGCAATTCTTTAAACTGATGGGTAGGGCACACTGTGTGCCCATTTTTTGCAAATGACCCCACAGGATCGTAACTTCAGAGCAAGCAGTCCCTGCGGCTGCAGATGGGGCCCAGGAGGTATAGGGGTCCCACGAGGCCCTAATTCATATAAAATGTCCATAAATATTGGTAAAACAAGTCAACGACTAAACATTTTGGGGGCCTGAAAAATAACTTGTAGTGGGGCCCAGAAATATCTAGTTATGCCACTGGACCCCCCCACTTACGGACTACTGGCTGTGTTATGGATTTTTTGCTAGTGGCTAAATAGCATTCAATATGGTGTCAGGGTAAAAACTGCATCTGCAGGGCAGTGTGTATAGATGCAAGATGGCGTCAGGGAATGGGGCTGTAAATTTGGGCTTCTTGAACTGTAGGGAAGCAGACTAACAGCATACATTTTATTGTGTATATGGAAAAGTTGCTTTCCACAGGCAAACAGCAATGAAAGCACCTCAACTAAGGGGCACATTTACTTGAGTGAACGATTAGAAAGGTAAATACATAGAATTTTGAAGTATTTTTTTGGCAACCTCGACCATCAAATTGTCTACTTCGACCTTTAACTATGAATCGAACGATTCGAAGTAAAAATCGTTCGACTATTCGACCATTCGATAGTCGAAGTACTGTATCTTTAAAAAAAACTTCGACCAACTACTTCGCCACCTAAAACCTACCTAGCACCAATGTTAGCCTATGGGGAAGGTCCCCATAGCCTTTCCTAGCAATTTCTGATCGAAGAAAAATGGATGGATTAAAATCCTTTGAATCGTTTGATTCGAAGGATTTAATCAAACGATTTGCGGTAAATCCTTCGACTTTGATATTCGAAGGATTTAACTTCGATGGTAGAATATCGAGGGTTAATTAACCCTCGATATTCGACCCACAGTAAATGTGCCCCAAGTATTGATGTAATATCTCTGTTGGGGTGCCCAAATTTATGCACCTGTCTAACTTTGTTATGATGCACATTGCATATTTTCTTTTAATCCAATAAACTTTATATGTCTCTGCTGAAATACTACTGTTTCCATAAGGCATGTTATATAATAAAAGGAAGTTGCAACTTTGAAAGCTCAGCCAATGATAAACAAAACTCCAAAGAATTAAGAGGGGTTCCCACACTTTTTCATATGACTGTAAACTATACTAGTGTTTCTATATCCCTTACCTGAGGAATATACATAAGAACCGGGAGCTATAACCTTCACCTAATGAACAGACTGTCTGCAATATAATGTTGCATCAGGTGTAGCTAGACACACTGCTGCATAACATTGAATCCTCTCTCTCTTCTGGCACCAGATTTAAGCACAACCATCAATACCAAATGATTATACCGAATGATGCCCACGGTTACCCTGCTGAGACTATGCCAGGATCTCTATAATTGGCCTGTGCTGATCTCTACTCCCGGGACATGTCTTTCATTTATTGTGATAATGATGAAGTGCAGGGCAAAACAACAAATAAAGCTACTGGGCACCATTTGCCCCATAGTGGCCTGGCTGTATACCCCTAGCATAGTGATGGCATGTCCCCATATTTTATCCACAGCACAAACTGTGGCACTGTCTTGTAACCATAGGGTTATGGTCCCTGCCCCTAATTTGCATATGCGGATTCGGTTCGGCTGGGCAGAAGGATTCGGCCGAATCCGAATCCTGCTGAAAAAGGCCGAATCTGGCCCGAATCCCGAACCGAATCCTGGATTCGGTGCATCCCTAATTGTTATGCTACTTTTTATTACTCATCTTTCTATTCAGGCCTCTCCTATTCATATTCCAGTCTCTTATTCAAATCAGTGCATGGTTGCTGGTGTAATTTGGACCCTAGCAACCAGACTGCTGAAATTGCAAACTGGAGAGCTGCTGAATAAAAAGTTAAATAACAAAAACTACAAATTATGGATGCACCGAATCCACTATTTTGGATTCAGCCAAACCCCCGGATCCTTTGTGAAAGATTCTGCCGAATACCGAACCAAATTCGAACCCTAATTTGCATATGCAAATTAGGGGTGGTAAGGGGAAACATTTTTTACTTCCTTGTTTTGTGACGAAAAGTCACACGATTTCCTTTCCTACCTCTAATTTGCATATGCAAATTAGGATTCAGATTCGATTCGGCCGAATCCGAATCCTGCTGAAAAAGGCCGAATCCTGAACTGAATCCTGGATTCGGTGCATCCCTACTACAGATAGTAAAAAATGAAAGCCAATTGCAAATTGTCTCAGAATATCACTCTCTCCATCATACTAAAAGTTAACTCAAAGGCGAACAACCCCTTTAGCATCCACTACAGCATGTTTACAGCTATGGCTGTTCCTAACTGATTTAACTATATGCACCGGAGCATCGCTCTGCCACAAACCCCCCCCCCCCCAAATCCATCCTTCATGAAATAGGGCCAAGAGATAATGGACCATTTACAATGGACCTGGTTCTGTGCCCTTGTACTGGTCATTGTTTGTGCCGCATGGAATTAGTGAGTAAGGGGCACATTGTTAACTTATTGGCTGGAAGCAAAGAAACTCTTAGGCGCAGCACATTATTCCCATCGTTATTCATACACAGGAGCCTTGCTTTGGAGCATTCTTCATAATAAAAATAAATGGGCTGCATACGCAAAGCATGGAAAATGAGCACAATATATCTAAAAATCTTTCCACTTAGGAGCGCTTATTGTTTCTGCCGGCATTGCTGTGTAAATAAAAGTTAATACAAAGCCTAAAAGCCTGCCAAATGGCACTGCCACTTATTCCCTGAAGTTGGCACGGCTAATACATTGAGTCGGAGGTGCACGGGCGAATAGGCAGGGGGCAGGTAAATACGCAGATGATGCAGATGCAACATTTCCAGAACGGCAAAACAAAAAAAGCATTAAGTAATTCCAAATGAATAAGCCCATGAGCCAAATAAAAGCAAGAGAATAAAGACTCAGCCCTAGAGCCGGAAATGCATTAAGCTCCGATAGAAAAATACATCACCATAAGGGGGTGGATGGGAGACAATGAAATGTACAGAAGCAGCAGAGAGCGCCCTGGATCCCCCTCCCTTGCAGCATACAGTACTAACGATCATTTAAGGGATACTGTCATGGGAAAACATTTTTTTTCAAAATGAATCAGTTAATAGTGCTGCTCCAGTAGAATTCTGCACTGAAATCCATTTCTCAAAAGAGCAAACAGTTTTTTTTATATTCAATTTTGAAATCTGACATGGGGCTAGACATTTTGTCAATTTCCCAGCTGCCACTGGTCATGTGACTTGTGCCTGCACTTTAGGAGAGAAATGCTTTCTGGCAGGCTGCTGTTTTTCCTTCTAAATGTAACTGAATGTGTCTCAGTGGGACATGGGTTTTTACTATTGAGTGTTGTTCTTAGATCTACCAGGCAGCTGTTATCTTGTGTTAGGGAGCTGCTCTCTGGTTAATTTCCATTGTTTTTTTGTTTGGCTGCTGGGGGGGGGAAGGGAGGGGGGTGATATCACTCCAACTTGCAGTACAGCAGTAAAGAGTGATTGAAGTTTATCAGAACAAGTCACATGACTTGGGGCAGCTGGGAAATTGACAATATGTCTAGCCCTTTATCAAGCCTGGCTTGTTGAAACCAACAATCGGCGTGCTGCTGCAGCAATTGTTTTCATGCGGAATTAACCTCTGCAGAGAGGATTACAGCATGCACCCGACGCCTCAAAAAGCAGAACAGTGTGAGTGTGTTTTTGTTTTTTGTTTTTTTTTTTAAATCTCTTTATTTTTATCATTTTCTTTAAAAAACAAAAAAACAAAAGGGGGTACAGAAAAAGAAAAAAGAAGGGTAATAAGAGCATAGGTAGTCACATAGCATCTCCATCTCTCCTATACAGCTTCACATTAACATAGCCAATCTTTCATTCATACATACAAACATATATGTACGTACAGATAAACATATCTACTTTAATTGTAAAATTGTTACTTAATCCTTCTGTTACTTAAACCATTCTTTCGATAAATCTATGCCAGGGAGACCATATCCTCCAATATATTGCACTTCTATATGGTATATGTGTGTTAATTCCTCTAACTGTCTAATTTCTTCCACAGCTCTCATCCACTCGTTACAGGAAGGTGGTTCCTTAGTTTTCCATTTTCTAGGAATAGGTGAAATCGCTGTTTGTACTACATGAAAGGTCAGTGGATCTTCTAGCATCTTCGCGTTCTCTATATTAATATTCAACAGTAACACTGCATACCTCTCTTTGAATTCTAATTGATGTTATTTGATATATACTCTCTAACACTTGGGCTCAGAATTCTTTCAGGACTGGGCAGGATATCCAAATATGTATGTGTGTGCCCTCGCTTTTGTTACATCTCCAACACACATTAGAAATTTGAGGGTACATCTTTTTGAGCCTTGCAGGTGTATACTGCCATCTGGTCACCATTATATAGATTGCTTCTTTTATTTTTGAGGCCTTTGCCATCTTGTTTGCATGTTTAAATATTTTTATCCAGATCTGTTCTGAGATATCCATTCCCAGTTCTTGGAGCAGAATGGCAGAGGCGTCAATTCATCTTTATATAATATAATATTATATACTTTTGATAAAGGTGTGTGGCACTTTATTCTGACTTTATTGCTGCCCACTAGGCCTTGTTATCTTTATATCTTTTTCAGGGCAGGTGCCCTTTAAGTGCCGCTTTGTAGCTTAGCATTCTCATTTAGGCAACAATCGAATTGCTTTATTTAACTCCATGGCACAAATTGCTAAAAAGAAATTTGTAGGAACATGAAATCGTCAAATGGGATAGGAACATAGGATAACGTGCAAAGTGCCCTTTTTTTCTGTTTCACGTGCTGTCTTAATAGTTTCAGCCAATGGTGCAGCTTTGTGCCCTAAGATGAACTCCTAACTCTGAATGCACTACTGTGCCAGTGTTTAATGGAGAGCACAGGACTTCCTCAATTTTTAGTGCAAAAATTCGTTGGCGTCTTTTCCTTTTTTCAGAGTGATATCCTGCAAAGGTCCACAAATTTTTTTTTTGGGTAACCGGGTTTCCCCTCCATTTTCTAACATATGGAACATAAGCTATACGGTGGACTCATGTGTAGGGCATTATAACAACTCTATTTTATTTATTAAGGTTCCCTGGACTTGGGTAATGTAATGTATTTGCTGCAACATATACGTCTATGTAACATTATCATTTCCCGCCGTATGCAAATTAGGCAACGCTAGCGCATCTTCGCTTTGATTGCCGAAGTTAAGCTAGTGAAAATTCTTCAGCGTTCGGCGCCCTAGACACAACTTCGCACTTTAGTGAATTAGCGTTGTCCTAGAGAATTTACACCTGGCGAAGTGTTGCCATGGCTGCTAAGCCGTCGCTGGCGAACTTTCGCCGGTTAGGGAATTTGCCACAAGGTATCTTATACAAACCAGAGAGTTGGTACAGCCCATCATAACAGGGAGACTGGCAAAACTGTACCACATCCAGGAATCTCACCTGAAATACCTTTTTATTGCAACGGACCAAAATGCCCATTTTCTCCAGCCCCCTCCCAAATACTTAGAGGCCATTGGCTATTTTTAGTTTAGTGCTACCGGTCACATTTCTTATGCAATTTCTTCTCGCTGACAGACATGCCACTATCATCTAACGCTCCCTTGTAAGTCCACATATTAAATTGCCTGTAAGGTTTTTAGCTGGCCAGGTGATCCTGTTGACCTTTTTTTCCGCTTTCCCTGAGACACCATCTTCTGGCGCACGGCAGGGTAAGCAACGGAAGGCTGCAGGTGGGCCAGTTAGTTGGAAATACAAATGCAGGAAGAGGCTTTGATCTGCACAGAGACTGTGATCGTGTCACTCAATAAGAAATAATTCACACGGATGCATTGGAGTGATTGTATTGGTGTCTGTCTACAGGATACAGTTAGAGATGAACATGTCATTTTCTCTTTTCTCCTCCAGCTTTTATGAAGTATCTGCTGCCTACTGTTTCAGCCTGGCCTAAATGGCCATAGTCTCTCAAGAGACAGACCACAGATTTAATTATCACTCCAGTACACGTGTGATAGGACAATGCACCAATAGATACATTTAAAGTCTAAAGTAATTGGGAGCCAACTGTAGCGGGCTACCTGAAAGCCTCCATATTAGCTATAGACAGGTCCAAGAACAGAGCACTCCTTGAAAAAATGTTCAGGTATTGGATCCATTATCCGGAAACCTGTTATCCAGAAAGCTCCGGATTAAGGAAAGGCCGTCTCCCATAGACTCCATTTTATCCAAATAATCCAAATTTTTTAAAAAAGTATTTCCTTTTTTTCTGTAATAATAAAATAGTACCTTGTACTTGATCCCAACTAAGATATGATTAATCCTTCTTGGAAGCAACACCAGCCTATTGGGTTTATTTAATGTTTACATGATTTTCTAGTAGACTGAAGGTATGAAGATCCAAATTACAGAAAAATCTGTTATCCAGAAATCCACAGGTCCTGAGCATTCTGGATTACAGGTCCCATACCTGTATCATAATGTATTAGTGGCACACATATAAAACCAGGGACCTTCATTTGCACCTGGCCCTGATGGAATTCCCTGGTCCTCGGGGCCAAAACACGATGGGTTTTTACATGTGTACAGCTAAAAAAATCTGATACATTTTTCAAGGAATTTCCGGAACCTCTCTCAGAAGCCTCCTGCTGTATAGAAGAAGGGCACCCCTTGTGGCCCAATACCTCAGCTTGCTGCATTTAGTGGCCTACTCCTTAGCCTTACATTTTGTGATTAATTACATTTAGTAATTACAAAATCAGCAGTGAAATGTAAGGGTCTAGTGGCTCCTTAAAAAGTACATTGCCAAAAAAAAGCTGTCGGGACCACAGTTGTGGAATAGGCAAAAGTGCAATAGCTATGAAAGACCCAGAATCAGACATTAATATGACGTATGCTAAGGCATTACTAGGGGAAGGGGTAGCAAGCATGAGAACAGGGGGTCCATCTGGAGTCCTGACAGATCAGTAGTTTCATCCTGTGCAAGGCAAGATACAATCAATAGTGCAAACCAAAGCCCAGATTCATTTAAGGGATGAGCATATAATTATAGAACAAGGTAACGTCTTCCCTTGTCTGCTGCACAGATGAATTATACAGAGGTAGAACGGAGAGGAAATTAGCTGAGCAAAAGAAGTCATTCCTTATTAAGGTTCCCTGTAGATTTAATTAAGTTCCCCATGTCTCATGTGCGGAGATTCCGACTGCAACATCCCTACTAAATGACGTCTGGGTGGGCAGCGTTCTGTGCAGAGACACACGGGCAGGAAACGAGCTACTATTTTAAGAAATTAGACATGTATCGTTAAACAATGGGGCTGTCAAGGAAATGCCTTTAATTCTTTTTTCCAAAGTGTAACTTTAAAGGGATACTGTCATGGTGAAAACAGATTTTTTATATTCAATTTTGAAATCTGACACGGGGCTAGACATATTGTCAATTTCCCAGCTTCCCCAAGTAATGTGACTTGTGCTCTGATAAACTTCAATCACTCTTTACTGCTGTACTGCAAGTTGGAGTGATATCACTCCCTTCCCTTTTTCCCCCAGCAGCCAAACAAAAGAACAATGGGAAGGTAACCAGATAGCAGTTCTCTAACACAAGATAACAGCTGCCTGGTAGATCTAAGAACAACACTCAATAGTAAAAATCCATGTCTCACTGAGACACATTCAGTTATATTGAGAAGGAAAAACAGCAGCCTGCCAGAAAGCATTTCTCTCCTAAAGTGCAGGCACAAGTCACATGACCAGGGGCTGCTGGGAAATTGACAAAATGTCTAGCCCCATGTCAGATTTCAAAATTGAATATAAAAATCTGTTTGCTCTTTTGAGAAATGGATTTCAGTGCAGAATTCTGCTGGAGTAGCACTATTAACTGGTGCATTTTGAAAAAAATATGTTTTCCGATGACAGGATCCCTTTAAAAAAGCTTCCCTGGCATTCTACTACACTAGGTTTGAAAAGAACTAAATTTATTTTATATTCAATTTAAACGCAAGTGATCAGACACAGTTCAGAAGGAAAGATAGTTGAGTTAAAGCGGTGATCAAGCAAACAGCTTTTTATGTACATTACGCTTCCTTCCTGTAGGCTTATTAAAGGACACACTGGGGAGGTTCCCTAATTGAATGAAAAATAACCAGTTTCTCTCTCTCTCCTCTATAAACAGGCCCGGATTTGTGGAAAGGCCACCAAGGCCCGGGCCTAGGGCTGCAGGATTTTAGGGGCGACATGCTGCCCAACCACACCCACATTGGTTCAAAAACACTGGGGATGAGCAGGAGATATAAAACTTTTTTTAATTTCCTGTGCGCCAATTCCCATTGCTCCGGTCCCGATGAAAATTTGCACGAATAAAGGGGAGGGGACAGGGACAACGAATGGCAGTGGGCATAGGGGCGCCCGCAATGTTAATCCATCCCTGACTATATATGAAAGGGATTCACGGCCAACACAAGATCATTTGATTAGGTGATTATAGCTGCTCTCCTGCTGAGGGTGTTCATATGGATGAAAGGCAAACTGTCAATCTCAGGATCAAGCAGTCAACGAAATGTGATAACCTGAAAATGCCACATCCACTTTTTTTCTGTTTAGATTCTATTAGAACCAAACATGCAAATGTCACCTTTCCTTGTGTTATAGAGGGCTGCTCTTCGCACAAATATACCTGGGACTACTGTAATGACCCCCCCCAGTGGATTAACCATACCTCCCAACTGTCCCGTTTTTAGAGGGACAACACAGTCCCTCTTTTGACAGCTCAACCAGCAGTCCCTCATTTGTATTGCAAAGTCCCGTTTTTCTCTGCCCTGAATTGGCTTTTGGCAGAGAGCCCAGAACAGCCTCAGCTGTAGATAAGATACTTTTGTAACAATTTCTAGATAAGCAAATAAGTAATTGTAACAATATAAGATAACAGGTCCCTTGGGAAATGTTAGACTCACAGCCTAAAGGGCAATTCACCTTCATTAGCAAAACTGTAATAATTGAAAAGAAACACAGAAATATGTTCAAACTTTCATAACCTGCCAAATTTTTTAAAATGAACATGGTAATTAAGGGGTGTAGCCACAAAATGTGTGTGGTCAAAAAAATTGTCGCGCTAAGCACTGCAACTTTTTTGTCCCTCTTTCTATTTCCAAAATGTTGGGAGGTATGGATTAACTATAGAGGAAGCAGACCCTGCAGTGGCAGGGGGGCCCAGGGAAAGGAGGGCCCGGACTGCCGGGTATGCTGCCTCTATAGTTTAGAAACCACCCCCCCTTCCCCAGCCAGCCACTCTCTTACCTGCAAGGGAAAAGCAGAGACACAGGGCAGAGAGTGGGCAGGTCCAGTCAGGGAGTGGGTAGAGTCAGGGCAGGAAGTGGGCAGAGGCAGGAAGTGGGCAGGAGGATGGGGATCAGAGTGCGCTGGGCCCCTCTGAAGATATTTTTGCTGGGGGCCTGGTGCACTCTAGATACCCCACGGGACCCCATCCTTTTTTGTACAGCCTAGGGGTCCTTACTGTGACTATTTAAATATAATTTACAATTATGTAAATATCAGGGCAGGGGTATAGGGGGTACCAGGGCTCCAGGGACTGCCAGGCTGTTGGTTGTCTGAGGACCTTAGCAAAGCTGTGCACCAATATACCAATAAGCAGCTCTGGCTTTGACGTCAGCAAAGTTTGTAAGTAAGAAAGCCATAAGCTACCATAAATATATAATAACACACAAATTATATATATATTCCGGATAATAGGTCCAATGCCTGTATTGTATTGACCCCGTGTTTGTTCTATTAATGTATTGTTCTGCTGTACAGTGCTTCATTCTCAAATAGCACTATATATAATAAAATACAGTACATATACAACATGGAAACATGTTCCTAGTAACTTCCCATTGTACTAGAGAACTAGAATGGATGGTGACTTGTGATCAATATAATACAAATACAGCCTTAAACACAGGTCAGAAGGTCTAACAGGTTGACATCTCCACCCAGAGGAACCAGATCCAACCGTGTAAATGCTATAGATAGCACTGAAACCATAAATAATGCAATATTTGTTGCTCCAGTTGATCTACAGCTACAGCTTGAGAGCTACAGGTTGGAGATAAAACTACTCTAATAGAAATGTGCCCAACTTGGAGCCCGTTGGCTAGAAAACAGATGGAGGGCTACCAGGTACACATTCCATGAAGACCAGCATTTATATTCTAAATGAAAAAGAAAACAACAAAAATTACATATAAAGCTGTTTCTTTTGTGCATCATCGCCAGTAAGACCAATGTCCACCAAGACTTGGCAAAGCTACAAAATCCAAGCAAATAGCCCCAGAGCCGCTATACATTAGTGATGTTCATCTCACAGGAATGCCTTGAACTGTGCCAAACTATACAGGAAGGACAATGAAACCAAAGAAATTCAAGGCTAAAAATACACTTCCTGTCTGACTCCATTAAAGATAAGCACATTTCTATCCCCCTCTGACACGGAGCGCCGTTCAGCTCCTTTTAGTAGAAGGATTTTCTCAAAATCCCTCTTTAACCCGTTGTACAATTGGATGCGTTTGTGGTGTAAACAATTAATTACATGTCCTAAAAGAATAAAGAGCAACGCCTTTGCTTCAACTGAAAGGCTTTTCTGGTTATTTAAAGGAGAAACTGAATTTTAAAATTCATTTTGTGTAAGGTCAATGGCACGTGCAGCTCTTTTAGACGGCTGAAAAGCTCTTTGCTTGTACGTGCCTCTCGTTGAAAAGCTGGCTGAAAAGCTCTTGCTTGTACGTGCCTGTCGTTGATATTAAGAGAGACCAAAGGTTTTCCTGCACTTCCATTGGTCATTCAAGTGTATGGGAGCTGTGGGATGCAATCGAGGGTGCTTTTGCCAGGTGCTAAATTCGTGCACAGAAGGGAACACTGTCCCACATACCATATCTCTTCCATATACCATACAGTATCTCTTGAGAAACTTTAGGAACAGTAAAGCTGTCCATAGGCCAGAGCTGCGGAGTCGGAAGCAATTTTGGGTATGTGAAGTCAGAGTATAAGTCAGCAAGAATGTATCGACTCTGGCTCCTAATAACTTTAAATAGAAGCAATTAAAATAACCAAATCAGATTTAAGAGCTTCTATGAAGCAATTCTGTTTTTAAGAACAATACTTGGTTTTGGTTTATGTAGTTTAACTTTGATTTTGGTTTAGAGGATGTGGTTTATATTTTTGAGCTTTGGCAGGGATAACATGCCTTGTATAGCGTGTACTTACCTTCTTTCAATCAACATGGAAAATACATTAGTCGGAGGTACCATAAACTGAGGAGCCATAGATGTGCAGATTGTATGCTTATGTACGACGAAAGATCGTTCGTTGCTATCTACCGACCTACAACTAACCAGTCGGATTAAATAAAGTAATAGAAATAACAAATCAGACGATGTTCTGGCCATGAATTGACAGGCTGCAGTCGTATAAAACTTATGTCTGACAAATAGTAGTGACAAACAACCATGGATATTATCAGATACACAATATACGCAGTAGGGATGCATCGAATCCAGGATTGAGTTCAGGATTCGGCCAGACTACAGCCTTTTTCAGCAGGATTCAGCCGAATCCTTCTGCCGGGCCGCACCGAGTCAGAACCCTAATTTGCATATGCAAATTAGGGGTGGGGAGTAAAAAAAGCTTTCCCTTGCCACTCCTAATTTGCATATGCAAATTATGATTCAGATTCGGTTCGGTATTCAGCCAAATCTTTCGCAAAGGATTCGGGGGTTCGGCCAAATCCAAAATATTGGATTCGATGCATCCCTAATACGCAGAGATATTATCGTTACACATGGACACATGGAGAGGACCTGGTTAAGTTTTCTCATTGAGTGACTTTAATGCTCCCCCACCTAAGATTTTTTTTATCTAAGAAGAGGCTTCCATTGACGTTTACCTTCCTCTATCCGCCATTTGATGCCAAATATAGCTATGACAGTTAATAAACCTAAGTGTTTTTTTAGACTGCTTTCATAAAGAATTGTTAGTGACAATGTAATGCTTGAGCTTGCCAGCTGCCAACACAAACTGCCAAATACAAGTAAAGGATCTACAGCCTGGAAGCCCAATATGCACAAAGCTCTGAAATAAGGTTATACTGTTTCCATAGACTGCTATTTAAGTAAACAATTCTTATATTTTGACAGATATACTTTCCCCCTGTAATAATGTACTTGATGGTAACTAAGCTGCATGAATCCATATTGGTGGCAAAACAATCCTATCAGCTTTTCTATGTTTAAATGCTTCTTAGGAGCCTTAAAGGAGAACCTCCCCAATAATAAAAACCCCTACCCACTACCCGCCTACATAGTCCACCCTCCCCGCTTTCTCCCCCCCCCCCCGATTAGGAGGTCATGGGCGCCATCTTCCGGCTCATCTGTATTCTTCAGGACCTCTTCGTTCCCTTTGGCAATTTCCAGTCAATATGGCGTTCCCTTCCCAAAGAATACAGAAGAGCCGGAAGATGGCACCAATGAGCTCTGCTGCACTTACTCTGCCCCTATATGTGAGTAATGAAATAGGGGCACTTTCAGGGGTAATCACCTACACGAGGGGGGCTATGTAGGGTAGTGTAGAGGTTTTTTTAATTGGGAGGTTAAGTCTACTTTAAGGTATGGTGAGATCCCTCACACTATTTCAGGATCCAAGCATTCTGGATAACAAACCTTTCATCATTCAATTTCTCATTTGATGAATTCCAACTTACCTAAATTCAATGCAGGTCAAGACGGCTGGTAGTACAAAAGTTAGCTGGATGCCCGCAGGGACAATTATATGTACATGCTGTAGAAAAGAAGCAAAAACAAAACTGCTTATTATGTTTCACTTCTTTTATTGAAAGATAGTTTGTTTTGTAAAAAAAAAGGTCTGTTGCTGGGGGTGGTTAGTTTGCCTACTTTTTTTTTTATTTAGTAAAAAAAAACATTGAGGAGAGTCAATCAAGTAATATTATCCAGTTGACCCATCACTCATTCCTGTACAACCAACCTTCACAGAAATCAACAACATCCATGTAGTGGCTGCACCACTCATGACATTTACATCCAGGAAATTCAACTAGTACAATGTAGTGGTCCATTCACCCAAGTCAGGCCCACCTACCATCATCCAAAGACATTCTACATCTACCATGGAGTGGGCCAAGCACCCACGTCAGTTCCACTAACTAGCAGAAATGTTCAACTACAGCCATCTATTGGGCCCATCACCGATGTCTATTCCACCAACCATACAATTTACTGTAACTACTACAATGTCACTACACTGGATTAGTTGAATGGCCCGGTTGGTCGAAGCAACCAACCATCATGCAGAGCTGTTCAACTTCAACTATGCAGTGAGTTCATCACTCATTTCTGTTCCACTAACCAGGCCATTCAAATAGTACCATGTAGTGGGCCAATCACCCATTTCTGGCCCATATTACAAATTTGGGGAATGAATATATTCTAGGGTCACAAGGTGAACAGCCCTACAGTAACGATCATCGAGATATAGATATATGCCAAGATTATCACAATAATAAATCATTCAGTATTTCTCTAATTGTTCACATGGGGTTCATTTGGAGGGATTGAACTTGATGGACTTTGGTCTGTTTTCAACCCTCAAAAGAGGAAGTTTTAATTCCCTAAATAACGGAGTGTAACTAACTGATTGCACTGACTAAAGCAGCAGAAATAATAAAAGCCAACATCTGATTGGTAGCAGTGGAGTGCAGCTGAAGGGCAAAACTTGCTGTATTTGAGAGATGTTTGTGTGTGGGGCGGGGGTAACGACTAAATATGGAGTAAATTCAAGTCTGATTGATTCAGTGTTATTATAAAATGAGATATATAGAAATATCCATCACCACTGTAATAGAACATTTGGAGCCTCCGGCTTACGCAAATTGAGGAGTCCAGCTGCTACCAGCTGTCCCCTTGAGGTAGGAAGTAGCTGGAAATCCTATAAAGACCATTTGATGAAGAATTACAGAATAAATAAGGTACAGAGAGTCTGATGTGCAATGCTCAATCGTACAATTCAGATTACAGGACTATCTTGGTTGAATAAAAAGTAAAAGGCAGTAGTTACCCGGGGAAGAGTAGGTTCCCACATCAACATGTCATGTTCTGGGAACATTGACTATTGACCATTGATGGAATAAACTAAACAAAATCATCTGTATGGCTTTACATTCCGAGAAATATAATAGCATTCAACATGTTATTTCTAAGTCAAATCAATCAGCACAGAGAATCTGGAGTGCGATTTCAATGAAAGTAGTGCTGATATAAACCGTTACATTGGGCATCTTGTTCTGTTAGTCCGGCTACTAACAACTGTTGATCTGCAGGCCCATTCCTTGGAATGCTCCCCAATTTAGACATTGTATACCACCCACAATATATAGTCATTTTATTTGAGAAGCAAATTTCTTTAACTTACATGATACAAAGCACAACAAACGGAGGCACATAAAATAACAAATTCACATAAATCGACGTTCTATATCGACTTTCTATATTGTTTTACATTTACAGTTTCGTTTCATTAAACAGAGTCTCTGAGCAGACCCCATGGGGTGACGTTATTTCCTGGAGCAGAGCAGCTGTGTCTTGAACGTTTATTGTCAGATGAAGGCTGTACTTTGCCCTCTAGGAAGCTTAGTAGGAATCCAGTAATGTATTTTTAAAAGGAAAATCATTAAACCACTGTTACTTGTAGCCTCTGGAAGAAAGTATTAATGAGAGGCAAGTGCCTTTTAAAGGCCATTAAAGACTTTTCTTGTTTCCCTTTCAGTTAAACCAATAGTAAACTTTGTGGTTTTATATGATGAGATAAGGATGATGATGATGAAAACACAAATGTAGAATCAGATTCCCTTTGGAGGACTTTCTAATAACTATAAAAGGTGTTATTGCCTCTTACTGTTCTGTCTCATTTATTCACCCACTCATTCTCAACCGCGCCCGTTGGTGCTATTTAAAAAGTACTAGCTGCTGGGTACAGAGAGTTTGGAAATTCCCATTGGAATACCACTGGGTGCTGAGGCAGAAGGTTATTCTACCCCCTAGTCTTTTTTCAGATGGGCTTTATTAAAGGGAGTGATTACTGGTCTTAATATATGAATCAATACTGTACTATTGTGAATTACAACCATAGGTACTGTATTTACCGGATAGATTTTAGAGGGGACAGGGTCACAACGTCTTGCTACAGAATTAATTCTCCTCAGCACAAACATATGCCTATGAATAATGTCCTCAGATCATTCAGCTAATGATGGCTCTGGAGACTCGGGTTGTCTTCTGGAAGAAGATTCTTTTTTCCCAACATTATTCGACCACAATGAGCAAAATACATGAAATCCTTCAGGTTTATCCTCCTGGTATGGTACCATTACACAGTCATCACTCTCACTGGTGAAACTAAAGCCCTTGGTTGAACATAATGAGCTAAAAAAACAGGCTGAAGCTCACAGCCAAATTGATGAAGTGCATGTGGAACTTGATTCAAGCCTCTGTTCTATATTCTGGAATATCTGGACAGCCCTCTCACAGATAAAAAAAAAAGTTAAACATGCAGGGGGTTATTTATTAAAAGAGAAGGAAAGTCATCCTGCACTTGGGTGTGCCAAATGTTAGGCACCCCCAAGTGAATGTATTTACTTACCTGACTGAAACCCCGGGCCTATGCTCCTATCATCAGAAAACTGCACCGGCCCGGGGTTATTCCAGTGAGCACCACGGAGCGATCTACTTCCAGCTTCTTCTTGCTTCAAATTTCCCGGGGCAAACGCATGCGCAATTGAACAAAATAGCTGACTTTTTAGTTAAAGTTCGGCTTTTCATTCTACTGCGCATGCGCAGCCGCACGAAGAAATAGGAAGACGGAAGAGGATCGCTCTGTGGTGCTCACTGGTATAACCCCGGTCCTGTGCAGTTTTCTGCTGGTAGGAGCACCGGCCCAGGGTTTTAGGTAAGTTTACTATAAATTCCAAATTTTTAGTGGAAAAAACCCTCAAATTTTTCGAGATTTATTATACCCCGGGGCTGTAAAAAGTCTGAATCCGAAAATCCACGATCTTAGACCTGCCGAAGGTTGTATATAAGTCAATGGGAGAGGTTCCTATCCTATTTGGAAGTTTCTGTGGTTTGCCCTGGAATTAACCTGAAAAGATGACTATTTCGGGCTTTTCGGGCAGAAAAAGCTTGAAAAAAATCGTACAACACGGGAGAAAAATCCAGAAAAAAAAAACCATACGACTAGGGGTTTCACTCGATTTTATAGAGTTTCCCTAAATCCGATTAAATCGAATTAAATTTAATAATAAATAAGGTCAAACCATGCATTCTAGTTTAGTCAGACTTTTTTATTTTAAAAAATCAGGAAAAATCGGATCTTGGTAAATAACCCCCTTATAATCCAAACAGGTGCAATGTTGTACTTTTAAGAGTATCCAGGGCCACAAATAAACAATGAAAAACTGATTTTACTAAATTAAATGAAGGCTTATACTTTATTATACATGACTTTAAGTATCCTTAGGTCTAGGCCTCTTTGATCTCTACTGTGGAAACACCCCATGGGAAAAGAACTAATTTCTTCTAATCTGTTCTCAGTGATATGATGTGAATTTTCTGCATTTGCTTACAGAATTATCAGCCTCATGAATTGCGTCTCATACCCCCATCTCTACTAACACTGTAGCCACTGATGAGCAGTGCCCTCTTTACCTTCTGTACCGGCCAATACATCAAAACATATGCATGCAATCAAAATCTTTGATGTATATACTGTTAAATAATATGTTGGTACTTATGCTAATAATAAAATTGTATTTTGCTGGTGTAGAATAAAGTTCAGCACCATGGACAGTGGAAGAAAAAGTGTTGGGATAATGTATAATTGCCACAGCCAGTCACTACATGCCACTGGGATACCTAGCTTTGTTTGGAAAATGATATAAAACTCAAACTTTGCCAAAACAAGGTGCCACAGAGCTTGGGAATATCAATCAAATGTTAGGCACCCCCAAGTGAATGTATTTACTTACCTGAAACCTCGGGCCAGTGCTCCTATCAGGAGAAGACTCCACTGGCCCGGAGTTATTCCAGAGAGCACCACGGAGCACATGCACATTTGAGTGAAAAGCCGAATTTTAACTAAAATTCGCCTATTTTGTTCTACTGCGCGTGCGTCTGCCCCTGGGAAATTTGAAGAAAGAAGAAGCCAGAAGAGGATCACTCTGTAAACTTTGAAATAAGGAACAGACTGCTAATTTGCTTTACTACTTACTCCTCTGTAAACAGTGACCTGCCAGAACCAGGCAGCAGAACAGGAAATTAGAAAGTGAAAATGTTTGGTGCAAGAAAAAACAAACACCCTCAATATATCTTGAATAGTGATGGGCTAATCTGACCCATTTTGATTCTTTGAAAATTCACGAAATGGCAAAATATTCAACCAAATGCATTGAAGTGTATGGGATACAATTTTTTGACGCACCACAATTTTTTTTATCCATCCGTTGGAGTCCTTGGATGTCTATTTCACTGCAAAACCTGGTGAAAAAGTTCGCTCATCACTAATCTTGATTAAAGCAATAGGCAAGAAGTGCCTAAAAGGGATACTGTCATGGGAAAAAAAAAATTCAAAATGCATCAGTTGATAGTGCTGCTCCAACAGAATTCTGCACTGAAATCCATTTCTCAAACAGATTTTTTCATATTCAATTTTGAATTCTGACATGGGGGTAGACATTTTGTCCATTTCCCAGCTGCCCCTGGTCATGTGACTTGTGCTCTGATAAACTTCAATCACTCTTTACTACTGTACTGCAAGTCGGAGTGATATCATCCCCCTCCCTTTTCCCCCCCAGCAGCCAAACAAAAGAACAATGGGAAGGTAACCAGATAACAGCTCCCTAACACAAGATTACAGCTGCCTGGTAGATCTAAGAACAACACTCAATAGTAAAAACCCATGTCCCACCGAGACACATTCAGTTACATTGAGAAGGAAAAACAGCAGCCTGCCAGAAAGCATTTCTCTCCTTAAGTGCAGGCCCAAGTCACATAACCAGGGGCAGCTGGGAAATTGACAAAATGTCCAGCCCCATGTCAGATTTCAAAATTGAATATAAAAAAAATCTGTTTGCTCTTTTGAGAAATGGATTTCAGTTCAGAATTCTGCTGGATCAGCACTATTAACTGATGTGTTTTGAAAAATTATTTTTTTCCCATGACAGTATCCCTTTAATGGAAGCAAAACCAGCTTCTTGGGTTTATTTAATGTTTACATGATTTTCTAGTAAACTTAAGGTATGAATATCCAAATTACAGAAAGATCCGTTATCTGGAAATCCCCAGATCCCGAGCATTCTGGATAACAGGTCCCATCCTGTACTGCCCCAATAATGGTTGTATCCACCTTAATTACAGTATATAGTGAAAATAGAAGCATCCCCCTTTTTCCTATCTTCCAAACTGGCTCTAAAATGGAATAAATAGTTTTTGGTTGCTCATTGTTTGCAAGTTCAGTACTAGAGGCACAGCAAAATTTCCTGCCTTCATTCATATCCCATATTAATTTACACACAGGTAAAGCATGGCTTATTTTAAACAAAAACACTGTGAGCAGCAAAATGCAGTCAGCCTTTACACAATATCTTTACACATGGAAAGAGCAATGGGTTGAATGATAATATTCGATAGGTTCAAGCGAGGCCACGGCTGCGGAATAGTAAAAATGAAATAAAATGGAAAGAAAAATAAACTTTAAACAGCTGCAGCCCAGCATACCCTTAAGGTGGCTTTTAATACTGCAGAGCTTTTTACTATGCATGTGACATATTAAACTGAAAGCCTTGAGCAGAGAAACATTATGTTACTCTACGGCTAACTGCAACTCATTTTTACATCAGAAAGACACTATGGGGCAAATTCACTAAGATGCGAAGTTGTGCCAGGCGCAACTTCACCGCACTTCGCCGCACTTCCCCAGGCGTATTTTCGCCAGCGCTCCGCAAATTCACTAAAATCCGAAGTTGTGCACAGGGGTAGCATTAGTTTGCGAAGTTGCGCTAGCGTTAATTCGCCAAGCAAAATTTCGCTAGCGATGGTTAATTTGCATACGGCGCGAAATTCAAATTTCAATGGAGGAATACGTATCTGCACTACAAATGCCAAGAAAACCTTCAAATCAGCAAATATAAATGTTATTTTGCCCTACACATGTGCCCACTGTCTAGGTAAGTTGCCATGAGTCAGGAAATGTAGGGGGAAAGGAGGGGAGCCCCAAAAAAATTTTCGATCTTTTTCAGCCTATCACCCATCATGTAGATAACACGCCAGCGTTTTTTGGGACTTAGAAACAAATTTGACCTTTTTGGAAACAATCCCTATCTACTCTATTGCGCTTCGCCAGGTCTGAGGTGGCGAAGGAAGTCTAGCGTAAAAGGTAGCGTTCAGTACACTGCGCAAGTTAGTGAATTTGCGTAGTTACATCGCTAGCGAAAATTCGCCCTGGCGTAAGTGTGCGAAGTAACACTAGGGAATTTACACCAGCGTTCGTTAGTGAATTTGCGAAGTACCGAAAATGCCAAACGCTAGCGAATTGACGCTAGCGTTCGGCGCTTCGGGGCTTAGTGAATTTGCGCCTATAAATGTTTATTGAATGTAGTTGACATTCCACCGAAAACACTATGAATGTACAAAATAAGGGGATGCAAAATTGAGGTTTCACTGTATATGGAATGTTATGACATATCCACCTAATCTCAGACCTGATAAGAGAAGTCTACTGTACTGGTCTGGGTACCGCAGCAATTCTGGTACAGGTATGGGATCCCTTATCCGGAAACCTGTTTTTCAGAAAGCTCCAAATTACAGAAAGGCTGCCTCCTATAGATTCCATTTTATCCAAATAATCCACATTTTTAAAAAATATTTCTTTTTTTTTGTAATAATAAAATAGTACCGTATATACTCGAGTATAAGCCGACCCGAGTATAAGCCGAGGTACCTAATTTTACCTACGAAAACTGGGAAAACTTATTGACTCTAGTATAAGCCTAGACAGAACTACAGCCCTGTCTCCCAGCAGCGCACATTCTGCCAAAGCGACCCCCCAGCAATCAACCGGACTTCTTTGCAAAGTTGATGGTGACAGAGAATTGCCGGATTACGGATTACTGTGTGCATTGTCCCACTGTCCCACTACCATGTGCAGAGGGTGCTGTGTGATATTGCCATCACTGTTAATCTTTCGTATAACCAACAAAGGGTGCTGTGTGATATTGCCATCACTGTTAATCCTTCATATAACCAACAGAGGGCGCTGTGTGATATTGCCATCACTGTTAATCCTTCATATAACCAACAGAGGGCGCTGTGTGATATTGCAGTCACTGTTATTCTTTAATATAACCAACAGAGGGCGCTGTGTGATATTGCAGTCACTGTTATTCTTTCATATAACCAACAGATGGCGCTGTGTGATATTGCAGTCACTGTTATTCTTTCATATAACCAACAGAGGGCGCTGTGTGATATTGCAGTCACTGTTATTCTTTCATATAACCAACAGAGGGTGCCGTGTGATATTGCAGTCACGGTTATTCTTTAATATAACCAACAGAGGGCGCACTATTATTCTTTCATATAACCAACAGAGGGTGCTGTATGATATTGCAGTCACTGTTATTCTTTCATATAACCAACAGAGGGTGCTGTGTGATATTGCAGTGACTGTTATTCTTTAATATAACCAACAGAGGGCGCTGTGTGATATTGCAGTCACTGTTATTCTTTCATATAACCAACAGAGGGCATTGTGGGATATTGCAGTCTCTCCCCAAGTGAACTGTTGGTATAGGAATGATTAAAAGTGACTGCAATCTCAACTACTGCCCGGTGACCCGAGTATAAGCCGAGGTAGACTTTTTCAGCACATTTTGGATGCTGAAAAACTTGGCTTATACTCGAGTATATACGGTAGCTTGTACTTGATCCAAACTAAGATATAATTAATCCTTATTGGAAGCAAATCCAGACTATTGGGTTTATTTAATGTTTACATTATTTTCTAGTAGACAAAGGGTAAGGCCAGATGAGGAGATTCGGGGAGGTTTTGTCGCCTGGCGACTTATCTCGTATATACCCGAGTATATACCCGAGTATAAGCCGTATATACCCGAGTATAAGCCGAGTTTTTCAGCATCCAAAATGTGCTGAAAAAGTCTACCTAGGCTTATACTCGGGTCGGCGGTACCCGACCAGAGTAGCTGAGATTACAGTCATTTTTAATCATTCCTATACCAACAGTGCACTTTGGGAGAGACTGCAATATCCCACAATGCCCTCTGTTGGTTATATGAAAGAATAACAGTGACTGCAATATCACACAGCACCATCTGTTGGTTATATGCAAGAATAACAGTGACTGCAATATCACACAGCGCCATCTGTTAGTTGTATGAAAGAATAAGAGTGCACCCTCTGTTGGTTATATGAAAGATTAACAGTGACTGCAATATCACACAGCACCCTCTGTTGGTTATATGAAAGAATAACAGTGACTGCAATATCACACAGCGCCATCTGTTGGTTATATGGAAGAATAACAGTGACTGCAATATCACACAGTGCCCTCTGTTGGTTATATGAAAGATTAACAGTGACTGCAATATCACAGCACCCTCTGTTGGTTATATGAAAGAATAACAGTGACTGCAATATCACACAGCGCCCTCTGTTGGTTATATGAAAGATTAACAGTGACTGCAATATCACAGCACCCTCTGTTGGTTATACGAAAGATTAACAGTGATGGCAATATCACACAGCGCCCTCTGTTGGTTATATGAAAGATTAACAGTGACTGCAATATCACACAGTGCCCTCTGTTGGTTATATGAAAGAATAACAGTGACTGCAATATCACACAGCGCCCTCTGTTGGTTATATGGAAGAATAACAGTGACTGCAATATCACACAGTGCCCTCTGTTGGTTATATGAAAGATTAACAGTGACTGCAATATCACAGCACCCTCTGTTGGTTATATGAAAGAATAACAGTGACTGCAATATCACACAGCGCCCTCTGTTGGTTATATGAAAGATTAACAGTGACTGCAATATCACAGCACCCTCTGTTGGTTATACGAAAGATTAACAGTGATGGCAATATCACACAGCGCCCTCTGTTGGTTATATGAAAGATTAACAGTGACTGCAATATCACACAGTGCCCTCTGTTGGTTATATGAAAGAATAACAGTGACTGCAATATCACACAGCGCCCTCTGTAGGTTATACAAAAGATTAACAGTGATGGCAATATCAAACAGCACCCTCTGCACATGGTAGTGGGACAGTGGGACAATGCACACAGTAATCCGTTTGGCAATTCTCTGTCACCATCAACTTTGCAAAAAAGTCCGGTTGATCACTGGGGGGGGGTCGCTTTGACAGAATGTGCGCTGCTGGGAGACAGGGCTGTAGTTGTGTCTAGGCTTATACTAGAGTCAATAAGTTTTCCCAGTTTTCATAGGTAAAATTAGGTACCTCGGCTTATACTCGATTATATATACGGTAGCCTTTTACTTTGATTTCCAAACAAACTCTTGTATGCCTTGGCTGAAAAACGCATATAGGGCACAGAATGGTGGATTCTGCATGCACAGTTATTAAAGTTAGCTGCAGTTCAGGACATATACATTTACTGCAATAAAATGTACTAGATTAAATTTAGAGGAAAGGGTTTCAAGCAGGAACTAATATTAAACACACAATAAGATGAATCCCTAAGTTTTTTTTTCTTTTTTACATGAAGTTGCAGTTTTGTTATCTCTGGCCAATGGGAGGGAGGTTCCCTAATTGCCCCAGAAGTCTAATGATGAATTCCTGTCCTTACATGATATAATGGGAGAAAGCGCATGTCTCTCTCTCTCTCTCTCCGTACGCTACCTAAGGCCCCAGTCTTTGGAAGCTAAGAGAAGCTTAAGCTGGGGAACAGCTGATGATACTAAATTATGCAGAACTATAGGTTCCATGCAGGATGCTGCCACTTTGCAGAGTGATTTGAATAAGTTGGAAAACTGGGCAGCAAACTGGAAAATGAGGTTCAATGTTGATAAATGCAGGTTATGCACTTTGGCAAAAATAATATAAATGCAAGTAATACACTAAATGGCAGTGTGTTGGGAGTTTCCTTAAATGAGAAGGATCTAGGGTTTTTTGTAAATAACAAGTTGTCTAATTCTGGGCAGTGTCATTCTGTGGCTACTAAAGCAAATAAAGTTCTGTCTTGTATAAAAAAGGGCATTAACTCAAGAGATGAAAACATAATTATGTCTCTTTATAGGTCCCTGGTGAGGCCTCATCTGGAGTATGCAGTGCAGTTTTGGACTCCAGTCCTTAAGAGGGATATAAATGAGCTGGAGAGAGTGCAGAGACTATGTGCAACTAAACTGGCTAGAGGGATGAAAGACTTAAATTATGAGGTTAGACTGTCAAGGTTGGGGTTGTTTCCTGGAAAAAAGGTGCTTTAGAGGACATTATAGACAAGTAGCAGGGGACCTTTTTACCCATAAAGTGGATCACCGTACCAGAGGCCACCCCTTCAGACTAGGTACTTCATTTGAAACAACGTAGGGGGTTCTTCACAGTCAGGACAGTGAGGTTGTGGAATGCACGGCCGGGTGATGTTGTGATGCTGATTCAGTTAATGCCTTTAAAGGAGAAGGAAACCCAGTCGGCGCAAAAACCCACCCCCCTCCCGTGTGTTGCCCACCCTCCCTCCTCCCCCCTCCCCCCTGTTCAGCTGGGCAAATGTCCCTAACTTGTTACTTACCCTTTTGCGCAGGTCCAGTCCACGGAGTTCACAGGCACCATCTTCTTCCACACGATCTTCTTCCTGCTTTGACCGGCGTTTTGGCGCATGCGCAGTAGGAGCATTTTGCCGGTACGGATCTACTGCGCATGCGCCAAAAGTCACAAAAAGTTTTCCGATTCGTGACTTTTGGCGCATGCGCAGTAGATCGTACCGTCAAAATGCTCCTACTGCGCATGCGCCGGTCAAAGCAGGAAGAAGATCGCTTGGAAGAAGATGGTGTCGGCGAACTCCGTAGACTGGACCTGCGCAGAATGGTAAGTAACACGTTAGGGGCATTTGCCCAGCGGGACGGTTAGGCCAGGGGGGAGGAGGGAGGGTGGGCAACACACGGAAGGGGGGGAGAGTTTTTGCGCCGATTAGGTTTCCTTCTCCTTTAAGAGTGACTTGGATGATTTTTTGGACAGACATAATATCAAAGGCTATTGTGATATTAAGCTCTATAGTTAGTATAGATATGTGTGTATTTATAGTTTATGTGAGTGTATGGCGGGCTGTGTGTATGGATGTTGGGTTTTCATTTGGAGGGGTTGAACTTGATGGACTTTGTCTTTTTTCAACCCGATTTAACTATGTAACAGACATGTCAACTCAATGGTATATTTCATGAGTTGCCCTGTTTCATCCATAGGGAAATTCGTAATTCCCTGGATTTCCCTCCCCCAATCCTCTCATTCCCCACCCTTGTGATGTCATTGCCCCACCTCTGTGACATCGGCGCTGGGTCCTGGGACAGCAGGCCGGTAAAAGTGGGGAAAAAAACATGAAACCTTAAGGTGTAACCTAATGGTGAGACTAATACGTTACGGTTCTATCTCCTACATGGGTGCATGTTTAAGCCATTGTAAAAACACTTACTCTTTGCTCTACTACTCAGTCTTATATTGCCTCCCCATTGTTTTATTCAGATCTTCCTTTTGCCATTGCTCAATAAATCATCATGTTTCGTTAAGAAATACTGGGGCATTTTATTAAGTAATAAAATACAGTTTAGCATCCTGAAACCTTTCCTCTACCTTGTAAGCGCTGCAAATGTAATGGTGTTCTGACTGCCGAATTATCCAGACTATTATCCAGAATGCTTGGGAGCTGAGATCTTTCTGATAAGGGATCTTTCCATAATTTGCATGTCCATACATTAAGGGGCACATTTAATGGACAGTATATCGATGGTTAATTAACCCTTGATATTCAACCGTCAAAGTAAAATCCTTCGACTTGGAACATCTAAGTCGAAGGATTTACCGCATTTCCATCGATCGAACGATCAAAGGAAAAATCGTTCGATTGAATGATTAAATCCTTCGAATCGAACGATTCGAAGGATTTTAATCCATCGATCAAGCGCTTTCCCTTTGATCAGAAATTTGTTAGAAAGCCTACTGATGTTCAGTAGGTTTTATGTGGCAAAGTACTGTAGTTGGTCGAAGTTTTTTTTAAAGAGACAGTACTTCGACCATTGCATGGTCGAATAGTCGAACGATTTTAAGTTCGAATCGTTCGATTCGAAGTCGTAGTCGATGGTCGAAGTAGCCAATTCAATGGTCGAAGTAGCCAAAAAAACGTTCGAAATTCGAAGTATTTTTTCTTATATTCATTCACTCAATTCATGCCCCTAAGTCTATTAAAAATTATTTAAAAATTAAATAAACCCAATAGGATGGTTTTGCTTCCAATAAGGATTAATTATATCCTAGTTTGGAACAAGTACACGCTACTGTTTTATTATTACAGAGAAAAAGGAAATCATTTTTAAAAATTGTTATTATATGGTTAAAATGGAGTCTATGGGAGATTTGCCCACCTTAAGGTAGGCGATATCGGGCTGATCCAATTGTGGGCCTTAGGAACCAATGATCGGATCACAAGGAGCATGGTCGGATCGAGGACAGCATCAATGAACTGGTGCGGTCGTAGATCCAACGGGATTTTTAAACCTGCCCAAAAGTCGGGGAAGCCTGTTGAAGGGCCTCCATACACTGCCCAATAAACTGCAGACTAAAGGTGGCTATACACGGGCCGATAAAAGCTGCCGACAGACTGTGTCGGCAGCTTATTGGCCCGTGTATGGGGGCCCCCGACGGGCTTCCCCGATCGAGATCTGGCCGAAAGTCGGCCAGATCTCGATCGGATGGGTTTAAAAATCCCGTCGGATCGCGGCCGCATCTGTTCGTTGATGCGGTCCCGCGATCCGACCGCCCGTTTGCGAATGCTAGGATCCGATCGTTGGGCCCTAGGGCCCACGATCGGATCTGCCCGATATTGCCCACCTCAAGGTAGGCATATCGGAGGGAGATCCGCTCGTTTGGCGACATCGCCAAACGAGCGGATCTATCCATGTATGGCCACCTTTAATCTGTTGGCATCTTACATCTGCTTGTGTATGAGGACCTAAATTCAAAGCTTTTTGGATAATGAGTTTCCTGATAACAAATACTATACCTGTACTGCCAAGAAAGGGGCACAGACACCAACGGTTGGTAGGGGTCCAAAACGTACCCCCCCCAAAACAGTAATTTTCAACCTTATTTTTTTATGTTTCCTGTATTCTATGGAACAAGACATATCTCAGTCTGATTAAACGACACCTCCCAGGCTGTTCTGCTCTAAAATGCTACTTTTTAGTTAAACACAAAACATGGAACTTTAAATGACTAATGAATCGCAATTAATGTCATATCCATTTGTCTGCCGTTCTCTTGCAAGGCTTAAAACTCTCTTGTACATAAAACATTACTCCTCATTAGCAGTAAAAATAACAGCTCGCGGCCTTTGATAGCTGATTAACGCAACACAATTCTTTTTGCACAAATTAGCATACGCACTTCTGCCAGGAACAAAATAATAAAGTCAAATCACAGGCGCTGCTTTCCACAAATGTACTTGCACTTTGGATAAATAAAACGTATTTACAGCCGCGCTTTGCTAAGTAAATGTTAGTGGCTTAAAGGCTTACAGCTCTCCCTGCTTGGCTAATAACCGAGTGCTTAACCCTGGCCGGGTCCACAAACCAAACTGTTAAAAGCCCAAAGAGTTCAGTGACCGTGACTGATGGATAAATGATGATTCTATTTGTTACTTCCATTGCCCTGAGATTTTATACTCTGGTTCTGAAAGCGTAACATTTGCTTTGCAAGGGTCAGTGAACACAACGAAGATACTGAAAATAAGAACGCAGCTGGCATTTCTGATACCGCACCATCTTTTTATAAGACAGGCCAAAAAAATGTCTTAACTTTATACCCCCTCTGTACTTAAAATGGATAAGAGAGCAATTGATTTGGTCGTGAGCACTGAAAGGCCCAAGTATAGAGCAGTGTCAGATAACATAAGTATTTAATATTTATTATGTAATAAAAGGCACTAAAGTTCCCCATAGACGCAAAGATTCTTCTTTGGTGAACGATAGATTTTAGCGAAATCAGACCAATCCGTCTTTTAAAGATCTTTACATCTATGGCCAGCTTAAGTTTGCCCAGGTATGAGATCCGTTATCCAGAAACCTCTGAATTACAGAAAAGCCGTCTCCCATAGGCTCTATTTTATCCAAATAATTCGAATTTTTAAACATGATTTTCTTTTTCTCTGTAATAATAAAACAGTGCCTTGTACTTGGTCCCAACTAAGATATAATTAATTGGTTCACTTTTAAATTAACTTTAAGCTAACTTATAGAATGGCTAATTCTTTGCCACCTTCTTCAGACTCATTCCTTCTCTGGAAAGTGTCTCAGAATATCACCCTCTACAGCATACTAAAATTAATTTAAATGTGAAAAACCTATTTAATAGATAAGAAAGATAAAAATATATGAAGGTTGGTATTTTTTTTTTCGGAAAAGGTGGCAACCCTTACCGCCACCCCCCCCCACTCCTGGGCCCAATTTCTACTCCATTGACTACACTAAGCCCCCTGTTTGTTAGAAAATTGTACAGTTGTATTGTAACACACTAAATTAACTTTCTAATAATTACGGATGAGACTATTCAGCACCTTTCCAGCCTGAAATGTGTAATTCTCGTTGGTCATTACAGTCAGTTGTGTAATCTATGTCTTTTTAGCATGAAAAGTGCAATTTCAGATGCTGATCACCATGTTTTAAGCCACAATACGGCATTTATCCCAATAATTTTAGCTTAAAGGAGACATATTGTGTGGAAAAACAAGAACATGCCAGTATCTTATACTCTTTTAAATATAGAAGGAAACTGCTCATTTTTCCGGCTGATTTATCGAAAATGAATCACTGCTGTTCCACTTGCTGCTGCCTCCTATCCCAGGCTGTGCAGGGGAGCTGACAGCACTCTGCAGCCTGCACTGTAGGCTAGGAACCATCAGCAGATAGACAGACCTGATAGGAAACTGAAGTCTGTCTTTGCTTGTGTGATTGCAGGGCTGTGATTGGCTGTCCCCCTGTCATTGCTTGTGTGATTGCAGGGCTGTTATTGGCTGTCCCCCTCCTATTGTGCTTCTGGCAGGTACTGTTAGGACACGCCCATCCCTTATTTGAAACACGGACAGTGAATGTAGAAGATACATAGGGAGCTCCAATAAAGGGGCCATTCTTTAAGATAATATTTTTTAGCCCAGAGTAAAACCCTCACCATATATTATTCATTATTGCCTACAAGACTGGGGGCGTTAGTTATCCAATATTTCTCCTTTTATCGCGCCCTGCCAGAAACAAAAGCAATTGCTGCAAGATACCTTGGAATTACAGGGACAGTAATCATTTAGGGGGACAGTGGGTCCAGGATTCCATCTTTACATTCTGAAAGAACTTCTCAATACAGTATACCCTTGTAGCAGCAGAGTAGCTCGTAGTACAGAATTATACCTGTGCTGTCCCTAACCAATATTAACTTTCTCTACACAGACTATGACCATGAAATGTAGACCTCTCAACCCCTTCCAGATTTTTCAGGAGTCACTCGGTAGGTATGGGACAGGTAACACAGTATGGGCCAAAACAATAATGGTCATAATGGCATTGCGGCCTTTAAAAATGCCATATTTTATATACTGAATTTACTGCACCAGCCTAAAGTTTCAGCTTGTCAATAGCAGCAATGATCCAGGACTTCAAACTTGTCACAGGGGGTCACCATCTTGGAAAGTGTCTGTGACACTCACATGCTCAGTGGGCTCTGAGCAGCTGTTGAGAAGCTAAGCTTAGGGCTCGTCACTAATTATCCAGCAGAAAATGAGGTTGGTCTGTAATATAAGCTGATGCTACAGGTTTGCTGATTATTAAATTCTGATGCTAATTGCAATGGTTTCTGTGCTGCCATGTAGTAATAATCTGTATTAATTACTAATCAGCCTTATATTGTGAAATTTCTATTCTATGTGTACTGTATATTGTGAGTGGGTCCCTAAACTCAGTAAGTGACAGCAGCACAGAGCATGTGCAGTGAATCAGCAGAAAAGAAAATGGGGAGCAACTGGGGCATCTTTGGAGACCCAGATCTTTACTGCTAAAGGGCTGTGGTTGGCTTGGGCTGGTACAGAAGCACAAAACATAATGCACAACATTTCTAGCCTACTTTGCTAGTTAAGCGTTAGTTCTCCTTTAAAGACCAGTGCCAGATGGGAGACTTTCTCGACCTTATATAAAAGTGAAACCCAATACAAAAACCCTAAACTAGAATTTATTGTTGGTTATACATTTAGCTCAAACGATAGCACCTTGCAAGTGATTGCCAAGACCCACTTATAAAACAAAAATCTGACATTTATGGTTGGTGATTTTTATTTTTATTTACAATCAAAGGAGTAGCAAAATAAATATAGTAGCAGAATATAAAAAAGCCAATGGAAGGGCCAGGTTACAAAGAGACCCGTCACCTTATCTGTTGAGTTATATTCCTCTCTTGCAAATGAGAAGAAGCTAATGAACCCAACAAGCGGATTTATGCAGTCGTAAAACAAGGGAATCTGAACAGACAAAGAAAGGATAGTATATAAAGGCATAATAATATATAACACTGGCAGAATACTGAATTTTACAGAAACTAGAACTTGTTTCTCAAATAAACAGATAAGTTTATTTATTCCTGTAGAACTTTGCTGCTGTTCAAGCTTTTATTATTTATATGGCAGACGAACCTTCTGCTGCACACATAGAAAAATATGAATGTAATAAGATTGGCCGTGCCTAAAATTTGGGACTAAGCCTGAAAAACAAGATTAAGTTAGCCATCCTCGATTAATGAGATGTATTAGGGTGTAAGGGACAAACTTGCCCATAATCAGACCGCACAGAAAAGCTTTGCTCCCTGCAACATCACATTAATAAGCAGATTTATCAAGATTTGAATTTCAAATTCCTTTGAGGTTTTTTTAACTTTTATACGAATATAAATAAATCGAATCGGGAAAAAAACACGACTTTTTCAAATTGTTTATTTTTTTTATAAGCGGGTCTTGGCAAGCCTGCAAGGTGCTATAATTGGAGCCAAATATATAACCAACAATAAATCCTAGGGGCATATTTATCAAGGGTCGAATTTCGCATTGAATATATTTCGAAATTCGAATTCAAAAAGACCAACCGAAATTACGATTTTTTTGGTCGAATAGGTCAGTTTTGATCAAATGTGTCCGTATTCGGGCAAATTCAAATCATTCGAGTCGAAGGAATATCGCATTCGATCAAATTTGATTCAAACTTTGATTTCCCAAATAGACTCCAGATAGGTTCTAGGAGGTCCCCCATAGGCTAAAAAAAAAAAGCAACTCAGCAGGTTTTAGATGGCGAATGGTCGAAGTCGAATTTTTAAAGAGACAGGACATAATAAATTTAGATATTCAAATGTTCGAATTTTTTTCAAATTCGAAATCGAATTTGGACTATTCCCTAGTCAAAGTACACAAAAATTGCTTGAAATTCGAAATTCACCTTTATATAAGGTGAGAAAGTCTCCCATTTGGCACTGGTCTTTAAAGGATAACTAACGCTTAACTAACAAAGTTATTTTTCAAATGTATTAAACCCAGAGGATGGAATCAGAAAATCCGGCATCTCAGACCTGTTGAGGTTGCATATAAATCAATGGGAGAAGTCCCAATGATTTTTTGATGTGTGGCGGGTTTCGTGCAATACCCCGAAGTTTTTGGAGCTTTCTGGTGAAAATTACGAAAAAATCGTGAAAATCGTATGGAAAATATCCTAAAAAATTGTGAAAATCGGATTTTTTACCGCAAAGCAAAATTATCGGAAAAATCTAATAATAAATAAGCGTAAAAAAACCCAAGTGGATTGCTATAGCTATATCCCATTTGCTGTCACTGGCTTCCTTTAAATGAAAGTTGAGGAGTATTCACCAATGTACCCAGGTAACCTGCGAGACTGCTGTGTATGTCTGACAGTCCTGCTCTTCTCTCTGCCCGTCCAATGAATCATCGCTCTGCTGTTTGTGACCATGACAACCTGTTAATTATGTCTTATCACCACCCAAACGAATGCTCTGGGGAGAGGGTCACTATGGTGATCGACAAATTATACGCCATAACTATGTTGAGGTCTGCGTCTACAGTTCATAAATTGATGCATTTTGTGATTACACAGTAATTTGGTTGTTTGCCGTGTTAAAATGTTTCTTAAAGGGCAACTAAAGCATAACTAAAGAAGTAGCTAGAAATGTTGTACACTATGGGGGTTAGTTATCCAAGTCCGAATTTACCTCAATATATTCACACATTTTCATACAAACTCCGATCAAATCCGCTCGGGTTTTTAACGCTTATTTATTATTACATTTTCCAGAAAATTAGCTTAGCAGGCAAAAAATACGATTTTCATGAATTTTTCTGACTTTTTCATCTGATTTTCACAGTTTTTTTTTTTGTGTGATTTTCACCTGAAAACTTCGGGTTATTGCCCGAAACCCAGCGCACATCAAAAAATCATTGGGACTTCTTCAATTGACTTATATGCAACCTCGACAGGTCTGAGATGCTGGATTTTCCTATTCATCATGAATTTTTTGTGATTTTTGCATTCAGAGTTTAGTAAATAACCCCCTATGCTTTCAGCTTCTGCACCAGCCCTAGGCAAATACAGCCCTTTATCAGTAAAGATCTGTGTCTCCAAAGATGTCCCAGTAGCTCCCTGGCACTTACTGAGCTTAGGGACCCACTCACCAGTGGTGTAACTTCGGATGCCAGGGCCCCCCTGCAAAAAAATTTCAGGGCCCCCTCTGCAGAAAATAGTGGGAGAATTTCAATAAAGAAAGTAGAAATGTATGTTTGCCTTTATTGCCTTTACATGCCCTTACAATGTATTTTAGGATTGAAGAAACTATTTTAAAATTCCATTTTAGTGCTTACTAAGAGTGAAATGAAACTCTAACAGCAGGGGCCACATGAAGGGTCAATTTACTTGGTACAACAGGTCCCCCTATTACTGTCAAAACATCATCCTTTTGGAGGGTAAAAAATGTTGCTTCCTCTTTTAATTTTTCCCCAAGCTGGCTTATGTTTCACATCCTGCTCAAGCCCTTTTGTTATTCTGTAGTCTCTTGATTTTTTACCTCTGCCTGTTTGATTTTGGTTCCTGCCACCTGCCCTGGCTTCTAACCAGGCCAGAGGGGCTGCTGTACGTTGCTGTAGGTTGCCATAGACAGTCACTATTTATTGGGCTGGAGGCTGTGTCGGCCTGGGGTGCTAGGGGGCCACCAGAAAACCTTAGACTGTTGGCCCACCAGAAAACCTTAACCCATGGTCCAGAAAACCTTAGACCGTGGCCATGGGCCCACTTTCCAAACTATTATTCCTCCTCTCCTCACTCAACCTTTTTATTTTCCTAGTCTTTTATATCTACTTCTTTTATATCTACTTCTCTACCTTCTTCTATTATTTGCTCTCATAAAGAAATAGGGAATAACCATGAAATAGGCCAAATGATTAGAAGCAAGAGGCCCACTGACACCTGGGCCCACCAGGAGTTTTCCTGGTATCCAGATGGGCCAGTCCAACACTGGCTGGAGGGGGGTGATTGAGCCTCTGTGTACTTGGAATGCCATGGTCTATTGTGAATTCCAGTCCAGGCTGCTTCTAACTTGTGCCTGACTGCAATTTTTGCTTCATCCCTGTGATGTGCACCCTGATACTACTAATCAGAGACGCTCCTGCCATGAAGGAAGGTGAGACCCTTGCATCAGTGATTGATGATCATAGCCTATGAGAGTCAGAGAGTCTCCTGCTTTTGAACTTCCGGTGTGGGGGGAGGAAGTGGTACAAAAACTCAGCTTGTAGTGGCTCCCTTCATGGTGTGGGGCCCCAGGGGGCACGGGCCTGATTGGACGAAATTGGCCTAAGTCCGGCACTGATTGCCAGCGCAAATGTCCCGAAATAGTCCCTGCCTGTTGTGCATATTACCGAGGAAGCAGGCCCCACTGGGCCCCCTTGTACCCCCCCCCTCAACTGCGGGGGTCTGCTTCCTCAGAAGTTACGCCACTGATTGCTGTTGTTTATTTTACAGAAATGCTGGTTTTAAAGGGGCCATTTATCTACTATTATTGAGACTTGGAAAGGGTTGTATTCAAAGACTATTTTAAAATGCAATTTTGTAATGCTTTTATTTAACGTAATGTTTACAAATGATTTAGTATTCTGTTCCCCCTTTTATTCACTGGCTACATCACTTTTACTGTAATTTGTACTCAAACTGGTCGTTAAATCATAAATGTGCAAACATAAGCTGAATTAACCCCTATTCCAGGGGTGTCCAAACTGCGGCCCGAGGGCCACATGCGGCCCAGGATGCATATGAATGTGGCCCAGCTTGAAACGCTTGGTTCCCGAGGAAATAGGAGGGGGGGGGGACTCTGCCCATTGCCCAGTTAGTAATAATAATATAATAATACGTCTATTTAATATCCAGGTGTCCCATATTCCAGTGTATAGCTCCATCTGGTTATCCAACTGGCATTGTAGTTCTTTTCTGTGTATTTCCTTTACTCTTACAAATCAAACATGTTTTGGCGTATGTCATGTGTGGCCCCAGACAATTTTATCTTTTTGCAATGTGGCCCGGCGAGCCAAAAGTTTGGACACCCCTGCCCTATTCACTTCTGGTCCCCACAGTCTCAGGGACTATATTACACCCCACATCCAGCACAGTATTCTATTTCCCACATATCTGTCGGTTACTAATAATAGTGTGTGCATTACTGACCCCTGGAAATACCAGGGCCTGCACAGGGACGTTCCATTCTGATAAAGACAAGTGCTTACTTTCTGCTTAATTAAATAATGAAATAAAAGGCCATACCTTCTTGTGTGCACAGAACATTCCTTTGCAGCATACTTACTATCCCAGGTTTAAGGGTTGGCATTTCTAGAAGCTACCATGGTGTCTAGCATACAGGGGGAACATGATGAGGTATAGTCTGAGGAATAGGATCAGTGCCAGACTATCATCATCAATCACTGTGTGGGCTCTTAAATTTAAAAAAAAAAAAAAACTTTGTGCGGTACAAAACGTTATGTCACGTAACAGGCTGCACACAGTGATTGATGATGAAACTCTGGCACCGATCGCATCAGAGAGTCTCCTGCTTTTGAACTTCCGGTGTGGGGGTAGAAAGTGGTACAAAAACTCACTGATTGTCAGCGCAAATGTCGTGAAATGGTCCCTGCCTATTGCGCATATTACCGAGGAAGCAGGCCCCACCGGGCCCCCTGTACCCCGGGCCCCCCCCCGCGACTGCGGGGTCTGCTTCCTCGGTAGTTACGCCACTGCCACTCACAATATACAGTACACATAGAATAGAAATGTCACAATATAAGGCTGATTAGTAATTAATACAGATAATTACTACATGGCAGCACAGAAACCAGTGCAATTAGCATCAGAATTTAATAATCAGCCCTGTAGCATCAGCTTATATTACAGGGGAAGCTCATTTTCTGCTGGATAATTAGTGACGACCCCTAAGCTTAGCTTCTCAACAGCTGCTCAGAGCCCACTGAACATGTGAGTGTCACAGACACTTTCCAAGATGGTGACCCCCTGTGACAAGTTTGAAGTCCTGGATCATTGCTGCTATTGACAAGCTGAAACTTTAGCCTCGTGCAATAAGTTAACTATATAAAATATGGCATTTTTCATAGTATTTTTCAACTTGCCCCTGCTATGTGCGCCCAATATATACTATTTGCCCCAGCAGGGTGCTTCACACTAGGGATGCATGTAATATAGATATTGGCGAATACTGAATCTTCTGCAAAAAAATATCTGGTGTAACAATAAACCAGGCAACAAAATCTGTGCATCTGCACATTAAACTGTAAGCAAAATTAGGGAAAATGGTCTAATTCAATTAGTCAGTGCTTTAACGTCAGGATTCAGCTTTAAAGGATGGTTCACCTTTAAGTAAAATCATGGGGGCAAATTCACTATGCGCCGAAGCGCCTAACGCTAGCATCAATTCGCAGCGTTGGGCATTTTCGTTACTTCGCAAATTCACTAACGGACGCTGGCGTAAATTTGTAGTGTAACTTCGCACCCTTACACCTGGCGAATTTGCGCAACGGACGTAACTAGGCAAATTCACTAACGCGCGCATTGTTCTTAACGCTACCTTTTACGCTAGACTTCCTTCGCCACCTCAGACCAGGCGAAGCGCAATAGAGTAGATAGGGATTTCTTCAAAAAAAGTTAAAATTTTTTCTAAGTCCCAAAAAACTCTGGCATTTTTTCTATATTATGGGTGATAGGCTGAAAAAGATAGAAAAAAATTTTGGGGCTCCCCTCCTTCCCCCCTACATTTCCTAACTCATGGCACCTTAACTATACAGTGGGCACATGTGTAGGGCAAAATAAAAATTTTATTTGATGTTTTAAAGGTTTCCCAGGCTTGTGTAGCACTGCTACATATTCCTACATTGAAATTTGAATTTGGCGCCGCATTCAAATTAACCATCGCTAGCGAAACTTCACTTCGCTTAGCGAATCAACGCTAGCGCAACTTCGCAACCTTACGCTACCCCTGAGCGCAACTTTGGATTTTAGTGAATTTGCGGAGCGCTGGCGAAACTACGCCTGGCGAAGTGCGGCAAAGTTACATCTGGCGCAACTACGAATCTTAGTGAATGTCCCACATGGAGGCACATTTACCAAGGGTCAAATTTCAAATTTATGCTAGTTTTTTTAAACTCCCCTAAACTCCCATAAATACGAAATTCGACCAATTTAAATTTATTATTACAATCACATTTTTTTTTAAAGTCGGACTAAATGAAATGATCCAGAGTATGATGATAAATCTTGAAAATCAAATTCGAAATTTTTTTTTTAAAAAAAAAACCTCAATTCAAAATAGGGTAACTCCCTAGTCGAATTTGAGTTTTGCCCATAAAAAAAGTGGAAATTTGAATTTTCAATTCAACCCTTGATAAAGCTGCCCCTTAGTATGTTATAGAATGATCTATAATCCTAGCAACTTTTTTTTAAATTATTTCTTGTGCCTGTTTCCAGCCAAAAAACTATTCATCTTTGAGGCTACAAATTTATTGTTACTTTTTATTCCCTATATTTCTATGCAGGCCCTTTCCCATTAATATTCCAGTCTTTTGTTCAAATCATTGCCTGTTTGCTATTGTAAATAAATCCTAGAAAGCAGATTGATATTTTAGCACCTATCAGGAGAGCTGCTGAACAAAAATATGATATAGGTATAGGACCAGTTATCCAGAATGCTCTGGACCTGGATTAGAGGTCCATACTAAAAAAAAAAAAAAAAATTAAATATGAAATAAACCCAATAGGATTTTTTTGCCTCCAATAAAGGATTGATTAGTTTGGGTCAACTACAAGATACTGTTTTAGTATTACAAAGAAAAAGGAAATCATTGTTAAAATTTGAATTATTTGATTAAAATGGAGTCTATGGGAGACAGCCCTCCCGTAATTCACAACTTATCTTGTCTTATTTATTTTTATTTATGTAACGGTGAATAATCCCTTTGATCCAACACCAAATCCTGGAGGTAATGCATCTCTATGGCTCAAACACACAGAGGAACACGGGCAAAAGGGTCTGTCTAAGCTAATTGCTGCGGTTCTTCTATACACAAATCTGCTCCCATGCTGTCTATAAATCAGACTTTTCTATTACTAAAAAAGCATTTGGCACAACATCCTGCATCACTGAAATAGATTTTATGTACGGCGCAGTAATTACAGAAGGAGACAGGCAGTGACCCACCGTCGGCTCTATCTGGATTATTCTTCGGCTCCTGTCCGTTCTACTGAGAATACCGTCACTCATAGTTTAAATCAACCACTTGGCACTGGCTCAGGATTCATTAAATGCAGAGTAGGGGCAGTGGTGTAACTATAGAGGAAGCAGACCCAGGGGGCAGGGAAAAGGGGGGCCCAGACTTGGGGTCAACATCCTTTATAACTTGGGGTCAGATTACACCTGGATTTTGTCCAGGGGGGTGGGGCGGCAGGGCTGGAACTAGGGGTAGGCAGAGTAGGCATGACCGGTCCCCTCCCCCCAACTGTCACTGCATTCTCTAAGTTTATTGCACTCCTGTGCATACTCAGTTTTTGCACTCCATTTCGCGCATGCGCGCACAAGCGATAATCCGCACATGCGTGCACGAGCGCCAATTCACACATGCGCACAATCAGCCTGCGCCACTGCAGACTAGTTTACCTAGGGCGCCTAGCTGTTCTGGCCCTGTGGGGCAGCCAGGAGTTGTTAGCAGGTGCCTGACCCCTTCAAAGATTTTTCGTGGGAGGGGCCCTGCCCGGAGTTGTTACGCCGCAGAGTGGTGGCAATGAATGTGGAAAGCTCCAAATATTCACTAGTTCTGGGGGTTCCTATAGTGTCTACTTGTCTAGTTTTTAACATTACATTTAATGCACTGTGCTGGCTTGTATCAAAATGGCATAAGAAAAAAATATCCCAAAGCTGCAGCTACAGGTGCCACATTCATATAATTACCCAGTATATTTTAAGCGAATGTTCAACCAGAGCTCCCCCCCAAAGTAAATTTAAAATACATTTAAGAAGAAAATAATCCGTATAGCGGAGAATTACTTAAACAGGGGGTCTCACTACTGGGAATATATTTTTTTGTATCAAAATGAGAAGAACCTGTCACCGGTATGATCCCCATGTTGCAAATTAATTAAAGGAGAACTAAAGCCTAACTAAAGATTAGCTAGCAATGTTGTACATTATGTTTTGTGCTTCTGTACCAGCCCAAGGCAACCACAGCCATTTAGCAGTAAAGATCTGTGTCTCCAAAGATGCCCCAGTAGCTCCCCATCTTCTTTTCTGCTGATTCACTGTACATGCTCTGTGCTGCTGTCACTTACTGAGCTTAGGGACCCACTCACAATATACAGTACACATAGAAAAGAAATATCACAATATAAGGCTGATTAGTAATTAATACAGATAATTACTACATGGCAGCACAGAAACCAGTGCAATTAGCATTAGAATTGAATAATCAGCCCTGTAGCATCAGCTTATATTACAGGGGAAGCTCATTTTCTGCTGGATAATTAGTGACGAGCCCTAAGCTTAGCTTCTCAACAGCTGCTCAGAGCCCACTGAGCATGTGAGTGTCACAGACACTTTCCAAGATGGTGACCCCCTGTGACAAGTTTGAAGTCCTGGATCATTGCTGCTATTGACAAGCTGAAACTTTAGGCTGGTGCAATAAGTTCACTATATAAAATATGCCATTTTTTTAGGGTTTAGTTCTCCTTTAAACATAAAGGGCATTACTATGTCACATCAATGTAATTTTTATAGCCTATAGGTACAGGTAGGAGAGCCTTGTCAATGGCAAGCATTTAGGGTCACTTGGCAGCACTGGTATGCAGATTAGGGGATATAAAAGTGCACTACAAAGAAATTCCTGTGACGGATGGGGGAAGGGTATTATATTGGTAGAGACTGCACACCTTCAATCCCCAAGGTCATATTGGGGATAAAAAACAATTACGAAAAATAAATAGAAGGTGGACTGCAAAACCAATATATTAAAAGTACAATTTATTATACAATCACAAAAATACTGGCCGGTGAGAAAACCGTGAATAAATTATGAATAAATAATTCTAAAATCAGTAATGGGTAATGGGTTAAACAGCAGATGTGAACTGGCACCTTTTTTGTGAGATATATGATACATTTCAATAAACTGTAATAGTAGACTTAAACATTACCCTTCCTTGACCCATAGAGTGGAACTAAGTTGCCATCCCCTTTTTGAGACAATTTAGTGGTTAGTGTTCATGATTTGGTGTAATATGTCTTTAATGCTGAAATTGTCTGTGTTCCCTTTAAGCCTAGAGTATTTAAAGGGCATGTAAAGGCAAAAAAATAAAATCCATTTTTACTTTCTTTAATGAAAATGAAACCTATTTCCAATATACTTTAATTAAAAAATGTGTACCGTTTTAATAAGAAACCTGACTGTATGCGGTGAAATTCTCCCTTCATTTACTGCTGTGGATATGAATTGTCAGATGGTCCCTAACTGCTGAGCAGGAAAACAATCATACTTATGAACAGCAGGGGGAGCCCCCGCCTTACTTCCCAGCCATGCAGAACTCAAGCAACTTTGTTTATGACGAACCCTAAGCAGCCCAGAACACACTGAGCATGTGCACAGTCTTAGTCTTGCAAAGATGTTTAACAAAGTAACAAGATGTTGACCCCCTATAGCCAACTTTGAAAGCATAAATCGTTTGTTTGATTAGGCTTGTGGTGCAGTAAATTCATGTTTATATTTAGTATACAAAATACAGCATTTCTAGCCTTATTCTATTTTAGACTTTACATGCCCTTTAAAGTGAGAAATGACATCACTTCCGGTCTTTAACTGCTTAAGAAAGCCTTAGTTTGGCGAAACGAGTTGCAGTATCCAGGTGGGATCATTCCTTGGTGTGGACTTTAATTTTTTATGCTTTTAATCAAAATCACAAATAAATCATGAAAAGTTACAAGTTGTTGGTTCTTCGTGATCCACCAGTTTGTGAAATTGTGAAATCGGTGAAGCAGCGGGGGATCGTGAAAAGAAATCGGAGGTTGCGTTCCACTGTGGAGTGCACACACTGAAACAGACGTTGTACCATCTTGGATCATCGTGAAAAGGACATCTGCAGAGAAATTCGTGAAACAGGCTTGAGGCTGCTGAGAGTTCCAATGTGGCTGTGCCCTTGAGAAATTCCGAAACTGTATCTGGTGAGATTATTCCAACTTCTTTTTAGGGGGCCTGTGCAGCTGGCATGGAGTAGGGAGTGGGGGACGCCCCAATATACCCCTTTTTATAATCTGCTCTCTAAATTCAGCCATCTACCGGCCAGCCTGTTTGCTATATCTAATTAAATACTCTGCACGCTCTAACTTCTGGGAAATAACTTTTCTGTCTTGTTGTACTACAACTCACAACCATCCTGTTTTTAAATTTGAAGCATATGCCAACACCAAGGAACAGTCAATTGATTTTTCTCCACAGGAAAAGTGATTGCCCACCTGGATTGTATTTATTACTGATTTTAGAATTATTTATTCATAATTTATTCACTGTGTTTTCTGGCCGGCCAGTGTTTTTGTGATTATATAATAAATTGTACTTTTAATATATTGGTTTTGCAGTCCACCTTCTATTTGTTTTAACTGGGCTTTCCCAAATCATTATTTTGCCATAATCAGCACCGTTTCCCGAGTACCAGGAGGTGAAACATATTGCAGTATTACTGTGGCAGAATATCCTATCTGTGGTCATCTCTGAATAAGAAAAATAACCCATGTACAGAGCCCAAATGCAGTTTGCCCAGTAGACGTTATGTGAAGGGCAGAGGAGATGAATGCCAGTGATTCAGGAGCAAAGGACACAATGCAATAACACATTAAGTTTTACAGCGGCCATTAAGATAATGTTTAGTTGCTTTATAATTTTCCTTGTCCTTTAAAAGGCAATTTACCCCCCAACAGAACATTGGGAAAGATAAGAAACTGCCAAAGCAGAACAAACAAAACCAGATTACTTTTACAGCACACAGACTGCACATGCACTATATAATGCATCTACCTTGCATAAAAGAAAAGAAACTCAGGAATGTTAATGTACAAAGCCAGAATGGCAGACAAGGGATATGGGAACAGGCTGCCTTTACAGGAACAGTAATACCAAAATATGTGTTATGTAAGTAATGAAAATATCACGTAGTGTTGCCCTGCACTGGTAAAACTGGTCGGTTTGCTTCAGAAACACTACTATAGTTCATTAAACAAGCTGCTGTGTAGCAATGGCAGAAATTGAAAAAAAGATTATATGGCACAGGTTAAGGGCAGAGACAGACATGGAGATTTAGTCGCCCAGCGACAAATCGGCTCGGGCGACTAATCTCCCCGAACTGCCTTCCCATCGGCTAGAATGTAAATTTGCCGGTCGGGATGGCAGGCTGGGTGATTAGTTTTCCGAAGTCGCCCGAAGTGTGAAGAAACTTCAGGCGACTTTGCAAAACTAAGCGCTCAGAGTGCCATCCTGCCCTAGATTTACATTCTAGCTGGCGGGAAGGCAGTTCAGGGAGATTAGTTGCCCGAAGAGGTGATTTGTCGCCGGGCTACTAATCTCCCCGAATCTCCACGTGTGTCTCTGCCCTTAATAGTAGATAACATATAACATTCCATTATGTTCTACAGAGTTTATCTGCCATCTGCTGTGTAACCTGAGCCTTTTCTACTGAATGGCTGCCCCCATTGCTACACAGCAGCTGATTGATATAAACAATAGTAGTGTTTCTGAAGCAAACACACCAGTTTTACCAGAGCTGGGCAACAGTGCATTATATTTTTATGTTTTATATTACTTTAAAACATTTATATGTTTTGATGTTACTGTTCCTTTAAAGGAGAAGGAAATGTTAAAACTAAGTAAGCCTTTATCAGAAAGGTCCACCTAAATATACCAGTAAACCCTCAAAGTAATGCTGCTCTGAGTCCTCTGTCAAAAGATACACAGCATCTGTATCAGACTTCCTGTCTTCAACTTAAACCTCATTGCCCTGGGCGTGAGCATGCTCAGTTTGTTCCCCCCACCCTTCTATGCAGGAAGTAATGTCACACCAAGCTAATATGGCAGCTACTCTCCTAAACAAACAGAGAGCTTCTAGAGTTTTTTTACTCAAGTATGGTAAAACAGAATAGGGATTAGGGATTCACCGAATCTAGGATTCGGTTTGGGATTCTGCCTTTTTCAGCAGGATTCAGATTCGGCCGAATCCTTCTGCCAGGCCACAACCGAATCCAAATTCTTATTTCCATATGCAAATTAAGGGCAGGGAGGGAAATTGCATGACTTTTTAATCACAAAACCAGGAAGTAAAAAATGTTTTCCCCTTCCCACCCCTAATTTGCATATGCAAATTGGGATTCAGATTCAGTTCAGTATTCGGCCAAATCTTTTGCGAAGGATTCAGTGGTTCGGCCAAATCCAAAATAGTGGATTCGGTGCATCCCTAATAAATATAGCATTCTAGCTTGCACTATTGCAGGTAATCTACTGGCAATAAACTGCCTCCGCAGCTTTCCTTCTCCTTTAAAGGGGTTGTTCACCCTTGAGATATCTTTTAGTGTGATGTAGAGAGTGATATTCTGAGACAATTTGTAAATTGTTTTAATTTTTTTATTAGTGTTATTTTGCGTTATTTTGCTTTTTATTCAGCAGCTCTTCAATTTGCATCTTAAGCAATCTGGTAACTACGGTCCAAATTACCCTAGCAACCATGCATTGATTTTAATAAGAGACTGGACTATGAATATTAGAGGCCTGAATAGAAAGATGAGTAATAAAAAGTAGCAATAACAATACATTTGTAGCCTTACAGAGCATTTGTTTTTTAGAAGGGGTCAGCAAATAACTATAAAAAGAAAATAATGAAAACCAATTGAAAAGTTGCTTAGAAATGGCTGTTCCATTACATAATAAAAGTTACCTTAAAGGAACAGTAACAACAAAAAATAAATGCTTTAAATTAATGAAAATATAATGTAGTGTTGCCCTACAATGGTACAACTGTTCTGTTTGCTTGTTTATAGTTCATATAAATAAGCTGCTGTGGAGCAATGGCGGAAATTGAAAAATGGCTATATGGCACGGGTTAACTAATGTTTAACAGATAACACCATTAGACAGACAGAGCTTATCTTCTATCTGCTGTGTAACTTGAGATTTTTTCTCCTTTGAATGGCTGCCCCCATGGCTACACAGCAGCTTATTTATATAAATAGTAGTGTTTTTTAGGGTAAGGCCAGACGAGGAGATTCGGGGAGATTTTGTAGCCTGGCGATTTATCGCCACGTCTTTTGCGCGACTATCTTCCCGAACTGCCTCAGCGTTTTTTCGCCATAGGCTACAGCGCAAAATCGCCTGCGCTAATGCACACACAGCGATGCGTTTTCAATAGTCGCCCGAAATTGCCTGAGGCAACTTTGGGCGACTATTGAAAACACATCGCCATGTGTGCATTAGCGCAGGCGATTTTGCGCTGTAGCCTATGGTGAAAAAACGCTGAGGCAGTTCGGGGAGATAGTCGCGCAAAAGACGTGGCGATAAATCGCCAGGCGACAAAATCTCCCCGAATCTCCTCGTCTGGCCTTACCCTTAAGCAAACACAGCAGTTTTACCAGTGCAGGGCAACACTGCGTTATATTTTCATTACTTTAAAACACTTTATTTTTTGACGTTACTGTTCCTTTAAAGGTGAACCACCACTCTAAGGAGCAAATTCACTAAGCGCCGAAGCGCCGAACGCTAGTGTTAATTTGCTAGCGTTTGGCATTTTCGTTACTGCGCAAATTCGCTGGCGTAGTTTCGCTAGTGTTACTTCGCATCCTTACGGCAGGCGAATTTTCGCTAGCGACGTAACTACGCAAATTCACTAACTTGCGCAGTGTACTGAACGCTACCTTTTACGCTAGACTTCCTTCGCCACCTCAGACCAGGTGAAGCGCAATAGAGTAGATAGGGATTGTTTCAAAAAAAGTCAAATTTTTTTCTAAGTCCCAAAAAACGCTGGCGTGTTTTCTACATGATGGGTGATAGGCTGAAAAAGTTCGAAAACATTTTTGGGGCTCCCCTTCCTCCCCCCTACATTTCCTGACTCATGGTAACTTACCTAGACAGTGGGCACATGTGTAGGGCAAAATAAAAATTTTATTTGCTGATTTGAAGGTTTTCTAGGCATTTGTAGTGCTGATACGTGTTCCTCCATTGAAATTTGAATTTTGCGCCGTATTCAAATTAGCCTTCGCTAGCGTAACTTCGCTTTACATAGCGAATCAACGCTAGCGCAACTTCGCAACCTTACGCTACCCCTGTGCGCAACTTGGGATTTTAGTGAATTTGCGGAGCACTGGCGAAAATACGCCTGGCGAAGTGCAGCGAAGTTGCGCCTGGCGTTGATGTAGATTTTATTTCTAAATGACACTGTTTACACTGCAAATAATTCACTTTACAATATAAAATTTCATTCCTCAACCAGTAAGTGTATTTTTTTTTTAGTTGTAATATTTTTATAGGCAAGCTCCTGTGTGCCATGCGCCTTCCATGACATCAGAGGGAGTGTGTCTGGCATGGGTCTATAAAAATGGATGCGTGGCAACCCATACATTACTCCTCCAGACTTCAGCTCTGAGTTAATATTATCCCTTATATATAGGGTTGCCATCCGTCCGTTTTTTACCAGGATGGCCCAGTTTTCATAAGGACTGCCCAGGTCAAGACAGTCTGCCCGGTTTTCCAAATAAAGAAAACCGGGCAGGATCCCCCTTGGTTGACATGGCATCTGCCCGGTTTTCCAAATAAGGAAAACCGGGCAGGATCCCCCTTGATTGCCAATCACTGATCACCATGTCATAGCCACGCCAATGACTCGCCCAAGTGATGTCACCTCCCGCCCCCTCTCCAGATCACGAGCCACAGAAAGGTGGCAACCCTACTTATATATTTATATAATACATTTTAATGCATATTTATACTCTTTTACACAGAGCTTTATATGAATTTCTCATCCGTACCCTAGCAGTCCAAGGTCCCTATCACTCACACAAGTTATGGTCAGTGCTTAACCAAGGCTACTTTAGACTCACTATTAGATCGAAATATAATTTTGTCCCTGTCTTGTTCCTGTAAATTTCATTTGAGAAAAACTGGTGGCAATGAAATGCAGCAAGTACAGAAGGAAACGCATTTCACAAGGAAAAAAAAAGGACATGAAAGCTGTTTTAGTCAATATGTCAGTTTAGAAATAAAAGGATTGGAAAAGGTTTGTTATTTGCCAATGGTTGTTTGGCCTGGGGCTCTTTCCTAGGTATGGTTTCTACTGATAATAGCACAAGCGTCAGCACAGAGGATAACAAGAAGGCAGGTTCAATCAGTCAGCCAAAAATAATTAAGGCCTGGTCGTCCCTCATGACAGCTCTTTCTTTGGAAAAGTCTAATTGATTGCTAAATAAACAGAATTTCAGGTCACACAAAGAAATGGATAATTATATGTTTGGTTCTTACTGTTATTCTAACAGTCTGTGTTTATTGTCTTTAGCCACAAATAAGTATTTCAGGGATTATTCCCCGCCTGCATGTGGCATATCAAGCCTATGATCAATCCAATCCATGCACATACAAGGGGGCCGTATATGATCTTCCAAATGATTCACCCCTCAGGGCACAGAGATATTTAGATGGCCATTCGAGGAATCAGAAGATGGGATAACTCGGAAGAAAATAAGATCCATCCTGTAATATTTGTATTGCAATATCGACATATTAGCAGTGTACTTCTTGTTTTTAAGGACCACCACTAACAGTAGAACCGAATTCCTTTAAAGAGGATGTATACCTAGGGTTGCCACCTGTCCAGTTTTAAACTGCTTCACTCGAGATTTGGCCAATCATGGACCCCCCACTTCTTTGATCCCACTATTGACCCACCTCCAATTTAATCAACCCCACCCCAACATCACTAGCACCGCCCTCCTGTCCAGATGCCTGCCTTTTAAAAAGGTGGCAACCATATGCATACCCCCTCATTCAACATGTGAATACCTCCCACGTTTTCTGTCAGACAGTCCCGATTTTGACAGCTCATCCCGCAGTCCCAGGTTTGTTATTGAAATGTCCCGACTTTCTACCTCTCCTGCACTGACTCAAGAAAATGTTACAGAGTTTCTGAAACTTAATGAAACACCCCCAGAACAGCCAGCAGCTGCACTTGGATACATTTGTAACAATTTAAGATAAGCAAAGAAATAATTGTAACTATTTAAGGTTAGCAGGTTTTCTTGGGAGACTTGCAGCTTAAAGGACAATTCACTTTCATTAGCAAAACTGTTACAACACATAAGACATTGGACTAAAACTCACAGAAATGTGTTCAAATATTTCCTAACCTGCCAAATTTTGTAAAATGGACATGGTAATTAGGGGGTGTGGTCATAAAATGGGCATGGTCAAACATTTCACATTTTTGGCCCTTTTCAAATGTCGGGAGGTATGCAGGGGGGTCAAAATCAGGCAACTCCTAACAAAAATGAGGGGTTGATAGCGTGACTCCAGCTTACAAAACAGTCACAACAAAGGGTGAAGGGGGTTGTATATTAATATCATTACAGCCACCCTTTTCAATCTATGGCAGATGGCAACCATAGGATGAATGTTCCACTGAGTGGTGGTGAGAATTCTGTGAATTCTTCACCAATCTTAAATTGTGGAATTTGCTGGCTGGACCTTCCATCTTATTGCATCGCAGCTTCTGTGGTGCAGTTGTTCAACAGATGGACTCACACACTCCCCAGGATCATATAGTTTGCTCAGTAAACAAATGAATTGTATGAAATATTATAGCATGTAGCCAGCTTAATGGGGCTGCTGAATTTACAGTCATGCCCTGTGAGAAGTAGCAGCACAGGGGAAATGTACCTTCAGTTCTCTGTTAAAAGCTGAATGCAGAAAGACTCTTTTTGATGCCCCCAAGCTTTATCTCTTTATTGGCTAATGTTTCACTGAACTACGGATGTTTCTCAGGAAATCAATACTCATTTAAGCTGCAACGCCATGTGCCGTCAGGGTGCAACACCAGGCTACTCCGAAAATTAAAATATAATGGCGATGATCTTGTGGGGGGAAAGGAATATGAACTGTGCGAAAAGCAATTAAAGCATTGACTGAGGAATTGCTGGATCTCGTCCATTAAAATTAGTCAATACATGGTCGTCTTATGGTTAAAGGATAATGCTGCCCATGGAAAAACGTGTTGCTGAAAGGAAGGCAGGCATTAGTGTTCTGCATAGCAGAAAGCCCCATAGCGATGAAGCCCATAGTGATGCAGCCTATCACCCTGAAAAATTAAAAGTCGCCAGCGTTTTTTTTTTAAAACTATTTTTTGAGGAAGTCCGATCTACTTTATTGCACTTCACCTGGTCTGAGGTGGAGAAGGCAAGTCTGGTGCAAGAGGTAACGTTCAGTAAAATCCGCATCTTAGTGAATTTGCGTAGTTACATTCATTCGCCAGAGCGCAACTTCGCATGGTGTAAGGGAGAGAAGTAACATTAGAGTCTCTTTCGCTAGCGAAGTTACGCCAGCAAAGTAACAAAATGATGTCACACTGGCGAATTTTCACTAGCGTTAGTCACTTCGCCCTTTAGTAAATCTGCCCCTAGGAGTGAGAGTCGCCATAAATGCCATAAATGCTTAGATGCGGCAGGGCAATTTGGTATATTTCGTCGATACTGCATTGGGCATGTACAGCCAGTCGTGGGGCAACTCAGACCAATCATGTGATTTTGCAGGGGAAAGAAAGGGAATAGAAGCAGCACGGCTTTTTATGCTCAAATATTATTGTGGTCTGGCTGGTGGAAGCCAATAAACAGACCACTGTGCACAAAAATCCCTAACTCCTAATCATCTTCTGCAGCCCTTGGGACCAACAAAAATGTCAATATTTTTAAACCCTGATTATACAAGTTATTCAGTGCCACTTACACTGAACAGGGCAACACAGCATTACATGTGTATTGCTTTAAAACAATTTAATTGTAAATGTTCCTTTAACTCCTGGTTGTTACTTTTTAAACAATGTTGCAAAAGTCTTCGTTCCCCAGCAGCAAAGTCAGGTCTGTTAATCAACTGTCTTGTCTTACATTGTATCAACAGTCTGAGCCATCAGTGCAGAGAATAGAAAGGGACAGACACCATATTCTACAGCAATACATATACAAATAACTTAAAAACTATAGAAAATATGTAATAAATACATTTTGGCGAAGTTGCTTAGAATTATGTTTTCTTCTATTATGCAAATTTTTATTTGGGGGTTGACTTGCCCTTTAAAGGATCAACGTTCTCTGTGGAATCGTGCTTATTGCAGAGGAATTAACGATGATTTTTGTTTATATTACATCATCAGAGAGAGCAAATCAAAAAACGGATGCTGGGAGTTGTAGCTGAATAAATATAAATGTTACTCCCTTTAAAAGTCATGATGTGCAACAATCTGGAGTATGAGATGTAAAGCATTCGCCAGTTAAGGTGGCCATACATTGATAGATCCGCTCGTTTGGCGATGTCGCATGGGCAATATCGGGCAGATCCGATCGTGGGCCCTAGGGCCCAACGATTGGATCCTAGCATTCGCAATGGGCGGTCGGATCGCGGGACCGCATCAACGAACAGATGCGCCCGCGATCCGACAGGGTTTTTAAACCCATCCGATCGAGATCTGGCCGACTTTCGGCCAGATCTCGATCGGGGAAGCCCGTCAGGGGCCCCCATACACGGGCCAATAAGCTGCCGACACAGTCTGTCGGCAGCTTTTATCGGCCCGTGTATGGCCACCTTAAGATGCTGATAGTTGCACTTCTTCAGCATCTGAAGAGCTGCTACCCTCCCCCCTTATCTGACAGTTTCTTAACTGCCACTTGATGGAATCATAGCAGACAACTCCCATCCCCAAATCCATTTTCTCTTCCTCTGCTCTGCATGACTTCATTATAGGTTATCTGCCAGGATCCTTATTATAAATGTCTCATTTCCTTCTGACCCCTGTTGCCAAGTTCATGCCGGTTACAGAGACACAAACAGAGACGGCGCCCGCCCAGGGTACAGAGGGAGATCATGCATCACAATATGAAGATACAGGACATTAGTATTGCCCAGTGATACTCTTGTGGCTTTATAAACCCCACGTTTCCTGCCCACACTCAGAGCTGAGTCCACATTTCCCTATACCAGCAGATGACTCAATGAGTGTGTTCTGGGGCGAGTCATTAAGTGACATTATTTTCTATATAGACAGCATTAGAGGGGCAGCCCTGGGTTGCAATTGGTCCTTTTTTCTCCCCCCCTCCAACAAGGCCATTTTAATAAGCGGGCAAAGTGGGCAGCTGCCCAGGGCCCACTTATTTTGGGGGCCCATGGCTGACAATTTATTTTTTACAGTTTTTTTTGGCCTTTATTTATTTTTTAAATAAGTACTTGGTGCTGTTGTGTATCCGTGCTGGCTCCCTCCCCTGGCCGATCTACTTACATTTCGTACCGTCCACCACCACCCCCAACCGGGTGAAGTGGAAAAGGCCAGAGGAGGAAAGGAAGACCAGAGGGAAGAGCCAAACGTTGGCGCGTCACACGCAGGTGCCTTCATGCAATGTACTATGCCTTCAGAATGAAGCATCGTTTGCTTTTGCCATCACCCATCGTCCAAATCTGCAATCACACCTCCGTCCTCTACCCTCCCTTCTCAGCCATCACTCATACGAACTCCACCCTCAGCCTTCTGCCCTCAGCCTTCCGCCCTCAGTCTTCTGCCCTTCCATCCTCCTCCTTCAGTCATCTGTCTTCCGCCCTCGCTCACCTCTTATGGAAACTTATGTATAAGACTGTCGGCTGAAAAGAGAGATCTGAGGGGGTAGTGCTGAGCAGCGAGGGCGGAGGGGAGAGGGCGGAAGGAAGAGGACTAAAAGTTAGAGGGCAGAGGATTGAGGGCTGAGGGCAGAAGGCTGAGAGCGGAGTTCGTATGACAGACGGCTGAGAAGGGAGGGTAGAGGACGGAGGTGTGACTGCAGATTTGGATGATGGGTGACGGCAAAAGCAACGGTGTGCCATTCCGAAGGCATAGGACATAGCATGAAGGAGATATATTTCGCTGCAGGATGTCCTAAATTGCGTTCCGTATGCCTCGCTGGCCTGTGCCTGCTGCACAAGTTGAGCAAATTCTCCTGATCTCGGCGCTTGTTGTACCCGACTGTCACACTCGCACACCACAACGCTGCCTCTCCAGGAATCCACCAGGCACCGTCAATGAATCTATATGAGGGTGAGTCAATGTGTTAATCTGCTATGGGTTCTGGCCTGGGGGGTATTTTTACATGCATTTGCTCCTTACCATCCTGCTGTGGGTTCTGGGGATATTTATACATGGCATTGCCCCTTGCCATGCTTCTGGGGGTATTTATACAATGAATATCCCCTTGCCATCCTGCTGTGTATTCTGGGGTCGTATTTTTACATGGATTTGCCCCTTGCCATCCTGCTGTGGGTTCTGGGGGTCTCTATACATGGAATTGACCCTTGCCATCCTACTATGAACTCTGTGGGTATGTACACATGTAACTGTTACTGTTTTCTTCCTTCAGTTTTCATAGTTTCTAAAGTGATTATACTGGCACAGCTTGGGTTAATATGCTAATTATCCATTTATATGTAGTATACCATCAGATTTGCGTTTAATCTGATCATTCATTTAATACTGGCATGACTGAATTATGTTTTGTTAAATGGGTGTGGTATTTGGGGTGTGACCAAAAGTGGGTGTGGTTTCGGGGAAAATGTTGGCGTGCTACGCGCAACCAGGTTTTTTGGGCCCACCACTCAGCTCTTTGCCCCGGGCCCACCAAGGCCCTGCCCCCCACCACAGGACACTGAGCTAAATCCAGCAAGAGAGCTGAGGGGTAAGGAGGATACCCTTTATCTTTCAGTTATCTAATCAGTGGATGTCCACTTTAATACCACTGCCTGGTTGCTAACATAACTTGTGCCATGGCAACAATCATTCAAAAACCATAAAATTGTCTCAGTTTGCATCATAGTAAATGTTCCTTGAAAGGGCAAGTCAGCCTCAAAATAAACATTTGCCTAATACAAGAAAACATAATTCTAACTCAACTTTCCAATACATCCATGCATTACAAAATGCCAGTGCTTTTAAAGTTATTTGTAAAAACAATTGCTATTGAAAACATCATTTGCTTAAAGGAGAACTATCATGAACTATAAACCATAACATTTTTCTGTTTGTTACTTTTTAAACAATGTTGATAAGTCTGAGTTTCCCAGCAAATACAGGTCTGTTAAATGGGTGATCACTTTTAAGTTAACTTCTTGTATGTTATAAAATTGCTAGTCTTCATTTTTAAAAAATAGTTTTTTTAAAGGGAACCTCACAAACACATAACTTAAAGGACCAGTAATATAAAAAAATAAAAAAAAAAAAAATTTGTTTGTACATAACGAAAAAAACCACCAAGACACATTTAACGTTAAATTCGCAAAGTTTTTATTAAGAAAACTTACGGATACTCTGCTTGCACTCCTCTTCAGAAAAGGTGACAGGGAGCAGATCCATCATGCGGCACTCGATTTCTCCTCCCTGGCTATCTCCTATAGAAGGTAGGGAGGAGAAATCGTGAGCCGCACGATGGATTGCCGCCCTATCGCATTATATGTGGCAGGTGCAAATTTGTAATAATGAAAGGTAAGCAAAGAAACAATTGTAACAATTTAAGATAAGCAGGTCTCTTGGGGAAACTGACTTGCAGCTTAAAGGGAAATTCACTGTAATAACACATTGAAAACCACAGAAATGTGTTCAAGCTTTCATAACCTGCCAAATGTTGTATTAATTAACATGGTAATTAGGGTTAGGGGGCATGGTTGTGGTAAAAAAAAATGTAACCGCAATAAGTGCGGCAAATACTTTGGGGGCCAATTAATAAGGGTCCATATTTCTGCAGAGGGTCCTCTGTTGAGTCTGCCCCTGCTATACCCCCATATATTTGATGTCAACACTGGCTCCTCACTATTTCCAGGCAAGTGTATCAGAGAGCAGTCAGACAGCTGCATTCAACCCTGACTCACACTCAATGGAAGACCTTTGGGACGCCAAAGCTTCAGGTATCAGCGATTTGATGGCACAGATTAAGGCTGTTTCTTTGTAAACATCAGAAAAAGGAGCCAAATAGCATGCAATAACATTCAAAGCAGTCTATAGTAACTGTTACACACGGCTGTGTAGATTTCCTACTTGTTGAACATTAAGCATTTAATTTCACAACGTGACTATGGGATTTTAAGCTTAACAACCACTTCAATTGACATGCCGTGCCTTTACCTGCAGGCCACTAACTCTACAATGTACAGAACGGCACAAATCCTCTCTCAGATACAAAGAGTTTCAGACTGGCTGAGGCAAATAATAGCACTTGGCAGAGGGTACCGTAAATTTGTTGGCAAATGCACCTAACAGGTCACTTTACAGACAAAATTCAGGTTTTATTTCCAATAAACAAACACATCACAGTATTTATTGTAAGAACAGGTTACAAAGGCACCAACCAGCCATGGAGCAGTGAAAGGAGTAGAAGACCAAACAAATGGAATTATTTAACAAAAGCATTCCAGCCTGACATGATACGGACTGAAGAGGCCAGGACAGGCATCCTACTGATACATTGAATGGTCCCCAGCTCTTCTGCTCATTGACAGCCCATAACTGAATTTCCATGTCTGTTGTAATTGTACCTTCTAGTTAACAGGAAAAAAAAAATTTTTTTTAATCCAAATTGTATTAAATTATTGTATTAAAATTTAATCCAACGTGTACCAAATTAGTTTCTCAAGGAGAGTTCTCCAAGTGTGGCCCGCAAGTAATTCAACAATTAGTAGGATTTCTCATATATCCTTGTGTTGAGTTACCAAGAGTTGAGAACAAAAATTCCCACTCTTGGTAACTTTGATCTCGATGCGATAGAAGAGCCGAATTTTCTAGATTTAAAACCAGAAATTCGGCTCTTCTAGCGCAGGGATTGCAATTGCGCTTCTCTGCACCAGCGTCCTGACCGCCCTGGACCCCCTCCGGTGCCAAAAAGGTGAACAGGTGGGGGGTGTAGACAGAAGCAGCAAGCCTCCTCAGGCGGCAAAGGGGCCAGGATCACCCTTGTGTACATGATCTCAACTAACATATAATTAAGACAATCCTATTGGGTTTAATCAATGTTTAAAATGATTTTTTTTAGTAGACTTACGGAGCTAGAACACGGGCAGATTCGGGGAGATTTAGTCGCCTGCCTCACGAGGAAACTTGGGGTGACTTTGGAAACCGAAGTGCCGCGAGTGCATTGGTGCTGAATTTCTCACATTATAGCAAGCAGCAGGCAGGGGGAAGGCAGTTCGAGGAGATTGACGCCCTGCAGAAGAGGCGTACAGGCGACTAAATCTCCCCGAATCTGCCCGTGTGCTTGAACCCTAAGGAGCAGATTTATTAAGGGTTGAACTGTAAATTCATATTCGAATTTTCGAGTAGGATTTTTTTTTAGGTCAAAACCTGATTTCAGTTGGGAATAATCCAAACTCGAATTCCAATTTTAATTCGAGATTTATCATACCTGGACCCCGAAAACAACTTGAATTCGACTATTTGCTACCTAAAACCTGCCAAGTTCATGAGGAAGTCAATGGCAGAGGTCCTGTGACCCGTTTGAAAATGTTTTTGGTTTATGTTTTTAGTTTAGTCAAATTCGATTTGATTTTTCAGGACAGTAATATTCATTGGAGTTTGAGTTTTTCTTAAATTTATTCAAGTAAAAAAAAACCCCACAAACTTGAAATTCGACCTTTGATAACTCTGCCCCTTAAGAGAGAAGTAAACCCCTTATTAAACAAAAAACCCTACCCCCTACCCTACACAGAACCCCCTCCCTCCCCCCCCCCCTCAGTCTAGCTGCTACCCCGGGCAAATGCCCCTAACTTTTTACTTACCCCTCGGTGCAGATTCATGACATCAGAGTTCATGGCAGCCATCTTCTTTTCTTCGATCTTCATCTGGAAATAAGTTCCGTATCGGCGCATGCGCAGTTGGAGCAGGGTTTCTGTCAACTCCGCATGCGCCGAAAGTCACGAGAATTGCTGAAGCGCCAGAAGAAGAGCCGATGAAGAAGATGGCTGCCCTGAACTCCTAGTTCTATAGAAGGCTACATCTTAAATCGCAATGCTTCAGTAGTATTATGTCATAGTGTTTCAATAAAGCAGGTCAATAATTCATTATAGTGCAAGTTACAGTAGTTAGGTTGAACCAGAATCCCTTCACGAAACAAACACAGGAACAGAACCCAGAAACTCCAGCTGCAATGAATAAACAGGGGTGGGGGTTAAAGAAGTGATGGCTGCTGGGAAGTATCTGATAACAAACAGCCCTTAATCCCCAATGCTTTGCAATTGCTTGTGAAACTGAATAAACAGAAACCCATAAGGGACACGATAAAAAATAGCCATGTAGAGGAATAGAACCAGCTGTTTATCCAAACAAATTGTTTTAGGAGTTCAAACCTAGGCAAAGACAGAGCCAAACTCTGACACCAGTCTAGTAACCCATAGCAACCAGTTATAAAAGGATATTCTGTTTGATGCCATATTGTTATTTTATAAATTTTGCTCCCGTGCCAGACATGTGCATACATGTATAGGAACTGCAGTGTTCTTGACTAAAGGCAAATTTTCGGAACAGAAGCATCTAAAGTATTTCAGTAAAAGCAGAAAACTCATGTTACAAAGATGTGTTCTCTTTCCAGCCAACCATATCCCACTGGCTGTCTGAGGATATTAGATTCCTTTACTCGTGAAGGGGGAGCCTCACTGGAAAACCATTAGCTGATCCTCCCACCCTATTGGTTTACAGATGACGGATATTAATTTTCTCTAGAATGATCCACATTAATCTGCCTTTTGTCTACTACTTCCTATATAAACTTGAAGGGGAACTAACACCCCCGCATTGGATTTTTAACTTCCCCTATACTTGTTCAACTTCCCCAATACCTGGTCAACCCCCTACCACCCCCGTACCTGGTAAAATTCAGAAATGCACAGCAGAGTAATCACTTCCAATCCCCAGGTCATAATCTCCAGCCCATGAGCATATGCACTGGGGAAAAGTGGCCAAAAATCTATAGGTAAGGGTATAGTTTCCCTTTAAGTTATTTATGGTCAGGCGTATCCAAGGGAAATAAAAGCAATTTAGTTCCCAGGTGTAAGAACCATCGACTCACTGCTTTCAACATAGCAAGCAAAATGTGGATCCAGCAACAGGTTAGGTATATGTTATCCAGAAACCTGTTATCCAGAAAGCTCCAAATTACGTAAAGGCCGTCTCCCACAGAATCCATTTTATCCAGCTAATCGAAATTTAAATTAATGATTTCCTTTTTCTCTGTAATAATAGAACAGTAGCTTGTATTTGATCCAAACTAAGATGTAATTAATCCATATTGGAAGCAAAATCAGCCTATTGGGTTTATTTCATGTTTATATGATTTTCTAGTAGACTTAAGGTACGAAGATCCAAATTATGGAAAGATCTGGTATCTGGAAAACCCCAGGTACCGAGTATTCTGGATAACAGGTCCCATACCTGTACAACATATGACAATAAGTGCTGATTGGATGTAAACAGCTTGTACTGGTAAGGTTCAGCTCCATTTTGATTAAAGATGTAAATATTCAGCAAGTCCAGTTGTTTTTAGATTGACCTATACTAGATATAACATGACCTGGATGAAGGAAAATCTTCATAGTCATAAATATTCTAGGGTTTATCATTGTTACTGTAACCAATTAACATCTGTTTTGCCATTCCAGACCAATACGGAAAGCTCAGCAAACAAAATGAGCAGACGATTAGAATTGATGGCAGGGTTAAAAATAATTGAAAATCTTATTGCATTACAGGGTCAGAATGCAATACAGACCTTCCATAAAGCAAACACAGAGTATATATCCAATATCAGCAATGCACCCAGGAGTTAGTCAGACTGAGATGCCATATTTAAAGTTACAGCAACAACAAAGACCAAAACACAACAGTTTGTAATAAAAATACAGGTATCCAGAATGCTTGGTTTCCGGATAATGGATCTTTCTGTAATTTAGATCTGCATACATTGTCTACTGGAAAATCTTGTAAACATTAAATAAACCCAATAGGCTGGTTCTGCTTCCAATAAGGATTAATTATATCTTAGTTGGGATCAAGTACAAGCTACTGTTTTATTATTACAGAGAAAAAGGAAATAATTTTGGATTATTATATCCCATAATGGAGTCAATGGGAGACGGCTTTCCGTAATTTGGTGCTTTCTGGATAATGGGTTTCTGGATAACAGATCCCATACCTGTAAATGAATCATTATGTAAATATCCCCGCCTAGTTTATTGTATACAATGTATCCAGCCCCAATAAGCCTGAAAATAAATGAGTACCAAGAGGCAGCCAACAATATTAGCTAATGGGCATTGCACGTTACTCACTTTTATGGTTGATTTTTATTTCATTACTAGACATTAAGCCCGTGCGCTAGAGGTCCGTGGGGCACATGCGCAGTAGCGCAGTATTCCACATTATTTAGTGTAGGTGGTCCTTTAAAAGGCGGGTGTGTAGTGTACGTCTGCAGGGGTAAAGTTGTACTGTATAGGATTGTAATGGGAAAGGCAAACAAATCATCTAGTGTAACGCTATCATCAAAAATAACATTGTCTTCATTAACACAAAAGCGCGCTCAGCGACTTCCCTAACTTCAGACACCTCTTAGAAAACCACTGCCACACCACAGTGAACCTAGTTCCCGGCTCGGCCAATCCCATCACCTCTCTAATGCCTTGCCTGCGCTAAGGGATCCTGGGAATTGTAGTTCAAGCCGCAGCTGGAAGATAGCGCTATCCTCTGCTCTCTCTCGCGGGCCACCGCTGACTGTTACTGTTCCCGCCTCTTGTCCTTCTCCCCAGTGTCCCTGCCCCTTCCTTCACGGGCACAACTCCACCTCTCACCCGTGGTTGTCTGTTTACTTTACCGCTTCGCTGTAGGACCGCCATTTTAAATAAAACTAATATTGTGCTAGGCCTGTGTCGTTATCCAGGGGGATCGCTGGCCTGTGTCTGGTCAGCCCGAATGTGTTAATATAACAGCGCCTCGTCTTCGCTTCCCAGAGCAGTACATATATACCGATGGTAGGTGGGGCACATGCGCAGTAGCGCATTTCCACGGACACAGGGACGGGGACTGGACGCAGAGACACTTGCACTTTATTATATAGGATAGGATGGGCTCTTACAGACGAGCATTTGAAGCTGCGCTCCCGTGCGTTCCGGTTTAGGAGTAGATGCAGTTTTTTTCAATGGGGCTGTACTCACACAGGCGCATGTTGGTGCCGAACGCAGGAAAAATGCAGCATGTTGCGTCTCAACCTGCGTTCGGTGCCTACATGCGGCTGAACGCATAAAACGGAACGCAGGGGAGCGCAGCTTTAAACGCTCGTCTGTAAGAGACCTTAATCCAGGGGCTCAAAGCAGTGAATAGCTTGTGCTGAACTCTCATTCTAGATGCTGCTGCTTTCACAAATCTGTAACCTTGCTGTGTGCAAAAGGGGATGAGGGGCATGAACACATTTTAGAGTCCAAAAAAAATAACTTTATACATTTCTAACATATCATAAAAACTGAAGATGTTTAATTTCTAGAGCAATGGCCCCAATCTGTGGAGCTGAATCCCTTAAACTGGCCATAGACGTGCACATTTTATTCTTTGTGAGACAAACGCTCGTTCATTTGTGTCACATTTGGTATCCCAAAACCCATAACCGGCACCTAGGTTCCGGTCACGGCTCATGCATCTGCTTATAACAGCCGCCCTCCACTAGCTCACCCTCCACTAGCTCAGTAATGCAGTACAAAGTCAGGATCTAGAAGAATAGTCAGTAACAGGCAAAGGTCAATACAGGCAGCGAATCAGCAGAGATTAGGGACAGGGAACAAGAAACCAGACAATAAGTGCATCCAGGAATCATCTAACAATAGATCTACATTGGGCAAAGGAAAATGGATGAGGCATCTTTAAGTATTCGAATTTGCGCACCAGCGTTGGGTATCTCCACTGCCTCTCAGGCGTTCTCACAGTGTCAGTCTAATGATCTACCAGTAACCATTCAGATTAAAATAAGTAGCAAAAATAAATGAGACCATGTTCTGGCCATTAATTGACAGAGCAATTGTACAAAAGTTATGTCCGACAAATAGTAAGCCATTGATATTGTCAGATAGGCAATACATGCAGAGATCTTATCAGTAGCCGATATGGATCTTTTAACCTGTCCTACTGACCAATCGCCATGCTATGAAAAATGTCCGGACACTCCACACACACACAATCTGAAAATCATAAAAATCTTTGTTTTGTACGACTGCATTTTTGCATCTATGGCCAGCTTTAGAAGTTTACAGATCCTGACTGTAAGTCAGCTAGGGTGCCCTGTAATCAATGGGGCCCAAAATGACCAATGAGCTAACAATTAGGGCCTTCTGGGGGGTATGGGAGCCCTGTTCATAGATCTCTACTCACACCATTGCTGATACAACACTATGTTAGAATGGTCTATTACTCACAAATTTAAATTGGTCTTAATTTTTTTTTTTTTTAATAGTTTTATAATTATTTGCCTTCCTTCTCTGACTCTAAAACTTTCAAATAGGGGTCACTGACCCCAGCAGCAAACAAAAACTATTGCTCTGCGAGGCTACAATTTTATTGTTATTCTAACTTTGTATTACTTATCTTTCTATTTTGACCCTCCTCTATTCATATCCCAGACTCTCTTTCAAACCACTGCCTGGTTGCTAAGTTAAATTGGACCCCAGCAACCAGATAGCTGACAAAATCACAAAGAGAGTTGCTGAACAAAAAGCAAAATAATTCAAATACTTCAAATAATAAACAATGAAGACCAATTGCAATCTTTTTCAGAATAGCACTTTCTACATCACACTAAAAGTTGGTTTAAAGGTAAACAACTACTTTAAGGGAGACCCTGGAAGCTGTAATAGGCATAGCAGCAATTTACATAAATTTTTTTGTTACAGAAACAGTAAAAAATCTCCCAATAGTCTGCCCATTGCTAAAGAGTAGCAGCAATATCACGCCAATGTCTGGTCACGGTGACTGAGCTGCAACCTCTAGTGCAATTGATATTAATTCCATAGAATGTCACATATGTCACAATGTGTGTAACGCTGGGAGTCTGCCAACAGGAGACAGAAAGGGCCTTTACTCTGTTGATACTTGTCACAAGCTCTGCCCAGCAAATGATGGAAATGTTTAGTTAATGTCAAATGTTGCTTGAAATCGAAACAATGTTTCCGTTAAAAAGGACGATTTCTCCGGTGAGATTGAAATATTGATTGAATTTTTCAGAAGAAATCACTTTATGTGTCCGGCCTGAATCTCTAGAGGCTACTGGGGAATTCTGGGAGTTGTAGTCAATCAAAAACTAGTAATGGCAGGTTGAGCCAGCTTTGGCCAGTCAGTTTTCTATAATCAACAACCTAAGAGTCAATGATACAGAGCATTTCTCCCCAGTGCCAGGTCTCTCCCCAAGGAGGGCAGACAAGGCAACACAAAGCCACAGCAGATTAATTGCACAGTAGGATTATTTTCCAGTATCAGCTGAAAGATGCCGTACGGACTACATTGAAGCCCAGATGTACAGTATAATGAGCATCAAATCCAAGCGTTCATCCCTCTTCTAGAAGTAGAATGGCTGGGTTTCCAGATACCGTAATATTTTGTGCCCATAAAATTTCCCTTTTAAAGGAGAAGGAAAGCTATGGAGGCATTTTATTGCCAATAGATTCGCTGCAATAGTGCAAGCTAGAATTCTATATTTATTCTGTAGAATGTTTTACCATACCTGAGTAAAAAGCTCTAGAAGCTTTCTGTTAGTTTAGATGTGGACATGGCCATACATATAAGGAATAGTACCACCGTATGCAACAACACTTGAAGAGTGTAAGTAGTGCTCCCCACATCCCTTATTTGTTGTGCACCTTCAAACACTTTTTTCAGTTCAGTTGGTTTCAAACCGTTCTCCAGAAATAAAGACATTTTACAATTCCAATTTTCTATTATTTAAAGGAAAAGGAAAGCTACCGAAGCATTTTATTGCCAATAGATTAGCTACAATAGTGCAAGCTATAACACTATATTTATTCTGCAGAATGCTTTACCATACCTGGTACAGCTCTAAAAGCTCTGTTTGTTTAGGATAGCAGCTGCCATATTAGCTTGGTGTGACATCACTTCCTGCCTGAGTCTCTCCCTGCTCGCTTATAGGTCTGGGCTCAGATTACAGCAGAGAAGGGAGGGGGGAAGAGGAGCAAACTGAGCATGCTCACGCCTGGGGCAAGGAGGTTTAAGCTGAAAACAGCTTATACAGAAGTTCATGAGTACACAATAGAAGGATAGAAATGCTGTGGTTTCTTTTGACAGAGAAATGCTGTGTTTCTTTTGAGGGCTTACTGGTGTATTGATATAGACCTTTTTGATAAAGTTTCATTTTTCACCTTCTAAAGGAGACTCAACCGTTCTAAATTGATATATTTAGTTGATCCATTTGTTATCTTTATCCCCACTTAGCAGAATCTCTGAGTTTCTTTACAGGCAGCCGTTAGAATTGATACAATAGTTGCTAATATTCCCACAGATGCTGCTGAGAAATGTATCAACTAATTGTATCAACTAAATGTAACACTAGAGACACAAACATTAAACTTTAAACTTAAAATTTGGGGAAACGGTAAAGGTGGCCATAGACATAGAGATCCTCGCGTTTGGCGATTGCCCACATTGAAGTGGGCGATATCGGGCTGATCCGATTGTGGGCCCTAGGGCTCAACGATCGTATCATAATGGATCCAATACAGGCGATCAGATCATAATGGATCCAATACGAGCGATCGGATCATAATGGATCCGATACGGATGGTCAGATCACAGGACCGCATACACGCATAGATGCGGCCGCAATCCGACGGGACTTTTTAACCTGTCCGAGTGAGATCTGGCCGACTTTCGGGCAGATTGGGAAGCCCGTCAGATGGCGCCGCACATTGGCCAATAAGCTGCCGACTCGGTCTCTCCGCAGCTTTTATCGGCCTGTGTATGGGGGCCTTGAAGAATAAAAGATGGAAAGCAATTGCAAAAAGTCTATTTCTAGTGAACAATCGGAAAAAAACTGAAGTGAAAACAGTTTTTGGAAGGTGAACAACCCCTTTAACGTAATAACGATATAAATGTTAGCTTAGGGGGTGCATACAAGTTATACACTATAGTCGGCGCTCCCCAGCAAGTCGCTGCCAGATTGCCTGTTGCAGAACTACAATTGCCAAAATACTTGCAGCAGCTGAAGGCATACAAATTCAACCTACAGAGGTCCCATGCAATAACGCATATTAATGTGACACCTTTTTCTGCCCTGCTACTTCATTAAATAAAAGAAACCAGGTCACAAACCTGAAAAAAAAAAAAAGGGTCAGCACCCCTAGACTCCTATTCTGTGCAATGCATACGGCAGCCTTATTTAAAGCATTTTACCCAGACAGTTTAATGGAGGAAAATCCCAGTGATGCACAAACAAGGAATACCCAGGAGAGTCAATTTAGCAACATCCAGCAGCCAGAGCACCTCCTGGGTAGAGGCATTGAAGCCAGTCAAACATTAACAGACCTCCTCACCAGAAATCACTTTCTTGCAAGGGGGGGGGGGGTAAAGGTTGAGGAGATAAACTTAAAGGGATACTGTCATGGGGAAAAAAAAAATTTTCAAAATTAATCAGTTAATAGTGCTGCTCCAGTAGAATTCTGCACTGAAATCCATTTCTCAAAACAGCAAACAGATTTTTTTATATTCAATCTTGAAATCTGACATGGAGATAGACATATTGTCAATTTCCCAGCTGCTCCAAGTCATGCGACTTGTGCTCTGATAAACTTCAATCACTCTTTACTGCTGTACTGCAAGTTGGAATGATATCACCCACTCCCTTTCCCCCCCAGCAGCCAAACAAAAGAACATTGGGAAGGTAACCAGATAACAGCTCCCTAACACAACAGCTGCCTGGTAGATCTAAGAACAACACTCAATAGTAAAACCCATGTCTCACTTTCAGATACATTGAGAAGGAAAAACAGCAGCCTGCCAGAAAGCATTTATCTCCTAAAGTGCAGGCATAAGTCACATGACCAGGGGCAGCTGGGAAATTGACAAAATTTTTAGCCCCATGTCAGATTTCAAAATTGAATATAAATAAATCTGTTTGCGCTTTTGAGAAATGGATTTCAGTGCAGAATTCTGCTGGAGTAGTACGATTAACTGATGCGTTTTGAGAAAAAAACATGTTTTCCGATGACAGTATCCCTTTAAAATCAATCCAGACTCTTACTACTAAAATAAGTGCATTTTTTAAGGGGACTGCAAATTTTCTCTAATACTACTGTAACTGTTTTATTTATACCCATGTATACAGAAATGCACTATAGGGCAAACATGTTATAGACGAAGTATGGCCGACGTGAGGCAATCTAGATGTTGATCTAGAACACTCACCACCCCTTGAGAACCAATGGCATTGAACTTGGGCAACATCTGGACATGGGGTCACTTGTCTGGTTGCACAGAGACAGGACACACCACATGATTTCTCTGATGATAAATGCAAGTGTACATATCGGGCAGGTCATATAAGGTTACCAAGGGTAACTAAGCCGTCACATAAAAAGAAGGCCTATAGTATATGGAAAATGAGGGACTAACCCGGTCTCCATATAATTCCTCATTTTACTAAACTGACACTGCAGCAACACAACTTCAATACATATACACATACACCCACCTGACTTAGATTATTCTAGGATAGAGTATGTTAATAGAATGTCCCTGTACATATATCAGGCTGCAATCTGCTACATTTCACTTGCACTATGCTGCATCTGGCGCATACAGGGTGTGATACCACATTCACAAGCATGAAATCACTACTGATCAAGTCTCCAGCTTGGACCCACTGGGGTCTGATTGGATCTCTGGTTTGGATCAACAGGGGTCTGACCAGATCTCCAACTTGGATGCAGAGGAGTTTAATCAGTTCTCCAGCTTGGAAACGCAGGGGTTTAGTCGGTTCTCCAGCTTGGATGAACAGGGGTTTGATCAGATCTCCAGCTTGGATACTCAGGGGTCTGTTTAGATATCTGGGTTGGACCCACAGGGGTCAAACCAGATCTCCAATTTGGATGCAGAGGGGTTTAATCGGTTCTCCAGCTTGGATGCACAGGGGTCTGATCAGTTTTCAACCTTTGATCAGATCTCCAGCTTGGAAACAGAGGTGTCTAATCAGTTCTCCAGCATGGAAACACATGGGTCTGATCACATCTCAGCTAGATGCACAGGGGTCTGATCAGATCTCCAGCTTGGAAACACAGGGGTCTGATCATATCTGAGCTAGACGCACAGGGGTCTGATCACATCTCCAGCTTTGATGAACAGGGGTCTGATCAGTTCTCAAGCTTTGATCAGATCTCCAGTTTGGAAACACAGGGGTCTGATCACATCTAAGCTAGATACACAGGGGTCTGATCAGATCTCAAGCTTGGATCAGATCTCAAGCTAGATACACAGGGGTCTGATCAGTTCTCCAGTTTGGATGCACAGGGGTCTGATCAAATATCCAGCTTGGATGCACAGGTGTCTAATCAGTTCTCAAGCTTTGATCAGATCTCCAGCTTGGAAATACAGGGGTCTAATCAGTTCTCCAGCTTGGGTGTACAGGGGTCTGATCAGTTCTCAAAATTTGATCAGATCTCCAGCTTGGATACACAGGGGTCTGATCAAATATCCAACTTGGATGCACAGTGGTTTTATCAGATCTCTTCAGACAGGGGTCTGATCACATCTCAGCTTGATACACAGGGGTCCGATCAGCTCTCCAGCTTTGATGAACAGGGGTCTGATCAGTTCTCAAGCTTTGATCAGATCTCCAGCTTGGATACATAGGGGTCTGATCAAATATCCAGCTTGGAAACACAGGGGTCTGATCACATGTCAGCTAGATGCACAGGGGTCTGATCAGTTCTCCAGCTTGGATGCACAACTTTTGTTGTTTTTATTATACACATGAAATAAGCAGAGCCTGCAACTTGCAGCTGTTGTTAAACTACATCATTAAGTAAGAGTTTAACAACTTACTGGGGCTCTGGACTGACCCATTCTCCCCCCCCCCTTCCTAGAGAATCTACTGGTACCAGAACATCACAGTAATAAGAACAATTGTATCTGTGCCTCACTAGCGCCCCCTGGCTGGGGAAAGAATCTGAGCAATGGGGAAAAGAGTCACTTACAGTTGCGGCAGGTAAGTTCCCTTGTCCCTCCTGCACTCGCTTGTCACTTTGTCTCTCACTGACTTCCACTCAGACTCCCACTGATGCGATTGGACAGGCGCCCCCCACAGAGTCAGGCAGGAGAGTATCGGCTGGGGAAGTGCGGGCAAGTTTGAGGGGATCAGTCGGTGCGCAGGTGTCGCTTGTCCGGCTGTCTGTAGTCTCTCACTGAGAACATTACTTAGCAGCGGCGCTGGCAGCGGCCAGTGGGGGAACTTTGCATAGTGAGGAGGAGACACAAGCGCTGACCAACAGCTCCCGGCGCGCAATGGAATATTATACTAGTGCGGCCCAACCCGAGGGACAGGCGGAGGGGGAGGGGCATCACATGTAGAAATATCCGCCTCCCTCCTGTAGGAGTTAACTAAATTGAAACAGCTCCCAGCGCTACCATCCCTTATATTCAGCTTGATATCACACCCTGTTTCACAGCTGCGCCTTGTCTTGTTGGGAGGTTTAGCAGCGTGACGGTAACATCCCCCCCCCGCGGGTACTTATAGTTAGTACATCCCATCAGCTTCTCGTTGCGCCGCTCCTGAGCTCAGGAAGTAGAAGCGCGTGGCGGTGGCCGGAGTCGGACGCGGAACATGGTTTTGCTGCTGCTGCAGTAGAACTGTACCCCCAGCAGCAATTCTAGCACATTTGTAGTCGCCACTGTATTCGCTGCCGACTCTTTGGCGATATATGTTATTGCTTTTACTTGGCCTTGAACTGGGACGCTGTCATTTCTTTTTTTACTTTCTGTTTTAAAGGGGAAATTGTCACAAACAGAAACCTAAAGTAAATGTAGTCCGAGCAGCTCCCTCAGCAGTTTCCGAGTGTTGTCCTTTCCACGGTATTCACAGCTTATCTGACTTTAAAGCGGTGTTTCACCTTTAAAGGAGAACTAAACCCTAAAAGTAAATGTGGCTACAAATGTCATATTTTATATAGTGAACTTATTGCACCAACCTAAAGTTTCAGCTTGTCAATAGCAGCAATGATCCAGGACTTCAAACTTGTCACAGGGGGTCACCATCTTGGAAAGTGTCTGTGACACTCACATGCTCAGTGCAGGTCCGGACTGAGAATTAAAATAGGCCCTGGCATTTTAGGTACACAGAGGCCCAATCAGCCCACATAGAGGCCCAAACAGCCCACTAAATACTGAATTGTTATGGGACTTTATAGCAGCCCCTCTGGCATTTGCCAGAACCCACAGATTGCCAGTCCGGGCCTGCTCAGTGGGCTCTGAGCAGCTGTTGAGAAGCTAAGCTTAGGGCTCGTCACTAATTATCCAGCAGAAAATGAGGTTGGTCTGTAATATAAGCTGATGCTACAGGGCTGATTATTAAATTCTGATGCCAATTGCACTGGTTTCTGTGCTGCCATGTAGTAATTATCTGTATTAATTACTAATCAGCCTTATATTGTGACATTTCTATTCTATGTGTACTGTATATTGTGAGTGGGTCCCTAAGCTCAGTAAGTGACAGCAGCACAGAGCATGTGCAGTGAATCAGCAGAAAAGAAGATGGGGAGCTACTGGGGCATCTTTGGAGACACAGATCTTTTTTGCTAAAGGGCTGTGGTTGCCTTGGGCTGGTACAGATCTCAAAACATAATGTACAACATTACTAGCTACTTCTTTAGTTTAACTTTCCTCGTCCTTTAAATGGGTTGTTCACCTTCAAACAGCTAGTTGTTTTCAGTAAGGATGCACAAATCTACTATTTTGTATTCGGACGAACCTTCAAATCCTTTGCGAAAGATTCGGGCGAATACCAAACCGAATCCTAATATACATATGCAAATTAGGGGTGGGAAGGGGAAAACTCCATTGTTTTGTGACAAAAAGTCACGCGATTTCCCTCCCCATCCCTAATTTGAATATGCAAATTAGGATTCGGGTTCAGCCAGGCAGAAGGATTCGGCCGAATCCCAAACCGAATCCTGGATTTGGTGCATCTCTAGTTTTCAGGTAGATCACCAGAAATTATGACTTTTTCCAATTACTTTCAATTTTATATGTGTCAACGTTTTTCTAATATTGAAGTGTCATGCTTCTAAAGCAGCTCTGGGAAGGGGGGTCGCCGACCCTGTAAACTGCTTTAAATTGATACATTTAGTTGATACTTTTCTTATCTTTGTCCCTGCTGAGCAGAATCAATGAGTTTCATTACAAGCAGCTGTTAGACTTGATACATTAGTTGCGAATATTCCGGAGATGCTGCTGAGAAATTTATCAACTAAATGTAGCAAATTGTAACAGTTCAGAATATGCAACTAAATTACTGAGCTGCCAGACTTAAACACCAGAGACAGGGACATCAAACTTTAAAAATGTTGGAAAAACAGTAAAAAATAAATAATGGCTCGTAATAAAAAAAAAAAGTCTTTATTTCTGGCGAACAATCTGAAAACAACTGATCTGAAAAAAGTGTTTGGAAGGTGAACATCCCCTTTAAGTTAACTTTCAGTATTTTATAGAAAGGCTAATTCTAAGACTAAGCAGCTTTTGAATTTGTTTTCATTTTTTTCTTTTTTTTTTAATTATCTGCTACCTTCTGACTCTTTCCAGCTTTCAAATGGGGACCCGTCTAAAAACAAATGCTCTGTGAGGCTACACATTTATTGTTATTTCTACTTTTAATTATACATCTTTCTATTCAGGCCTCTCCTATTCATATTCCAGTCTTTCATTCAAACCAGTGCATAGTTGTTAGGGTAATTTGGACCTTAGCAATCACATTGCTAAAATAGCAAACTGGAGAGCTGCTGAATAAAATGCTAGTAATGCTTTTACAAATAATAAAAAATGATAACCAACTTCACATTGTCTTGGAATATCACTCTCTATCTACAGCATGCTAAAAGTTAGTTTCAAAACAAACAAACAGCCGCTGTCTTTCAGAGTCTGGATGTTGGCTTTCCTAAGCTCAAGGTAGGGCATAGTCCAGGGTAGTGATGTGCGAGCAGGCCCAATACCCGCGGGACCCGTGGGTTAGTTGGGTTCAAGCCGACCTCGCACCCCCATTTGCGGGTGCCGATTTCTGGTGTTATACCCGCGCACCTGCTCGCCCCTCCCCTTTTGTGACATCTTCGGCGGGTCTATAAAAGGAACCCGGAAGTCGGGCGAGCACGGTTGGTGGTAGGTCGGATATCGGACGGGTGTGGTCGGGAAAAACCGAACATCACTAGTCAAGGGGTCCCCAACCTTTTTTTTACCCGTAAGCAACATTCAGATGTAAAAAGAGTTGGGGAGCAACACAAGCATGAAACAAGTTCCTGGGTGGTGCCAAATAAGGGCTGTGATTGGCTAGTGATAGCCCCTATGTGGACTGGCAGCCTACAGGAGACTCTGTTTGGCAGTACATCTGTTTTTTATGCAGCCAAAACTTGCCTCCAAGTCTGGAATTCAACTTTTTTTTTTCAACTGTTTTGAGGCCAATGAGAGCAACATCCAAGGGGTTGGTGAGCAACATGTTGCTCACTAGCTACTGCCTGTGGATCACTGCCATAGTCAATTGGGTCACTGACATTCTCTAAAAAGCCTCTTATGAACTGTCTAAAATTACTACTATCCCATAAACCCAGGGCTGCTCTTGCCATGCACCTTGCCTCAGGTGGCAGTGAGTGGCCAGTTACAAGAGGTGACTAAAAGTCCCAGCCCCAGAATTGCCCCTGCATATAACACAACAATACATGTGAACTGCAATAGTTCATACTAATTAGGGATGCACCGAATTCAGGATTTGGCCTTTTTCAGAAGGATTCGGACTCGGCCGAATCCTTATGCCCGGCCGAACTGAATCCGAATCCCAATTTGCACATGCAAATTAGGGGCGGAAATGGAAATCACATGACTTTTTGTCACAAAACAAGGAAGTAAATGTTTCCTCTTCCCACCCCTAATTTGCATATGCAAATTAGGATTCAGTTCGGTATTCTGTGAATTCTTTCACAAAGGATTCGGGGGTTCGGCATAATCCAAAATAGTGGATTCAATGCATCCCTAATATTAATTACATTTTTTGGTTTAGATTCCCTTAAATATACAGTAATCATTAATGGACTAAGTGAGGGGCTGAAAGCCTGTTTTGTAGATACAGTATGTCACATAGGAGGTATCATATCTGAATATAAGGATCCCATGCTGCCAATATGGAGGAGGGCAGTGGGAGGAAATTAATACTAAATGGCACATAAATTGATTAAGTTCTCAGTGGCAGATTGATTGGCTGTGGTTTAAAATAAGTAACAGTTACTTCATGGTTTGGGACTTTAATTTAGATTTAAAAACAAAAAGTCAGAAAAAAAAATATCCAGAAATGAAAGGATTGTGAAAAATGGAATGGTTTGTACGTGTTTGACAATATCTGAATGCTATTAATTGGATGGCAGTGCTGGGAGGCCAATTGACTGACTGTAGGTTTGCCACCTGTCCAGTTTTCACCTAGACAGCCTGGTATTTGGAAGGGCTGTCCAGATGAAAACGGCCTGTCTGGATTTCCAAAATAGGAAACCTGGACAGGACACTGAAGTTAAAGGACCAGTAACGTCAATTTTTTTTTTTTTAAATAAATTTTTTTTCTATAGAACGAAGAAAAAAAACACCAAGACATATGTAACTTTAAAATCTCAAAGTCTTTATTAAAAAATAACTTATCGAAACGCCACTTGTGCTCCGCTTCAGAAAAGCCAACCGGGCGACGATCCATTGTGCGGCGCTCAATTTCTCCTCCCTGCCTTCTATAGGAGATAGCCAAGGAGGAGAAATCGAGCACCGCACAATGGATCGTCGTCCCCTGTCAGCTCTTCTGAAGAGGAGCACAAGCGGCGTTTCGGATTTTAAAGTTACATATGGCTTGGTGGGGTTTTTTTTTTAAATTGACGTTACCCGCAACCCGCATTTTTGCAGCATTAAAATCAAATCAGCAGAAAAAGTATAAAGCTCTACTTTCCTCTTTAATGAAGGAAGACATGGGAGATTTATTTTTTTATTATATGGGAGATTTATTTAAAGGTATATTACTCTCTATTTATACATGGTTTCCATGATGGAAACCATGTATAAATAGCGTGTAATATACCTTTAAATAAATCTCCCTTGGTTATGACAGTCTGTCACTGGTATCCATCTGCAATTGGAGCTGGAGAAGAGAAACAGACCTGTGCAATGTGCAATGTTTGGGATTTTGGTTGCTAACATGCGCCCAAAGACATAAAAATCTCTTTATTTCAATGTGTTTGGGATTTTCTGTCTGTCTGCCCCATGACATGGCTAATCAGTCAGAGAGATTACATTGCATATAAGGAAGAAATCATATTAAGGACTTTCATGTCTCGCTCTGTTGACTTTACTATCATATCCAAAACATGAATGTCCAACTGTGCTACGTTGGTGTTTTTTTTGTGCGTATGTTTTTGGGGATTTTTTTTGGTTGAAGGTAGTTCTGCTGTTTCCAGGCTTATTTATTTTATTATTCTCAGAAAAAGAGTCATTGCTTAATTTGTACTGGTGCTGTAATATACTGCCAGGAGCTAGTCATTAATACAGTCAGCATGTTTCCAGCCGTGTGAGCTCAGTGGCAGCTGAGACACGTTCTGATTAGTGGCACGGTGTATTCTCTAGTGGAGCAGTGATTAGAATAATTCATTTAAAGGCAGTACCATGGTTTAGTAGGGGTCACCAGGTAACCTTAGAAGCAGGTCCCCATAATAACTCCTCTCTGCATTCGCTGTCTCTCTTCTTTTCTTCTGCTTTAATTCTCTCCTCTCTTATTCTTTCCTTTTTTCTTGTTTTGCTTCTCCCTCTTTTTGTATATCGGTACTCTCCTCATATTTTTTATTTTTGTCCTCCAATCCTCCCCTGTATTTTGATATCCTTTCCATTTGTCTCTCTGTTCAATTTCTGTTCTCCTCTCTTCTTCTCTTTATCATCCCTTCTTCTTTCTCTTTTCTCACCCTACCCCTATCTATATTCTTTCCACACCAAGGGGCACATTTACTTAGGGTCAAATATCGGGGGTTAATTAACCCTCGATATTCGACCGTCGAAGTAAAATCCTTCGACTTCAAATATCGAAGTCGAAGGATTTACCGCATTTCCTACGATCGACTGATTGAAGGAAAAATCGTTCAATCGAACGATTAAATCCTTTGAATCGAATGATTCGAAGGATTTTAATCCATCGATCAAACGATTTTTCCTTTGATCAAAAAATTGAATATCGAGGGTTAATTAACATTTTAAAATTTAGCCTTCCCCATAGGCTAAGATTGGCCTTGGTAGGTTTTAGGTGGCAAAGTACTTGGTCAAAGTTTTTTTTAAAGAAATGTCGAATAGTCGAACGATTTTTAGTTCGAATCGTTCAATTCAAAGTCGAAGTCGTAGTCGAAGAGCGAAGTAGCCAATTCGATGGTCGAAGTAGCCAAAAAAAACATTCGGAATTCAAAGTTTTTTTTCTTCTATTCCTTCACTCAAGCTAAATAAATGTGCCCCCAAGTAATTCTACTGGTTCTGCTCACTTTCTCCATGTTCTACTGGAAATGCTTGCCTAGGAGGAGAGCAGCACCTAAGGATCCTTGATCATTTAACACATAAGAAAACAAGTCTGAAAGGGTCAGTTTATAAATCCACATGCAGGCTGGGATATATAGGGGCACAGAGATTAGGGCTTTGGGACATCTCCACAAGTCATAAAGAGGATCATTCAGTCTAGAAACTGCACATTATAGTGTCATCGACCAAACATTTATGAACATGAGCTTCTGCATAGCTGAATAATAGTCAATGATCTCTTTGGACAAGCAGCAAAATATAATAACAAATTAGCCTGAGGGACAGTTGATCATATCAAAGTCATTCTATTGTGGGATGTGTACACTTCTAGCATTTTTATCCCCCCTATTTATTCCCTTTGTCAAAGTCTCCTTGGTTTTCAATTCCCAAATTTCTCTGTAATAATCATGTGCATGTTTTTTACTTGCAGTCACTATTAACCCAAGCGGGAGGTATTGTGTGATAATTCCTGCCATTTGACTGGTTTGCATTTTCAAGAGACATTAGAGATGACACACATGTAACAGTTGTGTTACTATGTTGGTGAATCTCATCAACTTAAACATGTTGAAGGGCTTCTTGAACAGATTCATTCCTAAATATGGGTGCAAGTAATTCCTGACCTCCCATATTTGATGCCAGGAAGATGCAATCAGTTGACTTTGCTTTTCCAACCATAGGTCAGAAGTCATATTACATGCAACACCTGATACACAGGGAGATTAAATAAGGTCAGGTCCCAATTGGAATCAAGCTCAAGCCTCCTTGGGTCACATCAACTCTAGTACGTTTCTTCATGGTACAATCATTTAGAAATAAAAATAGTAAAGGCAAAGTAAGAATGACCAGGTTCTAGTTCCAGGGCACAGTGAACATTTATATCGTTACAGTTATTATTATTATTTGGAAAAATGTCATTAAAGTCATTAAGTTGTTTTTTTTTTTACAGGAAACGCAAAGGTTTACCATTTGTACTCTGAATATAATAAAACAATGTTATTTATTTTGCTATATATGTGTATAGATAATTTATACCTGTGTGCATTTTTAAATAAACAATGTATATTTCTATATTTAAGTTCTCAATCACTCATGCTTACCTGCAAAAATTAATCTTTTTCCACACTGCATACTGTATAGTGGCATCTACATGCTCATGGTCTTAATTGCTATATAAAAAAGAAAAAAGCATGCTTGACAAAGGGGACCACCCCGAAACGTTGCATCGTGTGCAAATAAACATACGCAAGGTTTATCCTGCTTGAATATGCTGTGAGTGCCACTTGCTTTTTTCTTTTGCCATTTGAGGAGGGTGCCGATCCTTCCAAGCAACTGAGCACCTGGCAGAGCTTTTTAAGACCTGGGTGTGCGAGTTTAGTTTAGCCATTATCTTAATTGCTATATACAAATTGTTATTCCTGTCTCCTTTGCTCTCTGTTCCTTCCCTACCTTGTAGTAATTTGTGCGTTGACCCAAAACTCATGTGTTGATCACCATTTGGGTAGGTTTGGGTTGTAAACTCACCAACCAATGCAGTTTAGGGTAGTGTGCTGGTCAGACTGGGGAAGTACTTCTCCACTGCTCCTGAAGTGAGCACAGAAGCAACGTAGAGAGTGAGAAGCCATGGAGAAGCCTAGGTGGAAAATGTAGAAAATATGTCGGGTCCTGGATCATAATAAGTAATGAAGAATAGAAACTTGATTGAGGGAAGGTGAATTAATAAAGTAAGAAGACTTGAAGTCACAAAGTTCTTTGTGTTGGTGGTAGTACACTGACATGTGTAGTTGGTTGTAGAGCAATATATCTGGGTACTGAGAAATGTACATGGTTTTAGCAGTGTATCTATGTATTGAGGAATGAAGTGACCCAATAAGTAGACATTCAAAGTACTTCGAAAGGGCCCTTTTCACATCTCTTCTGCAGTGTGACGATGGCTCATCATCCACATATTCATTAGTGGCAAAATAGTAAATAAATGAAAAAAACTACAGGTATTGGACCTGTTATCCAAAATGCTCAGGACCTGGGGTTTTCCGGATAACAGATCTTTCCATAATTTGGATCTTCATACCTTAAGTCTACTAGAAAATCATGTAAGCATTAAAAAAACCCAATAGGCTGGTTATGCTTCTAATAAAGATTAATTATATCTTAGTTGGTGATCAAGTACAAGCTACTGTTTTATTATTAAAGAGAAAAAATAAATCTTTATTAAAAATTTGGATCATTTGGATAAAATGGAGTCTATAGGAGACAGCCTTTCTGCAATTCGGAGCTTTATGGATAATGGGTTTCCAGATAACGGATCCCATACATGTACTTGTTTATAAAGCAAATAGATTAATTTTAAACTTGTTGTTAAGACTTCAGCTGTCAGGAGATAAATGTAGATCAACGAGAAAAGAAAGCGGGAATTATAAGATCACCATGAAAGGGTTTTAAATCAAGTTATTTAGGACCACACTGCTCATCTGAAGCTAGCTATAGCTATTTGTTTATAGAGGTCATCATGTAAGCTGACATTTATCCAGTCTGGTCACCCAGGTAAACCCAAACCTTTGGATGACAACAGGAGCCAATGCAGATTTTTAAACCTGCCTAGATAGACAGTTTCCAGATAGCTGTTGTTGTGGATAAACACTGGCCCCATGCATTACTCATTAAGAAGAAGGATAGGCTTAATGGAGTTAGACTCTGCTATACCAAAAATTAAATGTTGGCCACCCAGAGGTGAGACCACTCTTAAAGGAAAAGGAAAGCCTTCATGCACTTGGGGGTGCCAAATGTTAGACACCCCCAAGTGATTGTATTTACTCACAATTGACTTAATGTTAGACACCCCCAAGTGATTGTATTGACTTACCTGAAACCCTGGGCCGGTGCTCCTATCAGCAGAAAACTGCACCGGCCCGGGGGTTAAACCCTTCTGTTCCCTCTTCCTCCTTCTTCTCGCGGGTGCACATGTACAGTAGAACAAAAAGCCGAACTTTAACTAAAAAGTCGGCTATTTCGTTCAAATGCGCATGCGTCTACCCCGGGAAATTTGACAAAAAGAAGAAGCTGGAAGAGGATCGCTCCATGGTACTCACTGGTATAACCCCAGACCGGTGCAGTTTTCTGCTGATAGGAGCACCGGCCTGGAGTTTTAGGTAAGTATTGAGTCCGCAGAGTCCGATTCTATTAAGCAATACCATCGAAATGGAGACACTTTGTCCAAGTATCCTTTAAACTTAAATAAAGAACATGTCATTGGGCAGCTATGCGCGTCATTACAGTGTTTGACAGTGGTTTACTTTTACTGTACACAAAATATGGCTGATTTGATGGTTACATCTAGTTGTTTTCCCTTGTTCTGTTCTTGTCATTTATTTTTCTTCATCTTGTACTTAGGTGATGTACTGTGTATCTGCATGCTTTAATTTAGGGCCACTGGAGAATTAATTTTAAAGGCTGAATTTCCAACAGCGCAGCTGGAGGTAAACACAGCAAGGAAGCTGTCAAGCATAAAACAACTGTCCCTTTGTGTTGTAAAAGCATGAACAAGTGTCGGGAGGCAGTTGCTTGTGAATGGCTCTTTGTGAATTTTAAGGTTGAGTTTGCCTCAAATGTATTTCTCTCAATCTTAGTGCAATCATGTGGTTTGCTAATAGAGTTCTGCTTTGATGGCAGGTAGAAGGTGGCCTACCAGAGCAGAGCCCCTGGGGCAGCACTAATGCACCAGCTATGTAGTTTATATGCTTTTCCCCAATTTACTGGCTGTAGTAAAGGGGTGAACCTTTATCAATATTAATAATTTTATTAATTAAAATTAATACAAATATTAATACAAATGTACAGAATCAATGATTAAACCTTTTGATATACTGCTTGTGAGCAATAACTCACACACACTCAAGTAAAGGTAGAATTTAAAAATGTTTACTTAACCTCATATGATGGTAATTACAAGAAAAGCGAATTCTGCATCAATTCAGCACAATCGGGGAGACCCACAACCTTTGGTTCATCACCCTCAGGTTCCCTATAATCCTGGATTTGTTTCAGGATTTATGCTATGTTGATGATCCCCCCCCCCTATTTTCTGTTATTTATTACATTTACTGGCCTGTGTCTATTTGACTGCAAAAAAAAAAACAGTATGGAAACAGAATATAGCGATGAGACGATAACTCTGACGTGTGAGTTAGCCAATGCTGACTTCTTTCTGAAAATTGGATTGTGATTTTTACTCCCCGTTAAAATCTTTTTTAGGTTTCATTTGAGCACTTCTTGTTTAATCTTAACGCTACTGAATTATTCACGGAGGCAGTCGAGGGATTAAATATACCATCCCTCGCAGAACCCAACTGAACCGATATCTTGGAGGATTTGTGCTTGTTTCCACCAAAGTAAATAAAATAAGCAAAGAGGCAAGTTGAAACTTTATATCCAAACTATTCCATGAAACTTGAGCTCATATCCTGTATTGTATTCTACAGCATTGTGTCCTCATTGCAGGGCAGAATATTTCTTAAGCACAGCATATGGGTGTTAAAGGGGATCTGTTACCTAAATAAAAAGCTGTATAATAAATGTCATTTTCCAAATAAAAGTGAAAATATAATTTTTTATTTAAAGCATCCATACCTGTAAGCATGAACAATTTTAAAAGTCTCAGCTGTGTTTAACACTAGAATCCCCCCTGTGTGGGTGCCTTGGGCTAGTACAAGCCCAAAACATAATGTACAACATTTCTGCCCAACTTCCTTAGTTAAGCTTTAGTTCTCCTTTCATTTGCTTTACGTCACTTAATTATTCACTACAAATTAGGTATTTATTGACCATTGACTAGGGTAATATGCAAAAGGAATTAGATGTGCCTGCTAGTGATGGGCGAATAAATTCGATGTGAATTTCCGCAGAGAATAAATACGCGAAACTCCCGCGAAAATTCACCGGTGTCCAAAAAATTTGGATGTGCATCCAAAAAGTCGCTTATGTCAAAACTGCCGCACAACACTATTGGGACGCCCATTGACTTTAATGCCGCCGTCTAAATTAACGTGAGCGTCACAATTTACACAGGCATCAATTTTCGAATTTCACAAATGTAATCACTAGTTCCTGCATTTTTCACTACCTTTTGGTTCTCTGTTAAAGTGGACCTGTCACCTACACATAAAAAGCTGCATAATGAAAGTCCTTTGCAAATTACAAATGAAACACAAATTATTTTTTTCATTAAAACATCCATACCTGTTATAAAGGTGTTTAAATATCTGAGCTGTCAATCAAATATTATGTGCCCCACCTCTATGCCTGAGGCAAAGAGGCGGGGCAGTCAATCACTTTCACTTTCCATTCAGCATTTCCTACATATCAATGTACTTCTTACATTGCCCCTTCCCTCCCCAGACTGGGATACACAATTTATCTAAATCACCGTGTCCACAAAATGGCTGCTGCCTTCTTGGTGTAATTCCAAGAGTGAAAAGAACAAAATTGAAATAATAAATACAGTGTAAGTAAAGTTTATTTTGCTCAACTAACATGATAGAAAATAATTCGGAATTGTTTCTTAGGGTGGCAGGTCCTCTTTAAAGCAGTGGTTAACCTTTTGTATATTATAGAATGGCAAATTTTAAGCAACTTTATAATTGATCTTCATTTTCTTTTATAGTTTTTTTAATTATTTGCCTTTTTCTCCTGACTCTTTCCAGCTTTCAAATGGGGTTGAATGACCCCATCTAAAAAACAAATGCTCTGTAAGGCTACACATTTAGTATTCCTACTTTTTATTACTCATCTTCTTTTGCAAATTGTCTCAGAATATCAGTTTCTACATCATACTAAAAATTAACTCAAAGGTGAACAACCCCTTTAATTTTTGATTTGTAGTGTTGCATTCGTGGCTGAATATTAGGGATGCACCGAATCCACTATTTTGGATTCGGCCTAATACCGAACCGAATCCGAACCATAATTTACATATGCAAATTAGGGGTGGGAAGGGGAAAACATTTTTTACTTCCTTATTTTCTGACAAAAAGTCACGCGATTTCCCTCCCCGCCCCTAATTTGCATATGCATTTGCATATGATTTGGCCGAATCCTACTGAAAAAGCCTGAATCCCGGGTTCGGTGCATCCCTAGTATTGTGCATGTACCAGGTCTGGGCTTGTGTTGGGAGCATGGAGGGTGGCTGCTCACTGTGCACGACAGTACTCAGACTACTGAATAAGTTATATATCAGAACCTCCTCATCTTAAAGGGCACCAATCATGACCAAAATCATTTACTAAGTAAATACACTATGTGAAAGATCAAGAAATCTAATTTTTAAAACAGTTAGAATTGTTTGTATAATGTAAAAGATCTCCCCTATCTCCACTGCAGTTCTAGCTGAGGCAGGCATCTTGGATTTCACTGGCTCCTCCTACCTATATCTTCCCAGCCAACTGTAGCTCTGAAATCTCGCACATGTTCAGTTGAAATTCCTTGTTGCTTATCAACCCTTCTAAGCTATTTTCAAATCAGCCAAACCTGTGTGTTAGCTGCTGTTCACTAGTGGATACTTCTAGTGGAGGAGTTTACTAAAACAAGGCATTCTTGGTAGAATACTCAAAGCAGTGTTACAATCTGAGCATGCTCCTGAAATTTGCATATTAGAGTCTCTGTTAGAGTCTCAATATGGCCTCCCTCAGTGAAAGAACCCATTTGACAAAGTAAGGGATTTTTTTTAAAACCTGCAGTTTTTTTCAAAAAACTATATATGTAGTTTGATTATGTACTGGTCAGATGGTTAATATGTGTTTGATGTTGGCTGTGATAGGTGCCCTTTAAGAAAAAGGAACTCAGTCTGGTGTTTTTTTTAAAGAAGGAGTGACATAAGAGATGGCTGTCGCTGGGGGTGTGCCTAACAAATTAGCACCTCAATGCGTCTTTAAGAATTCAGTTTAATTTTGTTCCATAGCTTTACAGGTGATATAAGGATACAAAGAATTGTCAGAGGGCATTCATTTTAAGCCCAGGTGCATGTGCTAAAGCACACGTGTGCTACTCAATGCTCAGGAAAAGACCACTTGTGTCAGGCTGCACTCTATATCTAGCTCCAGATTTGATAGGGAAGGCAGTAAGTACAGGTGTGACAATATGTTACCCCAGGCATGCATAACCAATGTCTATCATTTTTTTTCACACAGTGGCCCAGTTTACCAATAATGAAACAATCATTACATAATATAAATAATATAATTTATAATAATATATAAATGCCGTTTCAAGTGCAATCGCCATGTTTTCCCCCCACAATGCAGTGGGGGAACATGATTCCAACATAAAAGCCGCTGGGGCCAGTTTATTAAAATCGGACACAATTGCTCTGCAAATTGTAAATGACCCCTATTGTTTTCAGTAAAAGATTTGTATTGTGAGGACAAGGTCCCTTTAAAAAGATTTCCTAAGACAATCCATATGCAATTTTGTGCTCTTCTGTATATATTTATATATTATATTTCAGACAAGTGCACGTCTCTCAGCAGAGCACCAGGTGTTTCCCGGCGTCGGTAGTTTTCTCCTTGTATTGCTCAGCCAATTCTGAACTCGTGAGTCGGAGGCAGGCACCGTGTGGCAACAGGGAGTTTGCTTGGAAAGGAGTTTTAATCTCTGTTTGTTGGTCTTCTGCAAGTATTTTGGAGAGGGAAAAGGCCCTCGGGTGTTTGAATTTTTCTTTTCACAAATCAAAGTCTGTGCAACTTTAATTCCAGTTTCTGTGTTAAAGGGAAACACACTTCTTTATAATAATGTAATTACCAGTAAATGAGAAAAAAAATCTCAGTTGAATGGTGGCAGACGCCTGGGAATTGCTGGAAATAAGGCAGCTTAAATGAATGGTTTACTATGTAAACCCAAAGACATGTTAGCTTTGCAACAGTGAATAGGTATTTATAATATATATGGTCACAAGTCTGTGGACACCCCTTTTAACTATTTGAGTTGCCTGTTTAAGCCAAACCCGTCATTGCTGACACAGGTGCTATTTGATCCTATGATATAATTTATGACAATTCTGTGCTTCCTACTTCTCCAAACTGTTTGGGGCAGGCTCTTCTCTATTTCAGCATGATAGTGCCCCCATGCACAAAGGGAGGTCCACACAGAACAGGTTTGCAGATATGTGATTGGAAGAACTTGACTGACCTGCACAAAGCCCTGATTTTGAGGAAGTCCTATCCACTCCATTGCACTTCGCCTTGTCTGAGCTGACGAAAGCAAGTCTGGCGAAAGAGGTAACGTTCAGTAAAATCCACATTTTAGTGAATTTGCGGAGTAACGTCCATTCGACAGAGCGAAAAGTCGCCTGGCGGTAGAGTGCGAATTACTGCTAGCGTCTATCTCTTTCGCTAGTGAAGCGATGCCTGCACCCGTTAATAAATTGGCAAAGTCCCTGTGGGTGGTAATGCTGGCGCCAGCGTTTGCCACTTCACCCTTTAGTAAATCTGCCCCTAAGTGTGCTCTATTGCGGGGTAGACTATGCATTGGTTGCCCCATGATCAACTACTTCAATGGGACTTCATCACATGGTGGGATTTAGCTGCTCTTATTGGCAGAAGGCGACTTTTGCAAACCTTACGCAAGATTACCATTATCTTTTGTTCACTACTTATCACTTGACATAATTTAGGCATCATTTGAATCATACAAAGGAAAGCCATCACAGATACCTGCAAAGTGTTTGAATTCATGAACGCCACCTGGATTTTCATAAAGATGCTTTTTTTTTTCATTTCAGTTAAGGTGCAATTTTTAATAGATAAATGATGGAAGTACACCTTTAGATGCATCTTTTCATTTACAAAGGTTAGTCATAACATCAATTCTGGTAACGGATTTCAACAGGGTGCACCAGGCTTTTGTTTTACTGTTTGAAGCAGAAATGAAATTCCCTCCATTACTGTTTTGTGTTAATGTGACCATCAAGTGTAAAAATTGTCACAGGGTTTTATTGATGATGAGTTCACTGAGGGTAACTAAATATAGGCATTAAGACATGAAGTCCTAACAAACTGCTTCATTTTGATTTGTTGCCAGGAAACCTATGTAGTGGGCCAGATTGCAAATCCTTATTAAAACTCATAGATAACGAAACCCAATATTCTAACTAATGTAAAGTATATTATAATATTTGGGGATATATTAATTAAAATTCAATTTTAATTAATAATTAATTAATAATTTTTATTCATTATATATTTATATATATATACATATATACAGTATATATATATATATATATATATATATATACAGTATATATATATATATGTATATATATATATATATAAGCAAAAAGAAGACCAGCAACACCGAGATCTCTTGTGATATAGTCAAATCTGTATTGTGAAATCACATGCAAGCCGACGTGACGTTTCGGTCCACACAGGAACCTTTCTCAAGGCAACCATGTTTAACCCCAAATTCATTTAAATACCCATAAAACCAAGGTCAAAGAACAGGAAGTGACATCAGCGTCACAAAAAAGCCTCATAAGAGATATGTGTCAAGTGTCAAAATTTCCATAAAAGTGACCATGAATCCCACAGTATAAATCGTGTAATAAAAATTTATATTAAAAATTGTTAAAAACAATTTGTGTGTACAATTTATGTGTTACAAAAAAATGTCTGTCTCAAATCCTATCTGCTGTGCAGTGTGTAGCGTATATATTGCGAAAGAGTAGTGCAACCAATTTATGTGTGTGTATTATTAGTTGCAAAAGAATGCTACTCTGTGTCAAATCTTATCTACTTTGCAGAATGTGACAATTATGTTGCGAAAGAGTAGTACTATTATGTTTCAAACTTTCATATACTGTGCAGTGTGTAGTATAAAAAATCTTAAAAACAGGCAAATTGCCATTAAAGACATATCTAATACAATGAACAAACCGTAATCCTCAGGCCGTAAAATAAACTCATATTAATGCCTAAAGTGCATCTAATGCACCATGAATAGAAAAAACAGGAGACAACTACTGATCAGCCCTTCAGGATATACTGATACGAATACCTAAACCACAGCTAGGCATCATTTTGGGCCACATACCATATATTACAGATTAATACAAACCAAAGAAAGATCCAGGCACCGACGTGGGGGCCGCAGACACGGCAAAAGGCAAGGGACGCGGCAAACCACCACGACGTGATGGGAGAATACCGGCGAGCAAACAGTAGTTAACCTCTCGCAGCACCAATTGACTACGATGGAGGTAAGGATACTAACTAAGGGCTTATCGTTTGTCCCCACCACGTTGTCTCATAATTTCAATGCAGTTGTGGATAACTACAAATTTTCACATACTCTAAGGCTTAAAGAACACTTTAAATATGAGGGTAAAGCTAAAGCTAATACGAAACAGGGCATTAAAAGCTTTAAAGCTAGGAGTGACTTTGACCCTGTTGTGAATAACATTTCATTACAGACATTCTAGGACAGTGATCCCCCAACCAGTAGCTCGTGAGCAACATGTTGCTCTCCAACCCCTTGGATGTTGCTCCCAGTGGCCTCAAAGCAGGAGCTTATTTTTTAATTCCAGGTTTGGAGGCAAGTTTTTTTGTATAAAAAACCAGATGTACTGCCAAACAGAGTCTCAATATAGGTTGACAATCCACATAGGGGCTACCAAATGGCCAATCACACCACTTATTTGGCACCCCAAGAACATTTTTCATGCTAGTGTTGCTCCCCAACTACTTTTACTTGTGAATATTGCTCACGGGTTCAAAAGGTTGGGGATCCCTGCTCTAGGATGATAGATGCAGCTGTCAGTGACCTTCCCCAACAACTGCAACGGAGGGGTAACCTCACTAAAGAGGAACGAGCAGCACTTAAGGAGTTGCGCTCTAATAAAGACATTATTGTTAAACCTGCCGATAAGGGAGGAGCAGTTGTGGTCCTGGATTATACCTATTATAGGAATGAACTACTGACACAATTATCTGATGCTATGAGCTATTGTAAATTGACTTTTGACCCTACTTCTAAATTTCAGCAGCGCCTCAAGAATTGGATGTGTACATGGTTGGATCACTGAAAACCAACGTGACGGACTATATGTGACTCACCCGGTAAGACCAGTTATATACTCACTGGCAAAAATACACAAATCCATACAGAATCCCCCGGGCAGGCCTATTATTTCGGCTAGGGGATCTTTGACTGAAAAGATAGCCAGATACGTGGATAGTCTGTTGCAGCCCTTACTTGGGGGGGGGGGGGGTGGGTTCCTATCTACAAGACACATCTGATTTTTTGAAGGTAATCGGTAGCATTAACACCGACAGCATGGATTTTCTATTCGTAACGATGGACGTTCACAGTTTATACACGTATCCCACATGGGGATGGCATACAGGCTGTACAGGAAATATTGAGCCACAATACGGCCTATACAGGCCCACCATCAGAATTTGTGCTTTCGCTGTTAGAGTTTTTTTACTGTACAACAATTACTTCAAGCTTGAAACAGATTTCTTTTTACAGTTAACAGGGACAGCAATGGGCTCAAATGTAGCACCCACCTCTGCAAATATTTTCATGCATGGGTATGAGACCATGCACATATATAATCATCCTCTTTATCGCAAAAATGGTGGGTACTTTAGACGCTACATTGATGACCTGTTCTTTTTGTGGTATGGCAGCAGTGATGAATTAGATGTCTTTGTGAATGATCTCAATAACATACAGTCGCCTATTAGATTTACGATGCATTGTGATCCATGCAGCATTGGTTTTTTGGATGTGACAGTCTATAAAGATAAGGAGGCACATCAGATACACACCAAAATGTATCAAAAACCCACAGATAGGAATTTTTTGTTGCATTACACAAGTGGTCATCCACGTCATTTACTGAATTCTTTACCCAGATCACAGATGTTACGGGTGGTAAGGGTGACCAGTGATGAAAAGGAGAAAAAGATAGCACTTGATAGGATGGCCAAGAGATTCCTGGAGAGGGGTTATCCTGATGATTTGATTGGAAACATAAGAACTTGGGCTGAGTCACTAGATAGACATACAATTTTGAGTGGCCACAAGAGGGTTGATAATAGCCAGGAGGAAACAGATGCGTATATATTTACGTATGACCACGTATGATGCACGTACCCCACTAATCAAGAGATCTGTTTCACAGAACTGGGCAATAGTTAAATCTGATGTGGAACTTACAGCAATAAACTGGAAGAAGATTCGGTTCGGACATAGACGAAATTAGAACTTGAAAGAACTTCTTTCTCCCACTGATCTGGTAAGCAAATATGAAGTGCATACACGCATGGGCAAAGTGGGGGTATTTAAATGTGGAAACTGTGCGATGTGTAACTCTCTGATTGTTGGTGATAGATTTTCTCACCCCTACACTGGAAAAACATACCATATCAAACAAGGGCTCTCCTGCTTATCATGCAATGTGGTCTATATAATAAAATGCTCCTGTGGACTGCTCTATTGTGGGAAGACATGCAGACAACTTAGGGAAAGAATTAGCATGCATTGCTCAACTATTAGAGCTGCCCTTGACCCAAAACCGAAAAAGGAAACCAAACAGGATATTTCTAAGCAGCCAGTGGCACAACATTGGCTACAAGCAAACCATCCAGCCTCCTCATTCAAGTGTATGCCTATAGACTGTATCTTGGACCCTCCACGTGGTGGTGACATAGATCGGATGCTGCTCCAAAGGGAGGCATTTTGGACTTATGAACTTAATTGTGTTGCCCCAAAGGGCTTGAACAGTTCTCTAGCTTTAAATTGTTTTCTATAAGCACATCTGTCCCATATGAGTTGTATAAGTTTTAAAAGGATTACGAACAGATAATGGTATCCATATAGTAACTCTTTCTTTGGTTTGTATTAATCTGTAATATATGGTATGTGGCCCAAAATGATGCCTAGCTGTGGTTTAGGTGTTTGTATCAGTATATCCTGAAGGGCTGATCAGTAGTTGTCTCCTGTTTTTTCTATTTCATGGTGCATTAGATGCACTTTAGGCATTAATATGAGTTTATTTTACGGCCTGAGGATTACGGTTTGTTCATTGTATTAGATATGTCTTTAATGGCAATTTGCCTGTTTTTAAGATTTTTTATACTACACACTGCACAGTATATTTTGAAACATAATAGTACTACTCTTTCGCAACATAATTGTCACATTCTGCACAGTAGATAAGATTTGATACAGAGTAGCATTCTTTTGCAACAAATAAAACACACACATAAATTGGTTGCACTACTCTTTCGCAATATAAACGCTACACACTGCACAGCAGATAGGATTTGAGACAGCGTAGCACATTTTTTTGTAACACATAAATTGTACACACAAATTGTTTGTAACAATTTTTAATATAAATTTTTATTACACGATTTATACTGTGGGATTCATGGTCACTTTTATTGAAATTTTGACACTTGACACATATCTCTTATGAGGCTTTTTTATGACGCTGATGTCACTTCCTGTTCTTTGACCTTGGTTTTATGGGTATTTAAATGCATTTGGGGTTAAACATGGTTGCCTTGAGAAAGGTCCCTGTGTGGACCGAAACGTCACGTCGGCTTGCATGTGATTTCACAATACAGATTTGACTATATCACAAGAGATCTCGGTGTTGCTGGTCTTCTTTTTGCTTATACTATACATTACCGTGCACCCGAGGGATGTTGCAAAGGCGGAGTGCTGCCCTTACCAAGTAATTATATATATAGATATATATATTTTATTGGCTCCTTCAACATATGAGCATTTAATAATATAAATAATATAAGTCCAGGTGTGTATCAAATGGGTGCTTTATCAAAAGTTGGTAAATAAGGATTGAGAAGATAAGCACTCCAATATTTCTTATTAGTGATGGTTTATTCCACTCTGCATTGGTATGCACAATGGAATAAACCATCACTCATAAGAAATATTGGAGTGCTTATCTTCTCAATCGTTATATAAATTAGGGATTCACCGAATCCAGGATTCTGCCTTTTTCAGCAGCATTCGGCCGTATCCGACTGCACGGCCAAACCAAATCCGAATCCCAATTTGCATATGCAAATGAGGGTCATTGAGGGAAATCGCGTGACTTTTTGTCACAAAACAAGGAAGTAAAAAATGTTTTCCCTTTCCCACCCCTAATTTGCATATGCAAGTTATGATTCGGATTCAGTTCGGTATTCAGCAGAATCTTTTGCGCAGGATTCAGGTGTTCGGCCGAATCCAAAATAGTGGATTCGATGCATCCCTAAAATATATATATATATATATATATATATATATTCCACGATATGACAGCACTCCGAGAATGATTTAAGCAAAAGCTTATATATGTTTTTTAAATATGTAAAAACAGTTTCATGACTGAATATAAATACAATCTGCTCCTTATATTAGCCTAGAAGTTATCAATATACAGTGAAACCTGAAGTGCAGAAGAGCAGCTTTCCTAGTGGATATCAGTGGGATGATGGTTTTGATTTTGTTGTCTATAAGCTTTAGCAGGGACAGGCAAAATGCCCCACACATCCATACAATATGAAACTTATCAATACATTATTATGCTTTTGAATATTTTAGATGTTGTGCAAGAAGACGCCATACGCTAATCACAGTGAAGCTATCAGAAAGTAGAGGTCCCAAGGGACACTTTTTGTACATGATTAGTGAAGATCTAAGAATAGCTTCAGGCAGGGCAGCTAGAATCTGAAAATCGAGCTGACACTACAATTTCTTTTCTTTGATTATTAAAGATCTCTAGGTCATTCCACCATTAAAGGAACCTGGATCATCTGATGAGACTCTTTATATAATGTGGCTGACATTGGTCATAGAGGTTTTATGCACTGGTCAAAGGAGAGATTGATCTTGAGATGTATTTTTTAGGTGAGTACTTTAGTGAAACACAGCTAGACATGGCCAGTTCAGAGCAAAATTAAAACCAATCAGGGTATTTTTGTTGTATGACCATGCTCTGTCCTTTGACTGCCCTGGCACCTGACCTGCCTGCCAGATGCCCAAAGATATCAGTAGGTGCGCACTGGCAGGGGGGCCGTTGGGTTGGGCTCCTGATATGGCAGCTCCAGTGGGCCTGGACCTCCCCCAGTCCGATGTGGCCTGTATGTAACTGAAGTGTGAGAGGGAACACACACAAATAAAAGAAGAATAAACAAACTCCTTGCAGACAGTGCCCTGTCTGGAATCAAACTCAGGACTCCTGCAATGCAAGACAGAGACATACTGCTCACTAAGCCACCACACCTGTACAATTGTTATATTTGCATGCATAGTTGTAGCTGTTTATAATGTTGCCATGTAGTCACCTTTGGTGACGAGTCTGAGGATACGTTGGTTAGATGCTATGTTTCGTGATGGGCAATTTATTCGGCAGCCGTGAATTTGCGGCGAATTTCCCCGTCCGAAAAGTCGATTGTGTCAAAATCGCCATGCGTCAGCACTATTCGGACGCCCATTGACTTTAGCACCAGCATCAAAATTGACCCGAGCGACTTTTCTGACACTTTTCGTCCAATTTTGGACATGGCATCAATTTTCGCAAATTTTTTGCTGTTTCGCAAATTTTTTGCTGTTTCGCAAATTTTCCTGGAAATTCAGGAATTTTTTGCTGAAGAGAAACGGGAGAAATTCGACCATCACTAGATCACTCATCGGGTTACTTTCTTTTCAGATTTTTAAAGTAATTTTCGAAACAAATACTTTTTACCAATCTTATTCTAAAATAATTCAATAAAATATTATTAGCACCAAGGACACACATTTGCGTAAACAGGACACAGTTTATTTTTACTGTTTATTTAGCTACTGAATAATCAAGAAGATTCATGGATCAATCTAATTGCCATCTACTGGGCTATTAAATCTGATAACCAATCAGTCAATGGTTTGATTTGAATTTGGGGTAAGTTTGTATGTTTCTGACCTATAGAATACCGAATACCCCAGTCCCACGCTGTATTTGATTAGGGCAAGATTGAAAACATGAATGACATATATAATAACAACCTCCTATGAAAGTGTGGAAATTTGATATATTCCCTTAAGGAAATCTGCCCCTGTGATACAATGTGTAACAAAAACATTAACTTGTCAATATTTTTACTCATATGCTGATCCAAACTATTTAATCAGGGTTGGACTGGCCTGCTGGGACAACTGGGAGATGCAAGTGGGCCCAACTGTGCCTGATCCACTGCATGCCTGTTGTCTTCTTCTGACCCTGGGTGGAGTGGTTTGGGGGTGGCCAGGAGTTTTAAGCACTAAGCAGTGGTGGCAAACAGTGGTATCAGGTGGTGGAGTGGCAGCCGCAGAACTTTGCAACCAGGGGTGGAATGGATGGGCAGTCCCTGTCTGCTGGGATGGTGGTCGCTTGTGGTGCCAGTTTCCAATGGATACCCCAGTCCAACACTGTATTCATTTGAGGCAACATTTTGTTAGATAAATGTAGTCACCCACATTGCTAAAGTCTGGGTACCCCTTATCTTGGGCAATTGCTTGTGACATCCTGCCTGGAGTTAAATCAGAGGCCTGGTGTTTCTATACTGTCGGCATTGCTGTTGTTCTATGTGAGCAGACAGCTAAGGCCCTGCTTCACTCCTATTGCTTTCCTTGTAATTGCAAGTAGGCTTGACTTGTTTCATCTGTTTTCAATCTGGCCACAGGTGATCTGTATAAGCCATTAGTCTGGCTATAAAACCCCCTGCTCTGCATTGACTCATTGTCCAACGTAAGTCTATTTCCTCATAGTTCCTGGGTACAATTTGTGTCTGAATTGCTGTTCCTGACCCTTGCCTGTTTTGACCTTTTTTGTATCTCTGCCTGGACCGAACCTTGCCTATTATTGACCACTCTTGTGGTTTCCGACTTTGTACTGTGTTACCGACTGGTCTTGACCTCGGCCTGTTCCATGACTAAACTCCTGGTTCCTGATCCTGTACTACACTGTCTGATTGGTACTGACCCAGCCTGTTCCACAACTCCACTCTGTGTTCCCCTTCCTTCCTGTATAAGTTATGACTCCCTTACCTGCCCAGAACTCCCTGCTTGGTCCTCTCACTTTAAGACCTGGCGGCATCCGAGTAGCGGAGACCTCCTCCTGAATCGAAAGGCAATTGTTAGAGGCAGAAGCGTGAGCCGAGACCGGGACCTTGGGGATTATTCTGGGTTTTAGGATAGCATACGTTACACTTCTGTAGACACTTCCAAAGAACTGCCATAATTGCTCAAGAAGTCTACCTTGTAGGAAATATGAAACTTAGTTTTGGAGGTTAGTTTCTGTGTCTCAAAATAAACAACAAATTTACATGTTAGATTTACAAAAGTTCATTGCAGCATAAGGCAGCAGAGTGAAAAAAAATCCCAAAGAAAAAATTAAAATATCCTTAAAATCAGAAATATGTGTGTTTAAGCGAAGCCTGCACGCCGTATGTTCCCATGTAAGGATTGGATTTAAATATTTTATACAGGGAATGACTTTTAGAAGGCAGATAGCTCTAATAATGTCTGCGCTCCCCAGTATTTATTCAGGCTGTGCTGTCAACACTACCATCGAATCAGTTTGCTCTGCACAGAAAGTCTTGTGTTTCAAATCCCTGGCCACCTGCTCATTATGAAATGTTAAAGATGTAAAGACAGAATGAGAGCATATTGCTCCATTTGTATTCACTCAACACTCCTTTTATATTCCGCTAACATGAGGTTTGCTGCAACAGGGAACAACCAGGACCATCTTTTAAATTGTAAACCAGAATGCATTTAGCTTAGGGCGTCCCGAACAGCAGCATGAGTTTGATGTCACCTTTATTCCACAACATTTATAGGTGGATCAGGTTATCACATAGGATATCCCTGATACTAAGGGTAATATGTAGAGTTAGAAAAATCCTTCTTCCTTCTTATTTCAGTAAATTCCTTCCTTTCTATTTCAGAGATGGAGCAGACCTATACATGAAGAGAAAGCTCAGTGGGTTCATAATGTTGTCTTTGGTGAGATGTTGAGTTTTGGGAGTTACACATTAGGATGTTGGCTAAAAAGAAGCAATTATGGATAGAAAATGGAACACATAATGAATCTGAATCTGAATCTGAAAGCATCCTCATATCTCTCACCTGGAGTCTGTAAATATTGCCCTTTATAGCTTTTCCCCTGAGAATATTAAAGAAACCTACCAAACTGAAATATATATATCTGTAAATCTTGCTCTTTTACATCTCTTGCTTTGAACCACCATTTCATGATGGTCTGTGTGCTGCCTCAGAGATCACATGACCAGAAATACTGCAGCTCTGATTTTAACAGGAAGAAGTGTGGAAGCAAAAGCCAGAACTCTGTCTGTTAATTGGCTCATGTGACCTAACATGTATGGTTTTCTGGTTTGTTTGTGTGCACCGTGAATCCTACGATCTCAGGGGGTGGCCCTTAGTTCTGAAAATGGCAATTTTCTACTAATTATTACCCAATGGCACATACTACTAAAAAGGTATATTATTAGGAATATGGTTTATTTACATATGAGCTGTTTTATGCATATTTTTATGCATATTTTTATATAGACCTACATTGTTTGAGGGGTATAGTTTTCCTTTAAGTAGTGATGAGCAAATCTGTTCCGTTTTGCTTTGCCAAAAAACTGTGAAAAAATTCACGAAACTACAAAAAATTCGCAAAATGCATTGAAGACAATGGGTGATTTTTACGTGCAACAATTTTCTTACTCCAAATGCATTCAAGTCAACGGGCGCTTTTTGTTATGGTGACTTTTTTGTCCTAATGCATTAAAGTCAATGCCCATTTCTTTGACCTAACATGTTTGGTTTTGGACAATATAACAGGATGACTGGGGAACTGGCAGCTATGCTCTCAATCTCAGCAAGGCACCCCCGCTCCAGGTGTAAGGTATATGCAAATCAACAAGAGGGCTGAGAGAAAGCAAACAAAAGTTTTGTTTGCTTTCTCTCAGCCCTCTTGTTGATTTGCACTAACATGTTTGGTTTGTTTGCATAAGCACTAATCATTCCTATCCTCAAAAAACCTTCCCTTGATCACAGCTTTCCGGTTTACTATTGTCTGGTTTCCCTTCTTCCATTCGCATCCAAATTACTAGAAAGGCTTGTTTACAAACGCCTGATCCAGCATCTCACTCACAACTCCCTCCTCGACCCCTTGCAATCTGGCTTCCGCCCATCACACTCAACTGAAACTGCACTCACCAAAGTAACCAATGATCTTCTACTTGCAAAGTCTAAAGGTCACTATTCCATACTCATCCTTCTAGATCTCTCTGCAGCCTTTGATGCAGTTGACCACACACTGCTCCTATAACAAACAAGGGAAAGTTGTGCTCACCACTATTTTTTAAAACCATTAGGCGGGGGTGCAATGAGGGTGTGACCACAAAATACATATAGTCAACTACAAGGGGTCCTCTGCACTCAACCCATTATCAATATATTTAAGACAGCGACATTTTGTGCATACTGCTACTGAAAAATGCCTTACCCTTTAAACAACACAGGGATTGTTTGTCCATATATTGCAATATATTTAAGCTGGCCAACTACGTCAAAGTCATCCCATATCTGGCCAGTCCTACGCTTAATTTTCATCTGATTCATTAAGAATTCAATTGCTTAATTATACATTTTACAAAGGGACTAAGTTTTACCTGCAACTTACTTGCTGCTTTCAAAGTAAACCTCCATACTTGGCTGCCCTTTTATTAGACACCAGTGGGATCACCTGACTATAGCTGGGAAGGGTGGGAGCTACAACATGGAGCTGGTCACTGCTCCTGTATAACTATAACAAACAAGGGAAAGTTGTGCTCACCACTATTTTTAATAGTTTTTTTTTTAAATTAAGCGTAGGACTGGCCAGATATGGGATGACTTTGACGTAGTTGGCCAGCTTAAATATATTGCAATATATGGACAAACAATCCCTGTGCTGTTTAAAGGGTAAGGCATTTTTCAGTAGCAGTATGCACAAAATGTCGCTGTCTTAAATATATTGATAATGGGTTGAGTGCAGAGGACTCTTGTAGTTGACTATATGTATTTTGTGGTCACAGCCTCATTGCACCCCCGCCTAATGGTTTTAAAAAATAGTGGTGAGCACAACTTTCCCTTGTTTGTTATAGTTATACAGGAGCAGTGACCAGCTCCATGTTGTAGCTCCCACCCTTCCCAGCTATAGTCAGGTGATCCCACTGGTGTCTAATAAAAGGGCAGCCAAGTATGGAGGTTTACTTTGAAAGCAGCTAGTAAGTTGTAGGTAAAACTTAGTCCCTTTGTAAAATGTATAATGAAGCAATAGAATTCTTAATGAATCAGATGAAAATTAAGCGTAGGACTGGCCAGATATGGGATGACTTTGACGTAGTTGGCCAGCTTAAATATATTGCAATATATGGACAAACAATCCCTGTGTTGTTTAAAGGGTAAGGCATTTTTCAGTAGCAGTATGCACAAAATGTCGCTGTCTTAAATATATTGATAATGGGTTGAGTGCAGAGGACCCCTTGTAGTTGACACACACTCCTCCTAGACATTCTACACTCAGCTGGCATTCGTGACACTGCTCTTTCATGGTCTACATCTTATCTGTCTGACCGTTCCTTTAAAGTTTTCTTCTCTAACGCTACTTCTACTACTTTCCCTCTCTCTGTCGGAGTTCCTCAAGGCTCTGTCCTAGGCCCTCTGCTGTTCTCGCTCTATACAACTTCACTAGGAAAACGTATTCAGTCGTTTGGACTTCAGTATCACCTTTATGCTGATGACACCCAACTCTACTTGTCTACTCCTGATCTTTCTAACTCTGTCCTTTCCCAAGTCACAGACTGTCTCTCTGCTGTCTTCTCCTGGATGTCACAGCGCCACCTGAAACTGAACCTTTAAAAAACAGAACTCATTATATTTCCTCCAAGATCTTCCCCTGTCCCTCAGATATCACTCACCGTAAACAACACCACCTTTCATTCCACCACACAGGCACGCTGCCTAGGAGTTATATTAGACTCACATCTGTCTTTTTCACCACACATTCAAACACTTGCAAAATCTTGTCATATTCAACTGCACAACATTGTCTGAATATGACCCTATCTCAGTTCAGAATCAACTAAAACACTGATTCAGTCTCTCATCATCTCCCGCCTTGATTACTGCAACCTACTCATCAGGGCCGGAACTAGGGGTAGGCAGAGTAGGCACGTGCCTAGGGCGCATGCGCAGTCTAGCACGCACAGAGCCAGCGCCATGGCCCGCCAGGTTGCCTAGGGCGCCTGGCCGGGTTGGCCCGGCTCTGCTACTCATTATAGGCATTCCAACAAGTCACCTTTCACAACTCCAATCTGTTCTAAATGCGGCTGCTAGACTCATTCATCTATCTCACCGCTCAACATCAGCTGCTCCCATATGCATGTCCCTTCACTGGCTCCCAATTTCCTCTAGAATCAAATTCACATTACTATACACATTACACATTACCTCCCTATATTTCATCTCTGATGTCCAAATACTCTCTTTCACGCAACCTTCGCTGTGCTTCTGATCTTCGCCTCGCTTCTCCTCTCATCACTTCTGCCCATTCTCGTCTACAAGACTTCTCTTGGGCATCTCATTTTCTCTGGAACTCTCTGCCTTGAGCTGTCAGACTTTCTTTCTTTCCAAACTTTCAAGTGATCTTTAAAGATCCACCTGTTTAAAGAAGCTTATTCAATGTACCTTAATTAATCAATCATTGCTGTATCCTAAATCACAAAATTGTTTCTAAAATCCTAATTTCTCAATTGTACCCTAACGTTTACTTTGTAAACTCTAATTTGAAGGGCCCTCTAATCTTATTGTACTCTGTAACCCTTGTTTGTTATCCTCCAATTATTCCCTGTTTGTTATAACTAAGGTAAAGCACTGCGTAACTTGTTGGCACTATATAAATAAATGATGATGATGATGATGTTTGTGTGCACCGTGAATCATAGAATCAGAGGATTTTTGCACAAAACGCAGAGCAGATCAGGATATCTGCAGGACTTCTCCTATTGACTTCTACATGAAATCGGCAGGCCTATTCAGCTTCGGGGTTTAATAAATTATGAAAAATTCAAGGTTTTTTTTCCACTAAAAATTCAGATTTTATAGTAATAAAAACTAGAATTTTTCAAGTTTTTGGCATTCAGACTTTAATAAATAACCCCCTTCATCTACTAAAAATCATTTAAACATTAAATAAACGGGATTATAAGGATTCATTTTATCTTAGAATCAGGTGTTTTAAAGTAAAACCATTTTTTTAAAAATGTAATTGATTAAAATGAAGTCTACAGGGCAGGGCCATCCCATTATTATTAACTTTCTGGATAACAGGTTTCTGGATAACGAATCCCATACCTGTCACTAAATGTGACTACTCATTGGTTGCCATGGGTTACTAGACCTGGTGTGAACTTTGCTACTACAGTTACATTGTCAAGTCTTGGCTTTAATGTTTCCCATCATGCTGTACCAATTAATGTGTTTTCCTTAAAGCTTGCCAGGAAATAATTGCTATTCCACCATTGTGTTCAGCTGTGCCTTTGGCCATTTAGCATATAAGCACAGAACCATTCCTTAATTGCAGTCCCCAGGTAATGATCCTCGAGGAACAAAACAGTGGCAGGAGTTGCCAGATCATCTTATTATAAAATCTTTATAACATGGCAGCATGTAGTCATTATTCATCATAGCTTACTTTGGCTCAGTCCTGCATCGTGTCTCTAGTCAGACACTTCTGGGGCAACTTTTTGTTTTTTGCTTTATCTATACATAAGCACTTCTTGTATATGCAATAACATACATTTATACAATGCATTTTAGTAAAGACAATAAATACGTAATTAATGAAGTTTAGTTTACAGAGAGCAAGTGCCATGTGTTCTGTGCTGTTTTATCATTATGTCTTATTTACACATTTTAACCATGGGTTTTACTGATTTTTTTTACATTTGTTTTTAGCCCATAATAACGGTTGACTTTAAGGGGCAGATTCCTTTACTAACGCTAGCGTCAATTCACTAGTGTTACCGATTTCCTAACGGGCGCAGATGTCACTTCGCTAGTGAGGAGACAGACGCTAGCGTTGCTTCACACTATAATGTCACGCGAATTTTCGCTCTGGCGCATGGACGTAACTCTGCAAATTCACTAAGATGCGGATTTTACTGAACTTACCTCATTCGCCAGACTTGCCTTCTCCAGCTCAGATCAGGCTAAGTGCAATGGAGTGCATGGGACTTCCTACATTTTTAGTCCCAAAAAACACTGGCGTCTTTTCCTTTTTTCAGAGTGATAGCCTGCAAAGGCCCTCAACATTTTTTTTTGAGTAACAGGTTTCCCCCCTCCATTTTCTAACATATGGAACATAAACTATACACTGGGCTCATGTGTAGGGTAATATAACAACTCTATTTTATTTATTAAGATTCCCTGGACTTGTGTAATGTAATATATTTGCTGCAGCATATACGTCCATGTAACTTTATCATTTCCTGCCGTATGCAAATTAGACAATGCTAAAGCATCTTCGGTTTGATTGCCGAAGTAACGCTAGCGAAAATTTTCCAGCGTTCGGTGCCCTGGATGCACTTCAGTGTATTAGAGTTGTCCTAACAAATTTACGCCTGGCGAAGTGTTGCGATGGCTGCGAAGCTGTTGCGATGGCTGCGAAGCTGTTGCTGGCGAATTTTCGCCGGTTAGGGAATTTGCCCCTAAAGAGGTTGCTCATCTTAAATCAGCTTTTAGGGCCTTATTTAGAAAAATCTGAATTTTTCTGATAATTTTATTTTGATGTCCGACCAAACTAGAATCCACGATATGACCTTATTTATTAGTAAAAAAGCACAATTGAATTGGATCTGGAAAAAACTCGATAGAATCAAGTGAAAATCCGAATCGTAAGTTTTTCTGATTTTTTTCCCAAATTGCACAATTTTTTCCCAAAAAGTCTGAATTTCTCTGATTTTTGCCTGAAAAAGTTGAATTTTTGGGCTAATTCCAGCACAGACCACAGAAACTTCCAAATAGGATAGGGACCTCTCCCATTGACTTATATACAACCTCGGCAGGTCTGAGATGGAGGATTTTCGGATTTGGAGTTTTTCCATCCTCGGGGTATAATAAATATCGTAAAATGTTAGTTTTTTTTCCCACTAAAAATTCTGATTTTATATATGGAGTACAGACTTAATTAAATAACTCCCTTTGTATGATGTAGAGAGTGATATTCTAAGACAAATTGCAATTGCTTTTCTTGTAGTTTTTGGGATATTTAGCTTTTTATTCAGCAGCAAATATTCCCCTAGCAACCATGCATTGATTTGAATAAGAGACTGGAATGTGAATAGGAGAGGCCTGAATAGAAAGAGGAGTAATAAAAAGTAGCAATAACAGTACATTTGCAGCATTACAGAGCGTATTTTTTTAGATGGGGTCAGTGACCCCCATTTGAAAGCTGGAAAGCGTCAGAAGAGGAAGGCAAACCATTACATAATCTATAAACAAAATAAATTAAAAAAGCGAGTTGAAAAGCTGCATAGAACTGACCATTCTATAACATACTAATGGGGGAATGTAATATGTTTCATTTAGGGATGCACCGAATCCAGGATTCGAATTTGGCCGAATCCTTCTGCCCGGCCGAACCAAATCCGAATCCTAATTTGCATATGTAAATTAGGGGCGGGGAGGGAAAGCACGTGACTTTTTGTCATAAATCAAGGAAGTAAAAAATGTTTTCCCCTTCCCATCCCTAATTTGCATATGCAAATTAGGGTTCAGATTAGGTTCGGTATTCGGCCGAATCTTTTGCAAAGCATTCGGGGGTTCGGCCGAATCCAAAAAAGTGGATTCGGTGCATCCCTAGTTTCATTAGTGGAAAAAACGTTGCGAACGTTAGCAAACCATGTTTGCGGCATTTCTTACTAGAGACCTCAACGACTTCCTCGCAAAGTTTACGACCAAATAGCTTTTGCGAACGGTCGCAGTGTATGTAAAATTTCGTAATAGCTACCCATTTTTTTCAACAAAATATTTACTGAAACTCCAGAGCAGGTGTTAAAGGTTTGCAATGTGAGTCACAATACAATAAAAGCCTAGCGAAGAATATTACATTGCGACAGGCAAATTTTTATTCGCAAAGTTTTGCTCTTTGGGAATTTTATTACATAAAATGGGCAACTCATACTCAGGTAGGCAAGTTTCAGTTCAGTGTTCAACTGAATAGTTTGTGAAGGATTCACTATTCAGCCAAAACTAAAATGTGGGAGTGTTGTGCATCCATACCAGTAAGAAGTGTGAGAGCAAGGTTCTGTTGTATTACTTTAATCATTATAGCAGTTGCTCTATTACAGAACATGGGCTCGCTTAACGTTCATAGCGTGAAGGACACCTGCTCTGGGGCTGCTTCATGATTGGGCCCCCATTGGCCAGAAAATGTCATTGTTTAAAATACATCATATTCCAACAATTGTCCAACTACCTGTATCCCACGACACCCTATGGCGCAAATTCACTAAGCGCCGAATGCTAGCGTTAATTCGCTAGCGTTTGGCATTTTTCGTTACTGCGCAAATTCACTAACGAACGCTGGCGTAGTTTCGCTAGTGTTACTTCGCACCCTTACGCCAGGCGAATTTTCGCTAGCGTCGTAACTACGCAAATTCACTAACTTGCACAGTGTACTGAACACTACGCTTTTACGCTAGACTTCCTTCGCCACCTCAGACCTGGCGAAGCGCAATAGAGTAGATAGGGATTGTTTAAAAAAAAGTCCCATTTTTTTCTAAGTCCCAAAAAACGCTGGCGTGTTTTCTACATGATGGGTGATAGGCTGTAAAAGATCGAAAATATTCTTGGGGCTCCCCTCCTTCCCCCCTACATTTCCTGACTCATGGCAACTTACCTAGACAGTGGGCACATGTGTAGGGCAAAATACAATTTTTATTTGCTGATTTGAAGGTTTTTCTAGGCATTTGTAGTGCTAATACATGTTCCTCCATTGAAATTTGAATTTCGCGCCATATGCAAATTAGCCTTCGCTAGCGTAACTTTGTTTTACATAGCGAATCAACGCTAGCGCAACTTCGCAACCTTACGATACCCCTGTGCGCAACTTCGGATTTTAGTGAATTTGCGGAGCGCTGGCAAAACTACGCCTGGCGAAGTGCGGCGAAGTGCGGCGAAGTGCGGCGAGGTTGCGCCTGGCGCAACTTCGCATCTTAGCAAGTTTGCCCCATAATATATATGTCTTTAGCTGGCCATAAATGCCCAGATTTGGTAAGGGAATTTGGCCACCATACTGCTTAAACCATCTAGAGAAGTATGGCAGGTTTGGGTTTGGTTTCAGAAGACTATTCTATGATTCTGCTGGATCTCAGATATCCTGACCAGTTGTAACTTGTGGATGGACTTTGTTTACAGCGTATCGGCAGACTACCAGCAGTTCCAATCATTCTGGCTCTTAGGGTCAGATTCGCTAACGGCTGAATTTCACCAGCGTCAGCTTTGCACCCCTCACACCACTTTTCGCTAGCGCTACTTTGGCTGTGCAGCATTTAATAGCGAAGATGTGCTAGTGTTCATTTGTGCCTACCGAAAATTCGCTAGTGACCTTGAGCTCAGGTCAATTTGCATACGGCGGTTAATTCAAAGTTATATGGACGTCTTTCTTATGAATGTTGGTGCAAATGCTTGAAGTTACCACTTTTTATTACACAAGTCCAGGGAACCCTAATAAAGACAAGAGAGTTAATATAATGCCCTACACATGAGCCCACTGTAAAATGAATATTCCTTATGTTATAAAATGTGTGGAGAAAACTGGTTATCCAAAAAAAAGTCTAAGTTAGGACTTTTGCAGCCAATCCCGCTTAAAAAAAGGAAAAGTCGCCAGCGTTTTTTGAACTTTAATGCATTTTCGGCTCACAGGATATGATGTAAGTGACAGAATATTGAGGAAGATCTAGCTACTTTATAGCACTTCACCTGGTCAGAGGTGATGAAGTCAACTCTGGCGAAAAAGGTAACGTTCAGTAAAATCGGCACTTTAGTGAATTTGCGGTGTAACGATTCTTTACCAGAGCAAAAAGTTGCCTGGCGATAGAGTGTGAATGAATGCTAACAAATTCACTAGCGAATTGGCTATTAAACTTTTAAATCACGAAGTCTTTATTAAGAAATAACTTACCGAAACTCCGCTTGCGCTCCTCTTCAGAAAAGGCGACATGGTGAGGATCCATTATGCTGCGCTCAATTTCTCCTCCCTGGCTATCTCCTATAAGGAAGGCAGGGAGGAGAAATCGAGCACTGCACGATGGATCGTCTTTCCTGAAGAGGAGCGCAAGCGGAGTTTCGATAAGTTATTTCTTAATAAAGACTTAGCGATTTAAATGTTGAATATGTCTTTGTGGTTCTATACTAACATTTTTTTTTTTAAATTGATGTTACTGGTCCTTTAAATAACCACTATTATTTGCGTGCACTTTTAGCCCTTTACTACCTGTCTGTCTCCATCATTTGCATTGTATTCACCTTATGGCTGCCTTAGTGATTAGTTTCATATTTAATCAGTGGATAAATAGTTCTGACGTGTTTGCAAATGTCTGTCACAGCCCTTAGAAATGTGTTATGGAAGAAACACCTTTTGCCCTTAATGAAATCATGGACATAAATTAAGTAAAGCGGTGTGTGGGCACAGTAATACCGTACTAAGTTATTCTGCCCTTTTTTGCCTACCAATCATTTTATCTGGACCAGTAGCAAGTACTGTAATAACTGGAGATTTTATTTGATTTATCTATAAGGAATATAATATCCTCCCATAATATGCATTTTGAAACATCTCAGTTTTTATTTTCTTGAATCTCAATAAATGTGTTTGTTTAGCTTTGTGTAGCTTGAATGGAAATCATCATGGAATACAAAATTAATTTTGAAATGATTAGGCACATAGAAACATTTTCTCTATCATTAACATTTTTATAAAAAACAAAGAGCAAATATCACACAATAATAAAGAAGGATCAGAGGTCTCTGCTCACAGTTTATAGGGATAGAAAACAATTATATGAGGTTGTTGAAAGAATTGGTGATTCATTTTAATATGTTTACTTCTAATAATGGGGGTAACCAATATTCAGGGTCGGACTGGTGGGTGCAGGGCCCACTAGCCCACACCCAACAAGGAGCCCCTGCCGTGCCCCCACACACCCCTACTGAGGCCGTCGCCTGCCCTACACCCTCCCCCGAACGTGTGTAATTTAAACTTACCTTCAGTGCGTCAAGGAAGATCAGAGTCTTGGGGGAGCACAGGTGGGGATCGAGTCTGGACTGACGGCCGGCCCAGTCTGAGTCAATATTCTTATTTATATGGTTCTTTAGGGAGTGAGGGAAGGGGTGAGTCAGGTAAAGCAAGAGGCAGAGAGAGGCTCACAATAGGCCTTAAATTAAAATCTGATGGAGTGAAATGGTCCATCAAATGGAAAAGGGTTGGAAGAAGACTGAAGACTGATATAATAAGGACAGAGGATTGCTGAAGGTTGTAGATAGCAGATTTTAAAGCCGATGGAGGAAGGCTGAGGGTGGAAGAAGGATAGAAGAGGACTAACCCCAAGTAGATGAGGGCTGAAAGAAGATTGACTGCTGATGGAAATTGATTGAATGAGTACAAAGGAGGACTGAAGAGGGAATATAGTGAATTTAAATGCTAATGGAGTATGGCTGAAGGTAGAAGAAGTATGGAGGAGGACAAATACCAAGTGGAGAAGAGCTGGAAGAAGTTTGAAGGCTGATGGAAAGTGGCTAAATTATGATAGTGAAGGACTGGAGGGGGTATGATGGAGGATTAAATACTCATGGAAAGATAAGAGTGGACAGTGTATAGAGGAGGCCTGAGGCCAGTAGAAGACAGCTGAGAAGAGATAGAAGAGGACTACTGGCTTATGGAGGGCTGACAGAGTATAGAGGAGGAATGTAAGAAGATGATTACAGACCTATAGCTGGCGGAGAATGGCTGGATGTGGACAGGTCATAGAGAAGGTTTGATTGCTGAAGTTTGGAGGATTTATAGCTAATGGAGAAGGTTGGATGGTGCAGTCATAATATGTGTACAGGGAAACAGAGACAGATTTTAAATTGCATGGCAAATTACTGTGATGTTTGAGGATTGTGCTGTATCAGAATACAGCACAACAATTATAGGTTTCGATGTCTTAATATCTACTCTGTACTAACTAGACTACTAGAGCCTCTGTTTTATGGAGATAAAAGATGGTTGGCTGGAGTGAAGGCTGATAATGCAGCTCATGCACTGACACTCTCAGTAAGAATAAACATGTCAACCTTTTTACTGGGCTAGCAGCCAAAGCAATAGTGAGAACACTTCACTCCCATCCAGATTTGGGAAAGTTTAAGCACTTTACTGCCAACTAAAATCAACTCTATAACCTTTTCTTCACCAGACAAAATGCATCCAAACATTTGGTTTTCTAAAATTGGTGCTGAGTGCAAAATCAGTTGGGGGGGGGGTAAAGCTTATGATTTACATGTAGTGTTGGGGCCAAGCCCACTTCCCAGTACTAAGCTATAGATCAGGCAATTAGAAACTCCTGTTTCACTAAGAATGTTTAACTTATATATTTGATTTAAGTATGTATTTTTCCGAACTACGACAACTTATGTAATAGTTTCCCTTTAATATATTTTTTCTGATTTGATGCATATTTTAAAACCTCTGTGTTTTGGCTTTCTCTTGCCTTATTTGTTTACTTATCTGTCATCGCTAATAAGAAATCTCTAAAGAAACAAAATTTGATGGCGGAAAAAAACAGATGGTCCATCTAGTCAGCCAATGAAGTACTTTAGTTCTAGTTTTACGTCTTTATAATTGTTATGTATCCATCCCACGCATGTTAGCATTCCATCTCTGAGTTAGTTCCCAACACATCTGCAGGAATGGTGCTCCATATGTTTTTCAGCCTCTTCTGTAGAAATAGTTTGCTGTTTCTCCCTCAATGTTGTGTCCTGTAGTTTTAGTCATTTTTGCTGCTGGAAAATGCTCCCCCCTTCTCTGCTTCTAATTATCTTCCTCTCATGGGCCAAGTAACCTCCTGATGCTAGACCCTGTCTCTACAATACAACTTGCAAACATTTAAAAAATCCTTGTCCTGATTTAGTTTTGTTGGTGGATAAATAATTGGCTTTATTTATGACCACAGATGTTAGTTGCATGTAAATCCCCATTCATTAAAGGTACTCGTGTCAACATTTACTACAGGTATCAGAACTATTATCCAGAATACTCGAGACCTTGGGTTTTCCAGATAATAGATCTTTCCTTTATTTGGATCTTCTTAAGTCTACTGGAAAATCATGTAAACATATAGGGGCCGATTCACTAACTTCGAGTGAAGGATTCGAAGGTAAAAAACTTCCATAGGATTGCCTAACTTTTTTTGATCAAAGGATATTCCTTCGATCGTTGGATTAAAATCCTTCGAACCGTTCGATTCGAAGGATTTTATCGTTCGATCGAAGGAATTATCCTACGATCGTTCGATCAAACTATCTGCGCTAAATCCTTCGACTTCTATATTCGGATTTTAATTCCTAGTCGAATATCGAGGGTTAATTAACCCTCGATATTTGACCCTTAGTGAATTGGCCCCATAATAAACCCAATTGGCTGGTTTTGCTTCCAATAAGGATTAATTATATCTTAGTTGGGATCAAGTACAAGCTACTGTTTTATTATTACAGAGAAAAAGGAAATCGTTTTTAAAAATTTGGATTATTTGAGTATAATGGATAATGGGATAATGGGATTCCGAATAACAGATCCCATGCATGTACTTGTAATTCTGTAATAGTTGCTCTCGGTGCCGCTGACTTTCTCTTGACTCCTGTGCCGAATCGGGCACTGCTTCATCTACTGACACAAGGGACCCCTGGACCTACTGCCACCTCCAAACCACATGGTCAGGGGTGTAACTACAGAAAAAGTAAACCTTGCAGCTGCAGGACGTATAGGGGCCCAGGGATGCCCAAATTAAGAAGCCATTTTAATATGTATTAGTAAAACAGGACAACCTCTGCATATTTGGGGGGCTCCAAAATTCATTTTCTGTGGGCCCAATAACATCTAGTTACCCCACTGCACATGGTAGCTCCAGGTTTCCCTCAACACCCTGCAACAACAGAATTGGATATACTTGGCACTATCTGCCAGAAATAACACCTACACCACTTGTGGGTAATAAATATGGTTACTGTAATGGAAAATTGCGCTTTGAGCAGTGAATTTTTACTATAATGCAAATAAATCCAATTGCGCTAAAAGTAATTTGAGTATAATGATACAGGGCAATGTGGGAACAGTGGAGCTATGGCTTTAGATGTAGAATTCCCCTGGGTTAATATAGTGATCAGCACAAATACATATATGGGACCTGTTATCTTAAATGCTCAGGGTAAGGGATCTGTCATTTGGATCTCCATAGCGTAAGTCTACTAAAAATCATTTAAATATTAAATAAACCAATAGAATTTTTTTGTCTCCATTAAGAGTTAATTATGTCTTAGCTGGGATCATGCACAATGTACTGTTTTATTGTTACAGAGAAAAAGGAAATCATTTTAATTATTTTATTAAAAAGCAGTCTATGGGAGATGGCCTTCCTGTAATTTGGAGCTTTTCGGAGAACAGAAATGGCTCCTATACTTGTATACAGAAGTGCATGGAGCACACGTTGAGAAAGGTACCTTTAATGAATAGGTTTTTTCTTTGCACAAATGCAGGGAAATGTGTGGACCTGCAACTGTGCTTGTGGTTGAAAATTACCATATATCACTTCAACATTTCATACTCTGCATGCACCAATGAGACACAGTTGGGGCTCATTTATCAACACTGGGCAAATTTGCCCATGGGCAGTTACCCATAGCAACCAATCAGTGATTAGCTTTTTAAAGCCAGCTGCAAGTAGAACAATGCATGCAACAATCTGATTGGTTGCCATGGGTTATTGCCCATGGGCAAATTTGCCCATTGTTGATAAATGACCCCCCCGAGTTCCTGTGCTACCAAAATACTCCACTGGCTATATCTAGTTTAATGCTTCTCAGGACTAAGCTCTGAATGGCTGATAATGTGAAATGCTGCATTCATGCTGCAGATACAACAGATAATTGCCAACATAGGGACATTGCCCAGAGATTGTGTGGAAAGATTTAGTGCAGCTTCATCAGCCCGAACATCTGCAACCTTAGTTTAACACGTCACTAGAGCAATTTAGTTGGAACCTCAGGCTGTATACATTTTAATAAATTTGTTTAAATCAATTCTAAATGAAATAAGGAGGGGTCCGTTCACTGTAATGTGATTAGACCACACCTAGGGCCAGGGATTGTACATTTTGTGTGACATGTGCGTTTTAGACTGCTTTTAAAGGAGAAGGAAAAGTTACAACTAAGTAAGGTTTAACAGAAAGGTCTATATAAATACACCAGTAAACTCTCAAACCCTCAATGTTGCTCTGAGTCCTCTGTCAAAAGAAATACAGCATTTCTTTCCTTCTATTGTGTACTCATGGGCTTCTGTATCAGACTTCCTGTTTTCAGCTTAAACCTCCAGGGCTTGGGCTTGAGCATGCTCAGTTTGCTCCTCTCTCCCCTCCCTCCTTTAATCTGAGTTCAGAGCAATGAGCGAGCTGGGAGAGACTCAGGCAGGAAGGGATGTCACAGCAAGCTAATATGGCAGCTGCTATCCTAAACAAACAGAGGCAGTGTCTAGAGCTGATTACTCAGGTATGGAAAAGGGGAGGGGCTAACGGACAGTATTAAAGGACAGGGAACTATCTAGTGCCTCATTCAACCATAGATCTATGAACCACAAGAGGACTGCATATTAGACACATGGGGGCAAATTCACAAAGATGCGAAGTTGCGCCAGGCGCAACTTCGCTGCACTTCGCCAGGCGTAGTTTCGCCAGCGCTCCGCAAATTCACTAAAATCCGAAGTTGCGCACAGGGGTAGCGTAAGGTTGCGAAGTTGCGCTAGCGTTGATTCGCTATGTAAAGCGAAGTTACGCTAGCGAAGGCTAATTTGCATACGGCGCGAAATTCAAATTTCAATGGAGGAACACGTATGAGCACTACAAATGCCTAGAAAACCTTCAAATCAGCAAATAAAAATTTTATTTTGGCCTACACATGTGCCCACTGTCTAGGTAAGTTGCCATGAGTCAGGAAATGTAGGGGGGAAGGAGGGGAGCCCCAAAAATATTTTTGATCTTTTTCAGCCTATCACCCATCATGTAGAAAACACGCCAGCGTTTTTTGGGACTTAGAAAAATTTTTGACTTTTTTTGAAACAATCCCTATCTACTCTATTGCGCTTCGCCAGGTGTGAGGTGGCGAAGGAAGTCTAGCGTAAAAGGTAGCGTTCAGTACACTGTGCAAGTTAGTGAATTTGCGTAGTTACGTCGCCAGCGAAAATTCGCCTGGCGTAAGGGTGCGAAGTAACACTAGCGAAACTACGCCAGCGTTCGTTAGTGAATTTGCGCAGTAACGAAAAATGCCAAGCGCTAGCGAATTAACGCTAGCGTTCGGCGATTCGGCGCTTAGTGAATTTGCGCCATGGGCTTCTTAGTGTTTTTTTAATGCTGCTTTTACTGTTATAAAGATAAATGAAACAATGATATAAAGGCAGGAGTAGCCACTACACAAGGAATGTTTATCTGCCTCTCTTCTTACAAACATCTGTTCCTTTTCTTGCATTATTGGAATTAGAGATGAAATATAGACTCATATGCCAACCGACCTGCCTGCCCAGAGATAACGAGGATTTGGTAGGAATTGCAGAAAAGAATGATGATTCATTAATTATAACTTGGGATTGAATATATTCCAGTGATCCGCTGGTATTCAAGGTCATTTCATCTTTACACAGAGAAAAGTACATTAGTAATCATATTTATATATAAATGAGAGGCAGATATACAGGTAAACACTTTGGGTATATTTATTAAAGGTCGAGATGTCTGATCTCAAATAAAAGATGCAATTGCAGTGCAGATAGTTATGTGTCACTCTTTTAGTCTCTGCCATCACATTACACTGTCAAAAAAAGGTTGCAAGCTGAATCCTGCTGAGATCCATTCAAACCAATGAGGACAGGGGTCCCCAACCTTTTTTTTACCCGTGAGCCATATTTAAATATATAAAGAATTGGGGAGCAACTATTTTTATAGGGGTGCCCAGTAAGATTTGTAATCGGTAATTTGGTAGTCCTTATGTGGACAGGAAGACTACAGGTGGGCAGTAGGCGTGCTCTTTATGCCTCCAAAATTTGACTCCAAGTCAGATATCCAAAAATGACCAGCTGCTTTGAGACCACTGGGAGCAACACCAAATGCCTTGATGAGCCACGTGTTGCTCATGAGCCAGTGTTTGGGGATCACTGCAGGAGGAGATCAATTTCAGTGGAGCTATTCCTTGTGTGTTGACATTAATTAATAATTACCCATTTTTTACCATTGAAATCAGTAGAAAACTCAATCTTGAGAAATCTTCTTGTTTTTGCAGTTGGGATAATTTAAAAGAAATTCAAAAGTGAATTAGTCTTCCCCACAGGTAATTTATTCTTTGGTTTTGGGTTGAAAACTTAGAAAACAAGTACAGTACACCTGAACCAAAGCATAACTGTGTTGGCCTAGACCACCCCTCGTTTTCTTTTCTCCCTTTACATGAGATGAAGTGTCTCTGTGACCACCCCCTCTGCAATCCCCCCGATACCCCAGGCCCCCTGCCCAGTCTATAGTTATGCCACTGCACTTAAATCTTTCACTTTAAACAAGATAAATAGATTTGAAGGTTCTCATTAAAGGGCACGTAAAATAGAATAAGGCTTGAAATGCTGTATTTTGTATACTAAATATAAACATGAACTTACTGCACCACAAGCCTAATCAAACAAATAATTTATGCTTTCAAAGTTGGCTACAGGGGGTCACCATCTTGTAACTTTGTTATACATCTTTGCAAGACTAAGACTGTGCACATGCTCAGTGTGGTCTGGGCTGCTTAGGGATCGTCATAAACAAAGCTGCTTGAGTTCTGCATGGCTGGGAAGTAAGGTGGGGCTCCCCCTGCTGTTCATAAGTATGATTGTTTCCCTGCTCAGCAGTTAGGGACCGTCTGACAATTCCTATCCACAGCAGTAAATGAAGGGAGAATTTCACTGCATACAGTCAGGTTTCTTATAAAAATGGTACATATTTTTTAATTAAAGTATATTGGAGATAGGTTTATTTTTCATTAAAGAAGGTAAAAATGGGATTTTATTTTTTTGCCTTTACATGCTCTTTAAAAAGACAAGTCAATTGCTCAATACCAATTTTTTATAAAACATGACATGCCGTCAAGAGTTATTTTTTATTTAATTTGTTTCTTTTCCTTTATTCTGCCTTTTCACTAGGTCAAGACAGGACCGACTCTTATCTTTGTTCTCTTCTCTTTCTTTTTTTCCTATTAATGCAAATATCTTATGATGTTACATAAATGCTACAACTACTTATTCTCTAAAAATGTTAAAACTCAAATAAAAACTATTGAAAGAAAAAAAGACAAGTCACTGGGGGTGCCAAACATATTGGTTGATGCCATTTTTTTGAAAGACACAGACAGTCCCATGCGCTGGAATCTTTCTTTACCTGAACTAGGCAGACTTATGCTTTCACATGTGCAGTAGTATATCATTTATGGATGATTTTTCCCAATCTGCTTTATGGAGGCCTGAGGAAGGCAAGAACAATGGCAGCAGTGTTTTGGGGAAAAACGTAGTGATAGACTTCACCGGGCGGTGCCTAACATTGGAACTTGCTAAGTGAATTTTCATGTCCTTTAATAAGAAGGACTGGCCACATTGGGATTTCTTTAGTTGGAATAATAGGTTCTACAGAAGAAATGAGGATAGTTGGATTAATTTAGTATAACAAGTAAGAAAACACAAGGCTGCTGCTATGAATATTACTAGTACATGGTCACATGTTGTGTGGTTAAAGCCTCAGCCTTCAAAAGCAGCCCCCTTAGATGAGGCTTCAGTGGTCAGCTAAGGTATCAAATCTAACACAATTGCAGCAGGTCTCAGTTACCAATTAGGGGTTTTTTTATGTATGGGAAATGAAAATACATGTGCCATAGGGAATTCTGAAGACTCTTCTAACCATTGCAGATCTGTTGAATATTCCTCAGTTACAGCAACCCAATCTATCAGTATAGCAAATGCATATATTAAGCGGCAGATTTATCCAGGATCGAATTTCGAAGTAAAAAAACTTCGAAATTCGACCATCAAATTTGAGTACTTTGATAGTCGAAGTATTTTATCCAGCGAAAACGGCCATTTACGGACGTACGATCAAAGTAAAATCGTACGATTGAACGATTTAACCCTTCGATTCGAAGGATTTTTCACAAAAAAAACTTTGACTTCTCAAAACTTGCCCAAAAGATAGGTTCTAGGACAGTGATCCCCAACCAGTAGGTCATGAGCAACATGTTGCTCTCCAACCCCTTGAATGTTGCTCCCAGTGGCCTCAAAGCAGGTGCTTATTTTTGAATTCCAGGCTTGGAGGCAAGTTGTGGTTGTATAAAAACCAGGTGCACTGCCAAACAGAGCATCAGTGTAGGTTGACAATCCACATAGGGACTACCACATGGCCAATCACAGCCCTTATTTGGCACCCCAAGAACATTTTTCATGCTTGTGTTGCTCTCCAAATCCTTTTACTTCTGAATGTTGCTCACGGGTTCAAAAGGTTGGGGATCCCTGTTCTAGGAGGTCCCCCATAGGCTAAACAGCAATTCGGCAGGTTTTAAGTGTCGAAGTCGAAGTTTTTTAAAGAGACAGTACTCCGATTTTCGAGCGGTCAAATTTTCAAAGGTTTTTCAATTCGAATCAAAGTCGAATGTGGCCTCTTCGATGGTCGAAGTACCCAAAAATGACTTCGAAATTCGAAGTTTTTTATTTAGAAAATTCACTTCGACCTTTGATAAATCTGCCCCTAGATGTATTATACATCTGAAGATTTCTAAGAAATCCAATCTGAGTGGCCATCAGACTGGTCCATGTGTGAGCCAATACAGAAGTTAGGAGCCAGCCACAAAGCTTTAGCCAATCAATACTGCAGCCACTGAGTTTCTGTCATTGGTAACCCTGCAAGGTTATGCAGAAATAATAGAAATGTGATTTAAACACTAATTGGCAGTGTGTTGGAGTTTCCTTAATTGAGAAGGATCTGGGGGGGTTTGTAGATAACAAGATGTCTGATTCCAGAGACTAAGTGCAACTAAACTGGTTAGAGGGATGACTGTCACAGTTGGGGTTGTTTTCTCTTTACAAGTACAGTTGTGGGATCCATTATCTGGAAACCCATTATCCAGAAACCTCCAAATTACGTAAAGGCTGTCTCCCATAGACTCCATTTTTTCCAAATAATCCAAATTTTTAAGAAGGATTTCCTTTTTCTCTGTAATAATAAAACAGTAGCTTGTACTTGATCCAAACTAAGATATAATTAATCCTTATTGGAAGCAGCACCAGCCTATTGGATTTATTTAATGTTTACATGATTTTCTAGTAGACTTAAGATCCACATTACGGAAATATCCATTATCCAGAAAACCCCAGGTCCTGAGCATTCTGGATAAAAGGTCCCATACCTGTACATTAGAGGGCATTGTAGACAGAGGGAGATCTATTTTTCCATAAAGTGGATCACCGTACCAGAGGCCACCCCTTCAGACTAGAAGAAAAGAACTTTCATTTGAAGCAACGTAGGGGGTTCTTCACAGTCAGGACAGTGAGGTTGTGGAATGCACTGCCGGGTGATGTTGTGATGCTAATTCAGTTAATGACTATAAGAGGGGCTTGGATGATTTCTTGGACAGACATAATATCAAAGGCTATTGTGATACTAAGCTCTATAGTTAGTATAGATATGGGTATAAATAGTTTATGTGAGTGTATGGAGGGGTGTGTGTATGGACGTTGGGTTTCATTTGGAGGGATTGAACTTGATGGACTTTCTCTTTTTTCAACCCGACTATGTAACTACTGTATGTACAGGAACATGGCCACAATAACAGTTTTAGCTCCAGTAAGTCTGTCTTTTCCTTAAGTGCAGCCATCAGAGGCTTTGCATTGACCCTACAAATGGCTAACTGTCAATAAGGATGGCAATTGCATCTTTGGAACGAGGAAAGAACTGATACCATCTTGGCTTCACAGTATGATTAGGAATTATTGGTAAAATGCATTTCTACGTTGGTTTTATTTTAAACATTTGGGGGAAACTGTAGTACATTCAATCCTATCCTGGAAATATACAGAACAGAAACAGAACAACATAAAAACACAATGGCTGCCTTTCACTTGTAATTAACAAAATGTTAGCTGGTGGCCTAAGCTCAGGGAATATCATATAGTAATGAACAACACAATAATCACAGTGTAAATTCCAAATATTGGCTCTACTAATTGCCACCATATACACTGAATTAGCGTTTTTTTTACAAATTTTGTTTTTTCCGCACAACAGTATTTACAAAAAAAATTGAACTGAAAAACACAGGATCATGTTACTGCACAGGAATAAATCGCACAAAAATCAGATTGTCCCGTTGATTATTAAAGCATTCTAACTTCTTAAAAATATGAAGTTAAGCAATAAAATAAATTGAATGTTGAAGATACACCTGCCATCAAGCTCTCCATAATTTAGCTGCTAAATATTTTTGTGATTGAAAAAAAATCTCGATTTTATTTTTAAAACCTGAAATGATGATGAAATGATGAAAAATTAGATTTGAAAAATATTCAAATTTGTGATATCATGAATGGTGGCAGAAAAATGTGAATTTAAATACATTTGCACCATAATGTGGAAACCAGATAATTATTATTTATTGTATGCTTTTAAATATCAAGGACTGACTGTTATGGCCAAAATGGGATCATAACAGGGTTATTTTCTGTTTTATTGACGACATAAAGATAAAGGCTTGGACGTTCTCTGTTACTATAACCATGGCCAATAGAAGTGTACAGGCAAAATTCAAGGGATTTATTATATTTTAAGAGCTATTTAAACCTCACAGCAGGATCTAAGAATTTTCAACTGGCTACAACCATGTCACAGAGAGTAAATATTTCCCCAGGCCCATCCAATAAATTGGCCTCCGGGAATCTTCAGACTCTTCAAATCTTCCCTTGAAACTATTTCACATTGCGCAACAAAATGTCCCTGCTCATTTAATTGGCAAACTGGAGTGCACTGTAGTAAATGAAAAAGAGGAGTGAAGAGGGTATGGAAATAGAAAATAAGATAAACATCTATAGAAGATAAACATGAAGAGGGCTGAAGATGATTAATTCAAGTTAATGGCTGTGCTTTAGGCTTGGGTTTGCACAAGCTGGTTCTGCCTACGGAATTCTATGTAGAGCAACGAGCAATCTCAGACAATTTTTTATATCTTTTGGCTTATCTGTTTTAATATCGAGAGTCAAAATGAATTGTGGTCTTATCTGAACTGAATTTGAGGTAACAACATGTTGACAATTTTACATTATGTATCAGATGAAATTTTTAAAAAACTGAAGTTATCCTGCATAGCAGATTAGCACATGTTGTAGATGTTCATAAAATACAGTATGGCATGAGGATACTACTTATAATTCTTATTTAATAATTATAATAATAAGTAATAATACTTACAAGTATTATAATTCTAATAATACTCTCAGGGCCACAAGTCCCCCAGTACTAGGAAGTGTGGAAGTCGATGTATGCATATAGGGATAATAATCCAAGCGTTTGAATGCCTTAGGCTTATAAAAGGTAGTATTTATTAAATACAAGGTGCAATATTATGGGCAATACAGATCTCATGTTTGAAATGTCCGTACATTGTAAGTACCATTAAATAACAATATGAAATTCAAAAATTCACCTCCCAGTGAGGCACTTAAGCTGGCCATAGCTGGCCATAGATGCAAAGATCTGCAAAGATCGATGATTCGTACGATTTTTGGACCGTGTGTGGAGAGTCCCGGCGGAGATCGGGACAGGTTAAAAGATTTCTGTCGGCTGCCGATAATATCTCTGCGTGTATTGCCGATCGTACGATTTTCAGTGGGAGACTGTCACCAGCTTTGTCTGACATAACTTTCGTACGATTGCTGTCAGGGGCAGAACATCGGCTCATCTGTTCTTTTGTACTTTATTTGATCGGAGTTCCACGCATAGGGATGGGCGAATTTTTTCGCATTGTTTCCCCGTGGAAATGACGCCCGTAGACTTGTATGGCGTTGTGCGTCAAAAAAAAAAGACCTGCGTCTTTGACGCACATAGATGTTTACACTTTATTTGTTTGTCTTTCTGTATATGCATAAATATATATGTAAATATCACTGGTGAAGGTCACAGGGATCCCAGGACTTGTCTAAAAAGAGAATGGACTTGTTTAGGAAGTAAATGCTTTTGTTATGTTTTTTTTCCAAGCAGACAAGTAGAGTAAGGTAACTATTTATATATTAAATATACAGCATCCTCGGTCCAAGGAATATGGTCTTACTATGTTGCTAAATTTGGTGACATTGGTTAACCTTTTGGGATTGTTCAACCTTCCTAGGGATGAAGCTTCTGTAGGCAGAATATTGAACGTGTATGAAATGCAGATGCAGTGCTTCAAATGGAAACTATAATACATGTTTGTCAAAATTCCCTTGCTTGACATCCCCAATTATGGGGAGAAAAGTAATAAAAGTAATGCGCTTACTCAGATAGCGACTGGGCTATGGTGAAAATTTGAGCCTGGGAATATGGCCTGCAGCTGACTTCGCTGCACAGTCCCCCTTCTATCTTTAATGACGTTTTCATGATTACTTTGTGCCTAGAAATACATTACTTGCTAAATCAGGACAAAAATGGGTCTTATGGTTAGAAAACTTGCAGGAAAATACAGGCAATGATATTTTTAGTAACCGTCGGACGGCCTAAGAGTGTCATCCTGTGTCTCTGTTAGCAGTTATTACAGTGCGTTATCATAAATTACCATTAGTTGTTAATGGATATTTAAGTATGTTACAGAATTATCTCTATAATTGAGTTATGTTGCTTTGGAAACGGGAACCTAAAGAAAACAATTAGACATCCTACCAACACAAAGAGACCCCTTTGTAACAGGATATGACTATAATTAGAGCAAATTATAAATCCCCTGCAGCCTTTCCATATATAATTATTTAATCATTCATCCCTACGCCTGATAATGTATCCGCTCCTGCTACATACGTAAATATAAGGGTAACGCATAATATATGATAAGTCTAGATGAGCAAAGAAAAAAATAATGACATAATGGTGTAATAAACTGAAAATTAATTATATGAAATTATGTAATAAATTGCACACAAGCACCTAATGAGGGAAAAATGAGCCTTTTCTGTTCGGAGTGAAAAGAAATGTGCCTTTGATGTGCTCTAAATCTTCTCTTCTGAAGGTTAGAACATAGGGGTAAATTTATAAAAGAGTGAAGTTCCGCCACTAGAGTGAAATTCCGCAGCTCACAATTCATTTCTGTGGGATTTTGAAAGGCATATTTATCGATGGGTGAAAGTTCACCCTTTGATAAATACGCCTTTAAAAATCCCATAGAAATGAATGGAAAGTGGCGAAATTTCACTCTAGTGGTCGGAACTTCACTATTAACTTCACTCTTTGATAAATATACCCCAAAGACTTTTTCGATGACTGATCTTGGAAGTCAAATACCCCTCCCCACCAACAGGCTCTTCCCTTTCACTCAAATATGAAATGTCCTGCCAATGGCAATCTTTGAGCTAGAAACCTGGCACAGCTCTTAAATCTCTGCTATAGCCATACCTGCAGCCTTACCCTAATAGTCTTTTTATCACAAAATATGATATTTTCTAGATTTTAGCCAATTCAGAGGCTGGAAATTTAATTTAAAATGAGTCATTTTTAAAGATTTTGACTGATCAGCATTCATGGAACCAAACCACATTTTGACTTGAATCTTGAGCAGTGGAAGGGTGAGGATTAGAGAGAATAGCCATTGGCCATAAACTGGTCATTAATGCTTGGTCAGAAATTCTCTAGTGACCCTCCAACCCTTGTTTCCCCTATCTCTTCCAGTTTTTTAATACCTTCTCTGTCCAGAATACCCACCACACAAAATGGTTTTGTGTATTAACCCACTTTCTCTGCATCTTCTATATATTGCTGAGCCTATTTTCTTGCACCCACAGACCCCCTTTAATTTCCAGGTTGAAAACGGTGTGCCTGTTGTAACCACGTGCTCTAGTCTAGGCTCAGTTTCAAGTGGAGCCAATTAACATGTCTGCATGTTTTTGACTGTGGAAGACAACTATAGTGTAGAGCAGGCACTCAATGAGCAGTCTTCCCAACAGACGTGTACAATTCAGAGAGTTTATTTTTTTTTATTTTTTTATATTATTTCTTGTATCACAAACACTTATTCATAGGCTCTATTAAGAGCGTTTCACAAAATGTGTAAGGCTACCTCCATGTGTAAAGTCTTTGAATTAGGGATGCACCGAATCCACTATTTGGGATTCGGCCAAATCCCTGAATCATTTGTGAAAGATTCGGCTGGATACCGAACCAAATCCGAATCATTTGCACATGCAAATTAGGGGCGGGAAAGGAAAAAGTGGGAAAAACACTTTTTACATCTTTGTTTTGTGACGAAAAGTCCTGTGATTTCCCTTCCCACCCCTAATTTAGATAAACAAATTAGGATTTAGATTCAGATCGGTCAGGCACAAGGATTAGGCCAAATCCGAGCCTGCTGAAAAAGACAGAATCCCGAACCGAATCCTGGATTCAGTGCATCCCTACTTTGAATTTTATGTGTCTGTTGGGAAGACTGCTCATTGACTGCTCTACACTATGATGTGTTCCTTTAACTGAAGGCTAAGAGCAGTGCACCTGGGCCTTTTCCAGACTTTGGTGAGCTATGTGAATTTACTTTGGGACCTTTTTATTTCTCCAGATAAGCAACACAGACAGCGGGAGAACATATGAACTTACAGATTGTGCCCTGGTTGAAGTCAGACCTCAGCCCTGAACCGCAGTTGTGTTACCCACTAACTCACAGGGGCTCCAATATATCCTTGAAAGTGATTGTAAACAAGCCTACATGAACTGCCATGTGTTTCATTTAGCCTGATGTTATTCAGGAGACGCAGCCCAACTTTAAAATTGCAAAACATCTCAGCACGCACATGTTTTTGCTGAAATGAGACAGACACATGTTAAATATTTTAGTAAAGCAGCATCTGGTGAACACCAGTCTCCTATCTGCTAGTAATAAAAAAAATCCAGACAATACAGACACAGATCAATTTTATAAAGGATTATTTTTGATTTATTGCTCATTATAGAACACTGTGATATGGTGTCCACCATTAACTGTAACTTTGTGAACACCAAAGCAGATTTTGAGGGCACCGATCCTCTAAATATGTCACTGATAGAATTTCCAATACAGGTTGACATTAACCTGCATGAATTTGCACTGCTTGTTTACAAAAACTGTTTGGAGGGCAGGACTTTCAGTTGATGATCTAGTGTTACCGAGGCTATACCTCCCAATAAAGGGGAAGTAAAGTCTAAACATAAACATGAACTTACTGCACCACAATCAAACAAATGATTTATGCTTTCAAAGTTGGCCACAGGGGGTCACCATCTTGTAACTTTGTTAAAGGGATACTGTCATGGGAAAACATGTTTTTTTTTTTCAAACGCATCAGTTAATAGTGCTGCTCCAGCAGAATTCTGCACTGAAATATATTTTTCAAAAAGATTTTTTTTATATTCAGTTTTGAAATCTGACATGCGGCTAGACATTTTGTCAATTTCCCAGCTGCCCCCAGTCATGTGACTTGTGCTCTAATAAACTTCAATCATTCTTTACTGCTGTACTGCAAGTTGTAGTGAGATCACCCCCTCCCCCCCAGCAGGCTAATAAAAGAACAATGGGAAGGTAATCAGTTAGCAACTCCCTAACACAAGATAACAGCTCCCTGGTAAAAATAAATAGTAAAAGCCAAGTCCCACTGAGACTGATTCAGTTACATTACGTAGAAGAGATAACAGCCTGCCAGAAAGGAGTTCCATTCTTAAGTGCAGTCACAAGTCACATGACTGGGGGCAGCTGGGAAACTGACTATGTCTAGCCCCATGTCAAATTTCAAAATTGAATATAAAAAAAATCTGTTTGCTCTTTTGAGAATTGGATTTAGTGCAGAAGTCTGCTGGAGTAGCATTGTTAACTGATGCATTTTGAAAAAAACATGTTTTCCCATTGTCAAGGCCGCCGGGAGCATGAAGAGACGCGTCTGCTCCAGGCGGCGAAGAATCCAAAATGTCAGCGCCCAGTCGGCCCACGTGGACGCTGGGATGCAAGCGCCGCAACGCAGACACATGCGTAAAACACGCATGCGCAAACACGCCGGCGCAAGCACGCTGGCGTAAGGATGCCAGTGACGTCACTATGGCGCCAGATTCAACTATAAAAGGGCGCCCAGGATGCCAGAAGGGGCGCTCAAGAATAGGTTTTGCTACCCTGAACCTGGGTTCCTGTATTCCTGATTCCTGACTCCTGAATCCTGATTCCTGCTTCTGCTTTGGTTTTGACCCCCTGCCTGGACTCTTGACATTTGATCCTGAACTGCCTGCCATTGAACTCTTGCCTGGACTTTGAACTTGTATCTTGCTTGACCCTTTGGATACCGCGACCTTGCACCCTCAAGAGGGGTTCCTCCTTTATCCTGACTACCTCCCTGGAGGGAGTTCCTGGCTCCCTGACATTATTCTTGGGCCATGGATCCCACTGAGGAAGCTCAGCCAGATTTCGGCAGGGCCTTTCGAGGTCTGCATACTCGCATGGAGGCGTACGAAGCTCGGCAAAATTATGTTGGACACACGCTGGAGACAATTCTAGAAAAATTATCGATGCTGACTCCGACTATTACAACGCCGACAGCGCCCACGCCAGTTGCTGCCGACATGTCTACACAGTCCGTCACTTCTGGTCCACGTATTCCTGCACCGCCTCTCTACAGTGGCAACCCTCAAGCCTGTCGTGGTTTTGTGAATCAGTGTCAGATTCGGTTCACCCTGCAACCTGCTGAATTTATCTCTGAGTGAGCTAAGGTTGGTTTCGTGATCACTCGTCTGGCGGGGAAAGCGCTTGAATGGGCGTCTCCACACTGGGAGAAGGAGTCTCCTTTAATTGATGATGCTAAAACCTTCCTGAAAGAATTCCAGACGGTGTTCGATGCCCCCGGTCGAGTGGCGACCGCTGCTTCGCGTCAGTTCCAGATCCGCCAAGGGAATCGTAGTGTAGCGGAATATGCCATTGAATTCCGTACTCTAGCTGCTGAGACTTGTTAGAACAATGATGCCTATCATGCTGCCTTTTACAATGGTCTCTCTCTCCTCCTCAAAGATGACCTGGTCTCCCGTGAATTATCCACGCAGGTTGAAGACCTCATTGCTTTGTCTGTCAAGGTGGACACCCGTCAGAGAGAACATCAGGCTGATAGGGACCGAGTCAAGAAGTTTCAACCCATGCTGGCTCCTCGCTTTCAAAGACCTCTATTACCTCCTACCCCCCAGCAGCCTTCTGTTATTCCTTTGAAGGAACCTATGCAAGTCGGAAGAGCTCGTCTCTCTGAACAGGAGAAACTCCGGAGATGTACGGCTGGTCTCTACTGTGGGGGTCAATCTCACTTTGCCTACTCCTGTCCTGTGAAGCCTCAGAGTTCCCCTCTTCAAGGTAACCTTGGAAAGACTCATGTAGGGGGTGTTACTCCCAAGTCACAAGAGAACTCTCACAGGTTTCTTCTGCCTTTACAGATCCGTCTGTCCACTAAGACCATTGTTGGCTCAGCTTTTATTGACTCTGGAGCTGCCGGAAATTTCATGGACGCTCTCTTTGCCAAGCATATGAATGTTCCCTTGTTTCCATTGACTCCTCCACTTCGAGTAACCGCCATTGATGACCGACCTCTTGAATCCGATTTTATCTCTATGACGACTGGGGAATTGCCTGTGCAGGTTGGGACTTTACACAAAGAAAAGTTATCGTTCCTGATTATTTCCTGTCCTTCTGTTCCAGTCGTCTTGGGGCTTCCTTGGTTACGCCTGCATAACCCTATCATTGATTGGTCCTTGGGGCAGGTTTCCCGTTGGAGTCCATACTGCCAACAGCACTGTCTTCCTGCTGAACCCATCCAGAGGGTGAATATTTCTACATCGGATTTGAAGACGCTTCCCTCCTTTTACAAGGAATTTTCCGATGTCTTCTGTAAAAAGTCTGCAGAATTTCACCCTCCTCATCGTGTCTACAATTGCCCAGTTGATCTCCTGCCTGGAACCATGCCTCCTAGAGGAGAGACCTCTGCTATGAAGGAATATATCCAAGAAAATCTCCAGCGGGGGTTTATTCGCCCTTCTACTTCTCCTGCAGGGGCTGGATTCTTCTTCGTGGAGAAGAAGGATGGAGGCCTACGTCCTTGTATTGACTACCGGGGTCTTAATAAAATCACCATCAAGAACCGGTATCCCTTGCCTTTGATTGCAGAACTTTTCGACCAACTGAAGGGGGCTAAAATCTTCACTAAGTTGGATTTCCGTGGGGCGTATAACCTCATCTGCATCCGAGAAGGTGACGAATGGAAGACAGCATTCAACACTTGTGATGGGCACTATGAATACCTCATGATGCCCTTTGGTCTCTGCAACGCCCCCGCTGTCTTTCAAGAATTCGTGAATGACATTTTCCGGGATCTCTTGGGAAAGTTTGTGGTCGTGTACCTTGATGACATCCTGATTTTCTCTAAGGACCTTGCAAGCCATCACTCCCAGGTGAAGGAAGTACTCTCTCGTTTGAGGAAGAACTCCCTCTTTGCCAAGCTGGAGAAATGCGTGTTTGAAGTGTCCAAGATTCCTTTTCTGGGCTATATCATCTCCCCAGAGGGTTTCGAGATGGATCCTGTGAAAGTGTCTGCAATCCAGGAATGGCCACTACCGCTGAGCACCAAGGCTATCCAGAGATGCGTTGGTTTTGCCAATTACTACCGGCAATTCATTAAGGGGTTCTCTTCTCGTATTGCTCCTATCTTGGCCAACATCTGAAAAGGGGGTAAACCCAGTTCATGGCCCCCATCTGCAATCGAAGCTTTTCAATCCTTGAAGGACGCCTTCACTTCTGCTTCGGTTCTCCGTCATCCTGATCCAGAGTTACCTTTCTTCATCAAGGTGGATGCTTCTGAAGTTGGAGCTGGAGCTATCCTGTCCCAAGGACATCCCTCTGATGGAAAGTTGCACCCATGTGCGTATTTCTCTAAGAAGTTCTCTCCTGCTGAACAAAATTATGACGTAGGAAATTGAGAAATCTTGGCCGTCAAGCTTGCCTTAGAAGAGTGCCGTCACCTCCTTGAAGGTTCCTTGATTCCAGTCACGATCTACACAGATCATAAGAATCTTGAGTTCATTCAATCTCTCAAGAGGCTGAATCCCAGACAAGCAAGGTGGGCTCTCTTCTTCTCTCGATTTAACTTTGTCTTGACTTATTGCCCTGGCTCCAAGAATCGGAAAGCCGATGCTCTGTCTCGAAGTTTCACTCCTGAAAGACAAGAGCCAATTATTCCTCCTGTCAAGATCATCGCTTCTTTGTACCCTCAATTTGCTGATCAAATCTTGGCCGGTCAATCTTCTGCCCCTCCTGATACCCCCATCAGAATGGCATTTGTACCTCCTGAACTTCATCTGCCTATCCTGCAACAGACTCATAGCTCCAAGCAAGCTGGACATCCTGGTCCTGCTAAGACTCTTGAACTTTTACGGCGTCTAGTCTGGTGGCCGACTATTCGTAAAGATGTCAAAGACTTTGTTGCTGCTTGTACTGTTTGTGCCACTTCCAAGCCTAGCCATTCTCGCCCTAGCGGGTTACTACAGCCATTGCCTGTCCCCTCTCGTCCATGGACTCATTTGGCTCTTCATAGTCGAACTTCCTCCCTCCAGTGGGAACACTGTCATCTGGGTCATCTGGTTCGTCATTGATCGCTTTAGCAAGATGGCCCACTTCATCCCGTTACGGAAGCTTCCATCTGCGGTGGAATTGTCTCAATTGTTCATTCAATTCATTTTCCGTTTGCATGGATTCCCAGCAGAGATAGTCTCTGACAGAGGTTCTCAGTTCACAGCTAAGTTTTGGCACTCCTTATGCAAGGATTTGGGTATTGCTCTCCAGTTCTCTTCTGCCTATCACCCCCAAACTAATGGGGCAGCGGAACGGGTGAATCAAGCCTTAGAACAATTCCTGAGGAATCATGTCTCCCTATGCCAAGATGATTGGTCTGACCTTCTCCCGTGGGCGGAGTTTGCCCATAACAACGCCTGTCATTCATCCACTGGAAGATCTCCATTCATGTCTGTGTATGGCCAATATCCTCAAGCCTTTCCACAAGACTTTGTTTTGTCTGATGTCCCTGCCGTTGATGACCATGCGGCCCATATGTCCGCTATTTGGGCTGCAACCAAGTCTAATTTGGAGAGAAGTGCTCTTGTGCACAAGACCTTCGCTGATCGAAGACGTAGACCCTCTCCTCCCTACAAGGTTGGTGATAAAGTCTGGTTGTCTTCCAGGAACATTCAATTGAAGGTGCCATCTCCTAAGTTGGGTCCACAGTTTGTGGGTCCATTCTCCATCTCAGAAGTGATCAATCCTGTGACTGTCAGACTTCAGCTCCCCCCTGAGATGCGAATTCCCAACGTGTTTCATGTCTCCTTGGTGAAACCCGCTACCTCCAACCGCTTTTCTAGGGACCAGTCTCACCCTCCTACTATCTCTGTGGATGGTCAACAAGAATATGAGGTGGAAAGGATCCTTGACTCCAGAATCTCCAGGGGCTCTCTTCAATATCTCATCAAGTGGAAGGGCTTTGGCCCTGAAGAATGCTCCTGGGAAGGACACTCTGATGTTCATGCTCCTCGTCTTGTAAGGGATTTCCATTCCAAGTTTCCCCAGAAGCCAAGTCCTGGTGGTCCTGAGGCCCCCCGTGAGGGGGGGTACTTTCAAGGCCGCCGGGAGCCGCCGGGAGCCGCCGGGAGCATGAAGAGACGCGTCTGCTCCCGGCGGCGAAGAATCCAAAATGGCGGCGCCCAGTCGGCCAACGTGGACGCTGGGACGCCATCGCCGCAACGCAGATGCATGTGTAAAACACGCATGGGCAAACACACCGGCGCAAGCACGCCGGCGTAAGGACGCCAGTGACGTCACTATTGTGCCAGATTCAACTATAAAAGGGCGCCCAGGATGCCAGAAGGGCGCCCAAGAATAGGTTTTGCTACCTTGAACCTGGGTTCCTGTATTCCTGATTCCTGACTCCTGAATCCTGATTCCTGCTCCTGCTTTGGTTTTGACACCCTGCCTGGACTCTTGACATTTGATCCTGATCTGCCTGCCATTGAACTCTTGCCTGGACTTTGACCTTGTATCTTGCTTGACCCTTTGGAAACTGCGACCTTGCACCCTCAAGAGGGCTTCCTCCTTGATCCTGACTACCTCCCTGGAGGGAGTTCCTGGCTCCCTGACACCCATGACAGTATCCCTTTAAACATCTTTGGAAGACCAAGAATGTGCACATGCTCAGTGTGGTCTGGGCTGCTTAGGGATCGTCATAAATTATCAAAACAGCACAAGTCAAATAATATCTGCCAGAAGCCAATGGCTGGGAAGTAAGGCGGGGGCTCCCCCTGCTGTTCATAAGTATGATTGTTTCCCTGCTCAGCAGTTAAGGACCTTCTGACAATTCCTATTCACAGCAGTAAATGAAGGGAGAATTTCACTACATACGGTCAGGTTTCTTATAGAAACGGTACACATTTTTAATTAAATTATATTGGAGATAGGTTTCTTTTTCATTAAAGAAAGTAAAAATTGGATTTTATTTTTTTGCCTTTACATTCCCGTTAAAGGGTATTTGATCTTAACTTTTTTAAATGACTTTGAATAAAGGTGGTTGCTACAATCATCTGTATATGGCAGCTAATGAGGTTTCAAATGGGAGGTTTTTGATATTGGCCAAATTCAATTCCATGAAAAAATTGACATGATTTTAAACATTTTGAGCTTTATGTACACCCCAGTTATTGTTATTGAGAAAGTACCCAATAAGAATCTTTGTGCCCTAAGGAAAAAGAGATCCTTACTGAAAAAGGAACCTGACAATAGATAGTGGATAGCAGATCCTGTTGTAGCACCCTTTTAGCAGTGGTGAGATAGGGTAGAACACGACCACCAACTTAATGCATGGTACTTCTGTGGGCTTAACAAGGTCGGACCGAGAAAAAACCCGGTGGGCCGTACCTGCTCCCTCGGCTGACCAGCTGTTGTGCCGCGGTTTTTACCCATGCACTCGGCACAGAGGGAGTTTAGAGGTGGGGAGACGTCTCTGGGTACTGCCAGGAGTGCCCTTTGTTTTGCAGTCCCGGTGGGTCCCCAAGGCTCCAGTCCGACCCTGGGGCTTGGCTGTAAATGCTTCTGTAGCTCCTGAGTAAAGAGAAGTAAGTGAACACAGTTCTACCGCTCAGTCACATATAATGCACCTTGTTGTTAGCCAATTAGTTTGAAAGACAGTTAGCTCTAATACATTGTCTAGGCAAAGGGAACTCACATCAATGTATCTGACCTAACTGTCAATCAGACTCTGACTCTGAGAGAACCATTGCTCAGCGGGAGACTAACTTGTTGGTAAAGAAGTTTTAATTGATTATATTAAAAAATTCCTTATTGCCACTAGATGATATTCACATTCAATTTGAATTGCATATTGCTTGCATACCCAACTCATGCCTGGGATTCTGCTCTGCAATCCACAAAACTGTTTTTTATGAATATTTGTAAAGCATTTTAAATGAATTACTATTGCCCTGTTATAGCAGGATATTTCACTTAATGAATGGACATGTAAACCTTCAGAACAAATAAACGTGAAATTGCTCAGAGTACTCATTTGAGCACTTTCCTAATTTACTTTCATAGGTTTTTTTTTCTAGTTTTTTAAAAAAAAAAAAACAGTGTCACTTGCTGTTCATTTTGGCGAACCGTCCACAGTCAGCAGAAAATTAGGTTTGTGAGAAGCAGAAAGTCTTGTGATGCTTTATTTCTCTGCTTAGAACCAACCAGAGAAGTATCACAAAACACTGCTCTTCAGTGGCGTAACTTTAGGGATCCAGACTCCATATTATTTTATTTTTGGCCCCCCAATTGTCCGAAAAAAGTCACCCGCAGACGTCTTGCAGAAAAACCAGACCCGGGTCTGTTTTTTGTTGTTACACTACTGCTGCTCCTCTTCATTTTCTGCAGGTTCCTAAACTGGATGGAGCCCCTGATGTGACAGCCCCGGTGGGTCCAGACCCCGCGCCACAGTCCAATGCGGAAAGGCAAGATGGTGTTAGGGGAAGGGGCTGCATTTAATGTTTATAGTAAGACATGAGGGTAGTAGGGGAAAGGAACTGGTTGAGAAGGGGGTGAATGTGCATGGTAAGGTGACATGGAATCAATAATAAAATGGTAAACCTGCAGTTTCCAGCTATCATTGAACCTCAACCTCCAAAAGATTAAATTGTACCTAAAGGGTTAACACATTTCCCCGTAGGAGTTTATTTTCCGACAGTCCAATGACATTTTCCGCTGTTTATTTCCCAACAATCATTTATTTATTTTTGTTACATCTTCACTTCTTTGCCATTCTTTTTCTTTGAACAGGGATAGCTTTTTATCAGCGCGTGCATTGTGCCTCCCCACCACCATCTGCTGCGCTTTTAATTAAAGAAATCCATCTCTTTGCATTTTAATTAAGATTTATTTCTCAGAACCTTTCAAGTCTCATCATTATTTGCTGGGATTTAGACCGCTCTCACCTTCTAAGAAATCTTTCTTTGTGAGAGTAGCCTGTGAGATTAAAGGAATAAAAGAGTGAGTCGGTGGTACAAGTGAGCAGGAGCTGAGAAATGTTGTTAAGGGTAAGTCCATACTGGGCATTTTAGGGAGATTTGGTCGCCTGGCGACAAAACGCCTCGTATTTGCGGCGACTAATCTCCCCAAACGCCTTCCCTCACTGTGCGCCGGCTAAAATGAAAAAACGCCGGCGCTAATCACATGCGGTGGTTAGTTTTCAGACGTCGTCCGAAGTTGCCTTACGAGGAAACTGCGGAAAACGAATCGCCGCGTGTGATTAGTGCCAGCATTTTTTCATTTTAGCCGGCCTAGAGTGAGGGATGGCGTTTAGGGAGATTGGTCACCGCAAAAACGAAGCGATTAGTCGCCAGGTGACCAAATCTCCCCAAAATGCCCAGTGTGGCCTGATCCTAAGGGAGCTGAGTTTGAAGAGAGAGGGGCTAAAATAATTTGTATATTATTTATTAAGAGTCAGATTTTGTCATATAAGGAGCTGGACCCATTGGGGGATACCTGCCTGGATACCTGGCAATCCCCCAGTTGGTTCAGGTCCTTATATGACAAATCCAACCCTTAATATACAGTATAAATGTAATACAGATACTGTTAAGTAAATGTTTATTTTAATTTATTAATGTCATTAATTTGCATAGAGAGAGAGGCCCTAAATGTAAGATTTCTGGAGGGCTCTTTGAGGCCCAGTTCAGAACTCACTGTTGGTTTGCTTCCCAGGTGCAGGTCAGTCTTCATTATTATTATTAATTATTATTACTAGTGGCCACCAGTTAAGGGCCCACCAACCCAGCAATGGAGGCCCCTCAACTACGTTCCAAACTCTTCCCTCCCATCCTGTACCTTTAAATCAACCCCCCACTCTCGGAGAGGGTCACAAGTCTAGAGCAGTCTAGTGTAACCCTGGGCAATTGGACAGAGAAGGTCAGCCTTTGAACTTGAACTAATTGCAGGTGCTATGTGAAAGATATTCATATGTAAAATAGTAAGAGAATCAGGAGGAGCATAGGGATTAGATAGTTATTTATAATATATAGGCAGTTCTGTTAATCAAGACCTGCCCCCTTTGGAATAAATCATAAGTAGCATGGACAATTCTGATTATGTACATAAAAATGCAGGGAATATATGTCAATAGTGTGTCTGCTCTGTCTCACTAATATTCATGGCTATTTCTCATGGAGTCTGAGTCTGTTATGCCAATGGCAGGTTAAATTGTACCCAAGATAATATTTATATTATATAAGAGCAGGACACTCTATAAAGGAATCTTATAGTCACTAAGCTTCTAAGTATGTTTTTAATGTTCTGTTTAATGCAAAATTGTGGTGGGGAAACAGTTTTAATCTGGTGTAGCAGGTTAAAGCAGCCTTAGGGCAAGGCCAGACGTGGTGTTTTTATGTTGCGTTTTTAAAAAAAGCGTAAATACACCACTGAAACCACGCGCTACAGTCAACATGCGTTTGTCATGTGTTTTTCAGCACGTAGGTTTCTTTTCCCAACATGCACTTCTCATTCCCCATAACTCCGCTGGCTGGAAATGGAAAATAGAAAAGCTATTTAGAAATAGAAAAACGATTTACATGCAAAATGGAGCAGGGATGATCGTCAATACACAACGTAATTACGTCACCAGCCTAATACACCGTAAAAATATATATGCGTCATTTATCTTGTGAGAATTTGGATGCCATATTTGAAATACTGCTGCCTGTGTGCTGAAGGTGTTGGCAATATACAGTACACATACTGGCATGTAGTGATGACGTGCCAGTACAGTAAACTGAAGAAGTATGCGAGAGTGGCGCGTCACTACGTTCCAGTACGTGTCTATTACTAACACCTTCAGCACACAGGCAGCAGTATAGACCAAGTGGCAGATCATTTCACTAATGTGCCCAAATATTACTGCTACGGCTACGCGATTCCTTGTTTAAATGAGGTGCAGAGAATAAGTCCAAACAGACTCCACTTCGTAAACGCAGTGTACACGTCCATCTCCAGGAGTGAATGATCCTGATCGCACTCTACCTCGGAATGGATGTTGGGCTGAATGGTCGGCCCCCACACATTTTCACCTCACCAAATCTGGCCCTCGTTGCAAAAAGTTTGGACATCTCTGCCTTTAGGTATGAAGATCCCTTATCTGGAAAACCCTTGGTCCCGAGTATAATACCTGTATTTATAATATTGTTCAAGTTGTTATGAAATCTGTGGGGCCTGATGGGATATATCACTGCAGTATACAGTATATTCTGTAACTGGGTTTTATCAATATAACTTCAAAGCATACTTTCTCTATAACCAGCCAAGCAATTCTGTTGATCATAATGAATGCACTGAGACAGTGTTTGACTAGGCTGGTGGGACACTGAGAAAAAAAACCCACTGGGTCCCCAGCTTCATGGGACACATCAGCCCAGACTCACTCTCTGCCAGAAACTGCTGGTGCTCCTCCCGACCCCCCACCCAATTATAGTAAGAAGTGGTGGCATCAGCTGTGGCATCTAAAGGGACTTACAACTGAGGTCGGGGCTCCTGAGGGGGAGTGGGTCCCCTGAGGTGACAGCCCCAGTAGGTCCCAGACACCCCAGCCTGACACTGGGCCTGCTGGTAACGGAGCTAGAATGGACAAATTTATTCGGAAGTTGCTTAAAAAAATTGACGCTCGACACCCATTGACTTTAATGCATTTGGACCAAATAGTCGCACGTATGAAAATTGTCATGCACCAAAATTATTTTGATGCCCATTGACTTCAATGCGTTTCGCTAATTTTTCGCCGAAATGGGACAGATTCGCCCATCACTAAGAATGACATTTCCATCAGCAGTGAGTTTTCTACGTCAGCCATGGAGTATTATCTGCTGGGCTCATCCAAACTGTAGATGGATTTAATGCTGCACTGGGAATTAAACACTTTATAATATCTATTTTACCTAGCAAAAGACAATTGTTTGTGATAGACAGTTTAGTGACTATACCAGTATCAAAATGATTATTTATCAGATTTTTGAGCCCTAAATGCATACACTAAAGCATGCACCCTGCTTTCAGAAAGAACCAGATGTTTCTGATCCATTTAAGCAGCACAATTTCCAGCCAAGATGATTGAAAAATAATTTGCTGATTGTCAGTTGGAAGAACTTCCAGAAGTTTCCTGTCTTCTGTTTTCAAATCTTCATTTTGGAACTCTTATGGCCATAAGATATTTTCTCTTTTTTTGTTTGCAAGCTCTACATATTTTAGATGCCCCCATGGATTTTTTGGCAATGTAAGGGATACTGCAAAAGGTTATTCCAAAGCCTCTGTCTTTCATTTCTGTAAGTACTTCATAACTGATTTTGTTTGTTCTGTATTGTCGCCTTGTTAAAATGATCAACCACTTTATATGTTGGATGAGAAATGAGCTGTGAGGTTGTGTTGTTAAGCTGAAATCAGCTAGGCCTTCCATACACACAATATACATAATATACATACCCAAAGTATTATTTTTAGCGGTGTGTTTTTTTACTTCCCCTGCAAAATTCTTGTAGGAATGTGGCCATAGCCAATTGTTCCTTACGTTCCATCACCTGTCCAAACCAGCTGCATAACTACATGGCACTGGGACCCTTGCCAATATTTGGAGGGGTCTGACCAACCCTAAAGGACCCACTCCCCCACCCACCACCCTGCTGCCTGCTTGTGTGCCCAGCTCCCTGCCCAGCAGATAATAGTCCACGGCACGTGAAAGAGTGACTGGGGAGTGAGGAGGATTTTTATATTGTAGAGCAGGGGTCCCCAATCTTTTTTTACCCATGAGCCACATTCAAGTGTAAAATAATGATGGAGAGCAACACAAGCATGCAAAAAGTCCATGGGGTTTCCAAATAAGGGCTGTGATTGGGTATTGGTAGCCCTATTTTGACTTGCAGCCAACTGGAGGCTCTGTGTGGCAGTACACATGGTTTTTATGCAACTAAACATTGCCTTTAAGTCAAGAATTCAAAAATAAGCACCTGTTTGGAGGCAACTGGGATCAATATCCAAGGGTTGGAGAGCAACATGTTGCTCACGAGCCACTGATTGAGGTTCACTGCTATAGAAGAAGCAGATCCCACAGTGCCATGGGGTCTGCTTTCTCTATAGTGTCTACAAGGAAAAAACTTGTTACAAGACGTTGCTTCGCTTTGCCTACTTTAGGTGATGGAGTGTAGCCCTGAGAGTTTTCTTGGCCTTCCAGATCCAGCATTGGCTACATGTGACTTCCATTAATTTACATTATTTGCAACCCTGGAAATTGTTAACTGGGGTATTTAATGAAGATTTTATAGCTTTGCTGGGTTTTTAAAGTGCATTACTATACATTTCAGATACTACGATGGCTACTTAGAGGTTCCAATGGTTGCTGACAATACAGAATAGCTGTTGTAGTTGCTCTATAGGAGTAATGTACAATTCCCCCAGGCAGAAGTTCAAGAGCAAGTCCCTAGTGCTAATTCAGGTTGTACTTTTACACAAGAAACTGAGTGCAATGTACAGCACAGAAAAAGAAGAAAAAAGAGCTGACCCATATAATTGCACCTCCCCATCAAAATCCAAACTCCAGTGAAGCCAAAAATTATTAAAACATAACCTTTAATAAATTCATTAAAACCAAGTCTAGAAAGCACAATTAAAAATATGGTTAGGTATAGGGGGCTGATTGACACGGCACCAACGGGTTTTAAAAGACATGTGCTGATCTCACATAGATCAATTACGGTTGCGGTTGGGAATCTGAGTGGTAAATTCTCAGCACACGAGCCAAGTATAATTCTAACACACACGGCCGAAAAATCATTTGCCGGAAAATGTTTTGCCAAAAAATGGGATATAATAATAATGAATAATGTATTGTGATGCACAATATGTTCGTGCTACCTATTTGGCTGTGAAAAAAATTTAGCAACAATGTCTCAGCCATCCTGTTTATACTCTGTGTCCAACCATATAGAATACAATGTTGCGCTTTTAGCTGTCAGGACTGTACAGGTGCGCAATAGCCGAGCAGTTAGAGTAGGCAGAGTTCGCAATTTGAGATGACTCTGCCCCTTTGTGACGCTTAGCGCTGTCATGACTGCACAGGTTGCGCAATAGCCGATCAGCCATAGCAGGCTGAGCTCGCATCTTGGGAGGACTCCGCCTCATTGTGACATCTAGCGAGGAGATTGGCTTTTACGCTGCAGGGATGGTAATACAGCCCTCTGATTGGCTGAATTCAAATGGCTACCGGCTCTTCCGCATTGTGAAATAGAGGTGCGATACCGGCCTGTCTTTTGCCTTTGACAAAGCCCGCAACTTTGGCGGGTGAAACGCGCGTCAGGCGCATTTTTAGTTTTGGTTAGGCAGGCGTCTGATAGGGACCTAGAATGGCTCTATAGGGTAAAAACGGATCGGGAGGGGATCTTTGTGGGCGAAGGGGTGGATAATGGAATGATCCGTGGTCTTGACACCTTGCTCATTACAACACACTCATAAGCAACGAAATACTTTAGTAGTTGGTATCGGATTTCCAACTATCCTACCTAATACCACAAGGGAGGGATTCTAAAGTGGGTGAAGGGGAGGCTTGGTGTGGTGAAACCTTTGATCCGTTTATTTAACACTAACTATTGCCCCAGCGTTTGTACTATCTGGGCTTTTGCTTCCAATCCCTAATATTTAATACCACAAGGGAGGGATCCCCAAGTGGGTGAAGGGGTTGGTGTGGTGTGGTCCATTTTTTGGCAAAACATTTTCCGGCAAATGATTTTTCGGCCGTGTGTGTTAGAATTATACTTGGCTCGTGTGCTGAGAATTTACCACTCAGATTCCCAACCGCAACCGTAATTGATCTATGTGAGATCAGCACATGTCTTTTAAAACCCGTTGGTGCCGTGTCAATCAGCCCCCTATACCTAACCATATTTTTAATTGTGCTTTCTAGACTTGGTTTTAATGAATTTATTAAAGGTTATGTTTTAATAATTTTTGGCTTCACTGGAGTTTGGATTTTGATGGGGAGGTGCAATTATATGGGTCAGCTCTTTTTTCTTCTTTTTCTATTATATTCATTATTTGACCCTGCACACCATTTTCTGTGTTTGATGGATGGTGCTCCCCAACCACCAATTTTCTAACATTTAAATTTTCAATGTACAGCACATGCTGGATAAAAGCTGGATTTAGTCTCACCAAGTTGTAGAGAAACAAACCATGGGAAGGAAAGAACGGGTGCCATGCATTTCAATTTGCTGGGGAAAAAAACATGTGGACATCAACCAGTCGGATTGAAGCCCTCCCACCCCATCTATCTAAGTAGCTGTCTGCGCTCTTTGTTTGAAAGAAATAAGCAACTTGGGAACCTTTCGTTTCTAAATAATAGATAATAATAATTCCTTAGTGGAAAGCAGCTTCTCTAAAAAGGCTGGGCAATGTATAATCTATTGCTGCACTAAAACACTTTAAATGCAATGTAATTTCAAATTCCCATTTCACTTTTTCATCTAAGAGAAACGGGACACTCATGATTATTTACACATAAAAATGTAGATTTATAGGTGCAAGCGGCTTTGTACGAGCTGTCTCTGGTGCTGAAATGAAACAAATTAAAATTAAAAATACAAAACAAAGCATAATTCTATTCGAATAGGAACTGGATTAACAGATATAAAATAGTCAAGTATATTTGCATTGGGCCATTACAGGCGCTGTCTATGGTGCTGAAATTGTCATTATGGATACATCCGGAAGGGCTCATTCACAAGTACAAAGTGAGCAAAGTGCAGTTTTGGAAGCAAATCACTATGTTTTGTCAATAGGTGCACTTGAGCACAATTTGTAGGAGACACAATGAACGCAGCAGTATCCATTGTAACTATGCAGAAATGCGAGGAGTGGCTTTGGACAGAAGCACATTTAATAATTGCAGGATTGGACTGGGCCGGCAGGACATCAGGTAAAAACCCAATGGGCCCCACCGACCCAGACCCAGACCAGCCTACAGCCCACACTGCCCCCTGATTACACCTATGGTTGCCACCTTTTTAATTTGGGGGAAAACAGAAAGGGGGTGCGATAGATGACCTTGGAGGTGGGTCTGGTGATGCCAGGGGAAGAGCTGATGGTGTTGGGGGAGGGGCTTGTGACATGGTGATCTGCGATTAGCTGATCGCCATGTCATTAACTTCAATTACCTGCCCGGATTTCCTGATTTGGAAATCTGGACAGGCAGTTTTCACCCGAACAACCCTTCCAAAAACTGGGCTGTCCGGTGCCCCCCCAGGCCCCAATCATGACTGCAACTACAGCTGGGGTTCATGCAGTGGGCCGGAGGGGGGTTTTGGCTCGGACGGGGAGCCTGTAGGGGGGTTGCGACAAGGGCAGGGGGGCCCACAAAGGGGTCAGATGGCCATGAGGCTGAAACCCCGGTGGGCCTCCAGTCTGACACTGAATGAGTTGCATCAATTTGCACAACAAACCAGTTTATTTTTGTGCAAATACGGTTTTATTTGTGCCCTATATTCAAAGCTGACATTTTATAAATAGGCAAAGTTTGAAAAAATCATGAAATAAGCAAACTTTGATTTAAATTCTTTGGCACCCCACAAATGTTTTTATACAGATAAAGAGTCAGAGAGGAAGTGATCACTATGGACACTAGATAAATACATAACATAAAACATATATATATATATATATATATATATATATATATATATATATATATATATATACAGTATGTATATATATATATATATATATATATTAATTAATGCACAGAGGAAGTTCTACTGTTTACAATGGATTTGATAAAAGTGACAACTCCATGTTCCTTGCGCTGAACCCATAATGTTGTCAGAACTTCTGTGCCAGTTGTTTGGAGCTAAATGAGGCATAAGGCCATAACAACTCCAATCACCAAGGTGATATCAAAAGTCTTATTCCCCAGAGCTATTTATACAGTATTTAAACAGGGGAAATAATGGCATTATTTAGTAGTTTGTAAGGTCACATTATTAGCTCTGAACCCATTTGACATTTGAGAGAGACTTTTTTAATGGGTTCCGAGAAGGCAAGTTTTAGAATTGGACTTGGGAAACGAGCGTCTGGGTTACTGATATATTTACACATCATTATTTGTTGGGAAAACAGTTGAGAGAGAGGGCTTGCATTATTAAAATCAGAATTTTAATCAGTTCAGCTTGTGCCACTATTAGAACGAACGGAAGTTATAAAGAATAACAAATGCTTTGGATACATCCATAAACAAGTAAGGGCTTATCTAGGACGGCAGGTGCAGTTGCACAAAAATGGATGCAGTTTGTAGGATATCTTACACTTCTATTTTGATGCAGAATCTAAGAAATGACACAACCGATGACAATTGCACGCACAATAAGTCATTGAAATCTACACAGACATTGGCAGGAACTACTTTGGTTGCAACTCCCTCTTGCAGTTCGTTTAGGTTGAAACTATGTAAAAAATGCTGCATTGTGGGTAAAAACATGGCGGATTTCTGCCAAAATTGCACTTTCTCACTGTCTTTTTGGTCTGGGTCTTTGCAACCATTGGAAACACCCAGCATAAAACAAAACACAGAATGGAAATATACTTTATACTGATGCTAAGGGGGCTTATTTATAACTTCTTCCATTACATTTTCCTAAAATTTGTGTTAATTGCAATTCCTTGGTTTTTTTTTGAGATTGCAATTTTTTTTTAAAGATTCAGCTGAATAACAAACTAAATCTGAAGCCTGATTTGCATATGCAAAAAAAATGCATAAATATTTGCATAAGACAATTAGGGCCATGAAGGATTAAAGAAAAAAAAATAGCTTCATTGTTTGTGTGACAAAAAGTAAATTCGGTCAGGCATCTGGATTCTGCCGAATCTTGCTGAAAAATGGTGGATCCTGGCCGAATCCCAAACTAAATTCTGGATTTGGTGCATCCCTAATTGTGTTTTTTTTTTTAGTCAATATCGTTTTTTCGAAAATAAAATCAAACAATTAAAAAAAGGCAGGATGATAAAATGTTAAGACCAATAAACACAAGGCAATATTTAATAATAGTATTAAAAACTCAAATAAATCCTGAAAATCCTTTGCCACCTGAAATTTTTTTTGAGAAACTGCATCAAAAATCTGTCGCAAAAAATGTCACCTCGTCAAGTCGCCAAGACAATATTGTCGCAGAGACAAAAAAGTCGCCACAACTAAAAAAGTCGTTAAGACAAAAAAGTTGTTGAGACAAAAAAGTCGTTAGATAAGATAAATATCCATTTGCATTTCGAGTGCATATTCGCGTGCCAATAACATTTTGACGCCTATTGACATCAGTGCAGTTTGCTATTTTTTTCAACGCTTCACAATTTTTTTTCGCAGTTTCGCAAAGTTTTTCTGCAAAGTGTAAAAGGACAGATTTGCTAATCCTGAAAAAAAAGAAAGGAAACCAAGACCAAAAGATACCATAAATGGAAAAAAAGTACTGAAAATCAAGAAATTACATTTATTAAAGGGATATATTTGTTTTTGGAATTTATATAATGACCTGAAATAATGATGCACTTTTTTCTTAGAATGGAGAAATGTTCCACCTCTCAGGCTGCAAGATAATCAGAGGGAAGAAAGAAAATCAGATTTTAGTTTATTCATAGAAATTCCAATCCAATTAAGTGATCAGATATTTGCATTTATCACCCTGAGAATGGGAAACAGCTGCTGATAATATAAAGAAAGGGGCTGACTGATGGTGCCTGTTGATGGAGGAAATTATCACTCAGTTGCACCATGTATACACTGGGAGTCATTTATATACACTGGGCATATGTGCTAATGGGCAGCAGCCCATGCCTCCCAGTCAGGTGTTTGCTTTGATTGTTTAACTGTAGCGCGCTGAATAAAAGCTCATCACTGATTAGTTGAGTTGGGCCATAGACAGACTAGTCTGCACCTTGCTAAAGATTTGCATGGTCCCATGGATTTTGGGTTAGCTTACATATCACTAGTACAGGGGGCCCTTGAGAATGAAGACAATACAATTTTGATTTAATAGACATACCTCCCAAATGTCCCGTTTTTCTTTGGACAGTCTCGATTTTGACAGCTCAACCCGTAGTCCCGGATTGATACTGAAATGTTCCAACTTTCTCTTTGATCTCCTGCACTGAACAGCCAGAAAAAGATAACAAAAAATTCATTTCATACTTACCGTAATTTTTGTTTCCTGGTTACTATGGGCAGCACTCACACTTTTGGGTATTCCCCGCCCCCGCTTTCAAAAGGACAGAACTATCAATTAACTAATTAATTAACTATGCTTATATATATACCCCTCCTTACCCTCAGACTGGTGTCTTTTAAGTCCGAGCTTTAGGAATTTCTTTGGGAGGGTTCAGCGTGAGTGCTGCCCATAGTAACCAGGAAACAAAAATTACGGTAAGTATGAAATGAATTTTTTGTTTTCCCTGGTTACTATGGCAGCACTCACACTTTTGGGTCAGTACCTTAGCAGTCAGACAGGGTGGGAAATTACATAATACCAACAGTCAAGGCAGAGTATCGGTTTTTATTTTTTGCGGCCACTGATAAAGCCATAGCTCTAGAAGAGGATCTAACTAAATCCACCGAAGCCTCCGTGACAAAATCTGTAGATAGCTTCAATTCATCTAGTGCATCAATAATACTTCTTCTATCAATGCCTTCCTTTAAAGCCGTCTCGATATTATGTAACCATAATTTCATAGCTCTTGACACCGAAGTCAAAGCAAGAGCTGGTCTACAAGTAGCTCCCAAGGCTAAGTGAGTCTTCTTTAATGAAGCTTCCATCTTTTTATCCATGGGGTTCAGAAATTAAACTACGTCTTCTACAGGTAATAAAGTCTTTCTCGATATTCGCGACACAGCTGCATCAACCTTAGGTGGCTTGTTCCAAATTAGTTCTTCTTCTGCTGCAAAAGGATATAATTTCTGTACTTTCTGTGGAATCGGAATTCTTGCATCTGTCTTACTCCATTCTTTCACTATAACTTCTTTAATTACTTCATGAAGAGGAAAAGTTGCTTTGTCTTTCTTCAAAAATTTAAAGGGATTTGAAGAAACTGGCTGTTTTTCTTTCGTTTCTGGAAGTTCCAAATGTTCCAAATAGGCTCTTATTAAAGGTTCTACCAGCGTAAACTCAAAAGCTGAACTACTCCCATCTTCCATAAGCTCTTCATCATCTGAATCTATTGGTGATTGGAAGCCCGAAGAAAAGCTTGTAGTTGGCAACTGTGAAGAATGCCCAAAAGTATCTTCTTCTCTGACTCTTCTAGTGGCCAGTTTGACTCCCTCTGTCACAGCCTCTCTAATCCATTTCATCACATCTGCTGTATCTGCCGCAGCATCTCCTGCCAATCTTCTGGTACAGCGATCACACAATTTTGAGTGTTTAAGTGCTGGATTGTCGCAAGCCACACAGACTCTATGCTTCTCTTTAGAGATCGCTTTTCTGGGGATAGGCACACTGAAAAAATAACATAAAAATTATGTTAATAACCCATAAGCACTCTTTTAAAAACCCAAACACTTACCAAATAGTGGCTCACCTCCTAATATCACTGGCAGCATTTTCTGGGCTACTAGGCACTTGAGGCAAAGAAGTAATTTCTAAAACAAAAATCTAGATTAACTAACAGCATAGAAAAAAACAATTCTCATGCACAACAAACTCCTTTAAACTACCTGAATAGCCGAAACAACACGCTTATTCTTTATCACTTTCAAAGAAACGATCTGCACACAGATTCAACGAATTTTCCGCGCCAAACCAGCGCCAACCGCATCCGCGTCGCAACACAATGACATCAAATGCGGAAGTGCGCCTTCACAACTGTGCGCACCTAGTTCTCTTCTGAAACGTCACTTCCGTCTGTTGGAACGCAAGCCGAAACTTACGCTCACAGAAAGAATCCTGCTAGTGCCGCCCATAACCTGGTCTGGGACACAGGCAATACTACACACTGAATCCCCGGGCTGCCTAATAACGGGGATTTGGCTGGCTGATCTCCTCTAGGAGGAAACGCTCTGCACAGCCCAACCAGGAAGAGAGGCAAAACTTCCCAGGTCCCAAAACTGGGTCCACGTGATCCACAAAAGAAAAATCCTTATCCCTAAAAAGGGCTCCAAGAAAGCGAGGACAGAAAAAAGACACCAGTCTGAGGGTAAGGAAGGGTATATATATAAGCATAGTTAATTAATTAGTTAATTGATAGTTCTGTCCTATTGAAAGCGGGGGCGGGGAATACCCAAAAGTGTGAGTGCTGCCATAGTAACCAGGGAAATAAAGTTTCTAAAACTTAATTGGCTTTAGGCAGAGAGCCCAGAATACGTGGCAGGTGCACTTATATACTTTTGTAACAATTTAAGATAAGCAAAGAAACAATTGTAACAATTAAAGATAAACAGGTCTCTTGGGGAAACTGTGACTTGCAGCTAAAAGGGCAATTCACGTTCATTAGCAAAACTGTAATAACATAAAAACCACAGAAATGTGTTTAAACATTCATTACCTGCCAAATTTTGTAAAATGAACACGGTAATTAGGGGGTGTGGCCACAAAATTGGTGTGGTCAAAACACATTTTCACCACGATATGCACGGCAAAACTTTTTGTCCCTCTTTCTGTTTCCAAAATGTTGTGAGGTATGTTTAATAGATATTCACACACATACATATCTACTGTTAATTATAGGGCCAACACAATGCCTGGCCAATTTAAGGGGGCACCCATGATACGCCCCCCCCAAGTGAGGTGATGAGCCAACAAGGTGATTGATGAGGGAGGACCTACCACTACCTCTAGTTCCATCCCCAGGAAAACATATCAACTATTAATTCTAATTTGGAAAGTAGGGTGGTGCAGTGATGAGTATTGCTGCCTTGCAGTTCTGGGGTCAAGCTTCGATTTGCGAAAATGCCAAAAAGGCCCCTGCCTAGGGTGGCACAATTTTAGGGGTAGCATGTGGCTCAACTGCATGGCAATGGGTTTGGAAGCACTGGGGACAGGCAGGAGCTTTACATGTGCCAATTCCTGTGCTCCAGACCCATTGAGATAATTCTTGCATATTCATGTGTACTGTATATGAATGGAGGAGGCAGGAAGGAGGATATAGGACAGGGGGGCGACAAGTTGTCCCGGTCTAGGGGCACCCTATCAGTGTTGGTTGGGAGGCCAGGGGCCCAACAGAAAACCTTAGGCTGAGGGCCCACTTTCCAAACTATAATACCTCCTCTCCTCACTCAACCTCTTTATTCTCCTAGTCTCTTTTCTCTACATACTATACTCTTTTCTTCCATTATAAAACCTCTCTGTTCCCATAAGGAAATAGGGAATAACCATGAAATAGGCCAAATGGTTAGAAGCAAGAGGCCCACTGACACCTGGGCCCACCGAGAGTTTTCCTGGTATCCCGGTGAGCCAGTCCAACACTGCACCCTACGTATAAATCCATCCATGTCTGGGGTGCTAGGTTCAATTCCAACAGGGGCATTGTTTGAATGGAGTTTGTATATTCTCCCTATGCTTGCTTGGGTTTCTTCTCACTTTTTAAAAAATACAGGCAGTTTAATCAACTCCTTTACCATAGTGTGTATGAATAGGATTATCACCTTAGATTGTAAGCTCCACTGGGGCAGGGACTTATGTGAATAATGTAACTCACAGTAATGCCCTGCAGAATACGTCAGAGACCTAGTGCTCAGCAATTGAAGTTATGACTGATAAATAAGATAATACTGTCACGGCTATATAACTTTAAATTCCAGGCTCACTAAGACAAAAGAGAGTCAACTGCAAACTGTAACAGGACCTTGTCTTAATTAGTTGTAGATGTGAAGGTTTCCAAAAATTCAATCGGAATTAAGATATACAGTATATCATCCAGCAGTATATTAGATGTGCAGCTGAGATAGTTCTTTATTATTGGTTGCCAGTGGAATTTCATATATATCTGAGAGATTGTCCCCTAAGGGCATCAAGGTAATATTAAAAATATATGTATTAAAAAAAGATAATATCACTTACGGTAGTGAAGTCATGTGTATCAATAAATTAACAGCTCTGAAATGTAGATGTTTAAATGAAAGCACTGACTGGTGCCTCGCTATACAGAATATGAATAAATACATTCAATTATAGTTTTTTTGTAGCATATACAGTTTATAGTTTTGTCATACCTCTATGATTGAAGGAGAACTAAAGCCCAGTACCAGCCCATAGGTTCAGCAGCCCTATAATAATAATGATCCATCCAAGCCTTCAAAACTGCCGTGAGAAGAACATCTTGGATTTTGTTAGACCATCTTTTGAGTGTCAGCGGCACTGCACATGCTCAGTGTGCCCAGGGTTACTACAGAAAGTTATAAAATACAGTAATCCTCCATAAGCTACTTCTAATCACAGTATGAAATCTTATCTTTCATAAACCAAGGTTTATAAGAGTTAAAAGCTAACGTCAGATGTCCAAACCTGCAACTGCTAGACCACCTAACAGCCTTGAGCTGGGTCACATATCGGAATCCCTGAGTGAAAATGTTTAAAGCTATTTACCCCATTAAATAGTGACAGTTACGAGTGTATTGTAAGTCGTTGGCTCATGTGAAATACGTTCAATTACAGTTTATTGAGGAGTCTATGTTAGCTGGTGATAATCATTCTGACTAATTGTATTGATGACATTTATTGCTGAAGCCTTGGGCCATGGGAAGGCTCAAACTTGTTGTTTTTCTTTAAAGGGATCCTGTCATCGGAAAACATGTTTTTTTCAAAACACATCAGTTAATAGTGCTACTCCAGCAGAATTCTGCACTGAAATCCATTTCTCAAAAGAGCAAATAGATTTTTTTATATTCAATTTTGAAATCTGACATGGGGCTAGACATTTTGTCAATTTCCCAGCTGCCCCCAGTCATGTGACTTGTGCCTGCACTTTAGGAGAGAAATGCTTTCTGGCAGGCTGCTGTTTTTCCTTCTCAATGTAACTGAATGTGTCTCAGTGGGACATGGGTTTTTACTATTGAGTGTTGTTCTTAGATCTACCAGGCAGCTGTTATCTTGTGTTAGGGAGCTGCTATCTGGTTACCTTCCCATTGTTCTTTTGTTTGGCTGCCGGGGGGGGGGGAAAGGGAGGGGGGTGATATCACTCCAACTTGCAGTACAGCAGTAAAGAGTCATTGAAGTTTATCAGAGCACTTGGGGCAGCTGGGAAATTGAAAATATGTCTAGCCCCATGTCAGATTTCAAAATTGAATATAAAATAATCTGTTTGCTCTTTTGAGAAATGGATTTCAGTGCAGCACATACAAATAACAAAACTGGTTTGGTTGCTTTATAAAACCATAAATATCTTCCTTCTGCTCAGTTTGCAAAGGTGGAGATAGCGAGATATATTTTAAAAAAATCAATATACAGGGCACTTGTGATTACGGTTTCATATCACATTGCTTGGGAAAGATAAACAGCCTGAATCAGAATCCTAAAAGATTTATCTGGTTTGCTGCCATTGTTTGCTGGAAGCAGTGCAAACAGACTTTCCCTGGGCTCTGTAATGCAATTCACTATCCTTGGTCTTCAGCAAAACCTCCAGACTGCCTGAGCTCCTGAAAAATCAGTTCTCTCTCTATTTCTTTTCTAATTTTAGAAAGACCTAGTTCTAAATTGCCATACCATAATTGCCATGCAAATGTAAAACACATGTAGATTGCATTAGTAATATGTTAGGAGCGTTGGGTACCTGCACGTATTCCTGGGCACTCTAGTAGTGACCTGCAATGTCTTTCATTTGACCCTGTATTTTGATTAGTACAGCCCAATATTCTGTGTGTGCCAAAAATCTACTGCACCTAGACCTCAGTAAATAAAAGTTCAACCTCCTCACGGGTTAGCTCACATTCCCAGACTTCTCTTGCCTCTTCTGAGCAGCCTATCACAATGAGAATGTGTGCCAATCAGGGAAAAGACAGGGCAAAATACAGAGGACTCACACATGGGACATGGGGCAGATATTTTTTGGAAATGAGCTAGGAAAATACATACAACAGATAAAACCAGACACTTAGGGCTCTTACTGACGAGCGTTTTTACCTGCACTCCCCTGCGTTCCGTTTTTCTTTGTTCAGCCTCGGGGGAACGCAGGAATAGACGCATTACATTTTTTCCAATGGGGCTGTACTCACACAGGCACGTGTAGGCGCCGAACGCAGGAAAAATGCAGCATGTTGCGTCTCAACCTGCGTTCGGCGCCTACACACGCCTGTGTGAGTACAGCCCCATTGGAAAAAATGTAATGCGTCTATTCCTGCGCTCCCCTGCGGCTGAACGCAGAAAAACGGAGCGCAGGGGAGCGCAGGTAAAAACGCTCGTCAGTAAGAGCCCTTAAAAACATGTTGGGCTTCAATTACTACTTAGTTAGTATAGCTTGCAAATTATCAAATGGATGATTATCCTTCCATGAATTAACTTTCAGTATGATATATGTACAGTGGGAAATTCTGAGACAATTTGCAATTGGTTTTGATTTTTTTGCTAGAGTCCAACCCTAGAAAGCACTGGTTTAAATAGGGAGGAATAGGGAAGGCCTTTTTTTCACAATTACATTTTTAAATACAGGTATGGTACCTGTTATCCAGAATGCTCGGGCCTTGGGGTTTTCTGGATAATGGATCCTTCAGTAATTTGGATATTCGTACCTTTAGTCAACTAAAAAATACTTTAAACATTAAATAAACCTAATAGATTTGTTTTGCCTCCAAGAAGGATAAACTTTATATTAGTCTGGATCATGTACAAGACACTGTTTTAATATTACAGAGAAAAAGCAAGTCATTTTAAAAAAAAATTAATAAATTGGATGAAATGGAGTCTAGGGAGGTGGCCTTTCCATAATTCAGAGCTTTCTGGATAATGGGTTTCTGGATAACAGATCCCATACCTGTACCTGTAAATCTTGATGCTACATATTATTAAAAAGCTAGAAAACCCCAGGTTCAGGTTAATAGACTCATAACTGTGTGTAACCATTTTTCACAACTTAACGATAGTTTCGTCCATTTCTATGTTTATACAGGTATGGGATCTGTCATCCATAAACCCCGTTATACAGAAAGTGAATTACATTTTATCCAAATAATTCAAATTTTTTAACATTATTTCCTTTTTTTCTCTGTAATAAATAAACAGTACCTTTTACTTGATCCCAACTAAGATATAATTAATCCTTATTGGAAGCAAAACCAGACTATTGGGTTTATTTAATGTTTAAATTATTTACTAGTAGACTTAAGGTATGAAATCCACTATAAGTGTATTGCAATATACATTGAAGTGCAAGAGTAACTGCATCAGGCGCAGCTTCCCCTTGGCGACTTCAACATTGTGAATCATGTAATGTGTTATATGACACCTTCTTACAATCATATTTACACCCAATATAATTATATATAAATATTCTGCAGTCAGTGGTGCTTGAAGAACACTGAGTAAAAAGACTGTAGGTACTGTGGATATTGTGGGTACTGCAATCTAGAATATTTATTTTGGAAGTTCTACTATAATATTAACAGTAATAGCTTGTGTGTCCATTTTAAAGGGAACTGTTTTTGGCATAATAAAAAGGAAATGTAACTCTGAACATCTACCATAGAAAATGTTCTACCGTCTGATATTAAATCAGAATATCAAGCCCTGTTTTGCACTCTCCTATACAAGTAATTGCAGCTACGGTATAAAGGCTCCTAATAATGTAAATGGAGCACCAACGCGCCAATTCTGTTTACATTAATAAATTGGGTGTAAGCTGCAAAGTATGGGGCACGGATGAACACTTGGTCCAATGAGGCGTAAATTCCAGAAAGCGACAAATTACGGAAGGGCCATCTCCCATAGACTCCATTTTAATCAAATAATTATTTTTTTTTAAATGATTTCCATTTATGTTGTAGCAAAAAGTCAGTGCCGTGTACATGATCTCAACCAGGGTCGGACTGGGGGGCTTGGGGCCCATCGGGACTGCTGGTCCAGGGCCCCCCATCCCCCTACTGTGACACGCCAAACTCGGCGCGACTGTGTAAATGCGCTGCACGGTGTGCACACAAGAACACCGCCATGCGCATGAGCGATCAACGTTACTCGATGCGCATCGCCGAAAACTTTTTTTTTTCAAAATGTTAATATTGGGAGAGGGGGTCTGGCCCGGTGTCCCGCCGGGCCAGTCTGACACTGATCTCAACCAATGTATAATTAATCCATACTGGAGGCAAAACAATTCAGCTGGGTTTAATTAATGTTTAGATGGTTTTTAGTAGACTTACAAACCGAAAATAAGACCGACCAACCGTGCCGTGTTACTTCAGTCCCCTCTTTGTTATTTGGTGCTTCTGTGTCGGAGTGCTGGTTATGGTTACAGATAAACTTGCATCAAACAAATTTAGAATGATGTAAACGGCACCGTCATTAAAAACGTATCCTTTATTGTTTGGCTATTATAAATATAGGATCAAAGACGACAGCATTGCGTGACGTGTTTTGGACTACACTAGTCCTTAGTCATAGGCCTATGACTAAGGACTAGTGGAGTCTGAAACATGTCAAAATAAATCCGAAAAAATTGTGAAAATTGGATGAAAATATCAAAAAAAAAACCTTGAATATCTGATTTTTTCCCAAAAAATTTCAGGAAAATTTAATAATAAACGTAAAACAGAAGACAACAACAGGCAGATTCCACAAAAACAGGCTTGTAAAAGAACTGAGAACTTTATTTCAGGCCACAAAGTAAATGAATACATAGCCTTACACATTTCGTGCACTCAGACACATTGGGTGTTATTTATCAAAGTCCGAATTTATCTCAATATTTTCTGCTACAAACTCCGATCAAATCCGCTCAAGTTTTTTACCCTTATTTATTATTACATTTTCCTGAAAATTTGCTTTGCGGGAAAAAATCTGATTTTCACGTTTTTTCCAGAATTTTCATCCTATTTTCAAGATTTTTTTGTATTTTTCACCCAAAACCCCAGAATTTTTGCCCGTGAACCCCTGAAAACTTCGGGGTATTGCACGAAACCCAGCGCACATCATTGGGACTTCTCCCATTGACTTATATGCAACTTCAACAGATGTGAGATGCCAGATTTTCTGATTTGTACTTTTCCATCCTCTGGGTTTAATAAATTACGAAAAAATTCAAAATTCAAAAGTCCCATTTTAAAAAAAACAAATATAACACATGATTTTTGCATTCGGATTTTAGTAAATAACCCCCTTAATCATAGGCTGAACAAAAAAAAAATTGGTTACTAATTATATACCCCAGTCTCATCAATCACCAAAGTACATCAATTAACCAATAGAATAGAAGAAGGGAAGAACATCAAAAACAATGTATCAAAAAAAAGGGGGGGGAGGAAAAGGGGCATAGGCATCTAAGAACATATAGCAAGTTTGTTCATGGTTGACAAGTTTCATCAGAACCATAATTCTGATGGACATTTTCCTAGTAAGATATTTATAATAAATTATTTATAATAAACAAATAAACATAATCATGATTTAAACCTTAAAAGCACATACTCATAACTTAGTCATTCATAATGGCAGGATGCATCAAACATGTAATTCCAAAAAACATATATTTTCATAGTGAATTATTCGTAATAGCAGGATACATCAAAGTCATAATTTAGACCTTGAGGTTGTCTTGTCTTTAATGTAAAAATCCATTTCACTTCTTTCTTATTCATAAGTATAGACAAATTACCTGCCCTGGGACCCAGGCTAACCTTCTCTATACCTGTCACTAATAGAAAAGTTGTATTGCCCTTAGATCAGTCAGAGAAATGTTCAGAAACATTAGTAACTCTATTTCCTTTGATATCAGCTATAAGCTCACGTATACGTTCTTTTAAGGATCTAGTCGTTTGACCTACATATTGCTTCCTACATTCAGGGGTTCCATCAGGGGGGCACAGGAGGTACATTGTTAGCTAAAGGAGGCCCGGCTGTGTTGCACTTTTCAAATTAGCTGGGCCCCCCTTGATAGCAAAAACCCAAAGCCACGAAAGCCTTGAAGCGCTGAAGACCCAAAGCTACTAATGGAGCTGAAGTTGTGAAAAGATCCAAAGCCACGAAAAGTTGAAGTTCTGAAGCCGCGAAAAGACCAGAAGCCATGAAAGGATCCCAAGGTAAGTTCCATTGAACACCGATGTGTTTTTTGAAAAAAAATTTTAAAACCCTGGTCACCAATGTAATATTTTAATACGATATAGGCCCTGGCCACCAATGTTCTTTTTAAATATTCTATGGAGCCCCTGGTGCCAATGTTTTTTTTAACTGATAATGGGGTCCTGAACACTAATGTGTGTGTGTGGGGGGGGTTACATTTTTTAGCTCTGTCTTTGTGGCCTTTTTACTGTGGTGTGGGGTGGATGGGATCTGGGTGGGGCTTGGTGGCTGGGCTGGGGAACAGGGGGCCTAGAAAATTTTGTTGTACAGGGGCCCCGTGATTTCTGATGGCAGCCCTGCCCACATTTACTGCAGGTTAATAAATAAATCACATTTTTTGAATTACAGTTTACGTATTGTCTGATATGATAGCTCCTATTGGTTACTGAAGACGAAGTTCTTACCTAAAGTTTTAGCTCTCCTAGTAACAAATACGCAGCCATTTTTTAGAATCATATACTCTACAGGGTCAGTCTGAAGAATGTAATGCTTCTTCTTTACAATTTTCTTCATGCAATGAAAATAAGGACTATATGAAAAAATGCATAAAGTGTCAGGGGGCCTATCAGCTCCCAGTGGGAGAAGTCCGGACCAAGGAGGAAGCTTAGGGTAAAAGTTCAAGTTCAACGGTATCCAAAAGGAGTCAGGTGAAAGCGTAGTCAAATTAAGGCAAAAGTTCAGTAGGCAGGCAGAAGAGTATCAAAATTCAAGTTCAGGCAGGGTCAAAATGTTCAGGAATCAATCAGAAGTAAATTTATGAACACCCAGGAACCACACAGGAAATCCTATTATCAGGCATTGAACCCGTGACCTCGGCGTCTTTTTATTTCATATCTTCGCGCGGGATGGGTAACGTCATAGTGCCGGCGATGAGACACCCATGCCGCTACCCACGTAGCGGACATGGGCGCCGCCATCTTAGGGTGGCTCTGACTGAGACGGGAGCACCGTCGGGCGCTCCTGACACTCAGGTCCAGATTTAGGATCCACAGTCCCTGTAATAGAGACATTAGAGGGGAAACTAGTCTGGTTTATCTCATGTACCTTATATTTTATGAATATGCTCCCTCTAGATGTTTTCATGGCCCTCTCAAAGGTCTCAACTAAAATAGACAAATAAGAGAGAGCAAACAATCTCTCAATTCAATAGATTTGAAAACAAAATTCTCAAAACCAGAATGAATTTTCCTAAGGCATAAAAATTTTCCAACCAGTATGTTTCTAATTGTACATGGTGGATGGTATGACCTTGCAGACAAAATTACCCGAATATTCTTTCCTATATAAAGTAGAAAGTATTCGATGTCCTTGTCCCATGAAAGATATATCAAGGAAATGAACAGTACCAGAGTGAAACTCCTTAGTAAAACATATATTCAAATCATTAATATTCAAATGAACAAATAAACAATCAAATTATTCTTGTGACTCTTTCCAAATAAACAGCAACTCATCGATGTACCTGCCATAGTAGAAGATGAATCGTTTATGTGGGTTACTATCATGCTAGATATGTGTATATTCCCACCAACCCATATAAAGGTTAGCATAAGAAGGGGCATGTATGTGCTAAAATCATTTAAATGAAAAGAAATCTCTTCCAATACAAGGTTATGTGGGATGCAAGAATATAAGGAAGACACATCCACTGTGGCCCAACTATAAGTATCTTTATATGTGATAGAATCCATGATGTTAAGGATATGTCCACTATCCTTGATGTAACTGGGAAGATGAGCAACCAATGGTTGTAGATGGAAATCTATGAACTCACACAAAGCTCACCTAGGGTCAGGCCACACAGGGCGTTTTGGGGAGATTTGGTCGCCTGGCGACTAATCACCTCGTTTTTGCGGGGACCAATCTCCCCAAATGCCTTCCTTGAATATGCGTCGGCTAAAATAAAAAAAAAAGCTGGTGCTAATCACACATGGTGATTGGTTTTCCAAAGTCACCCGAGGTTTCCTCATGAGGCAACTTCGGGGACTTCGGAAAACGAACCGCCGCGTGTGATTAGCGGTTTTTCATTTTAGCTGGCGCATATTCAGGGAAGGCGTTTGGGGAGATTGGTCGCCGCAAAAACGAGGCGATTAGTCGCCAGACGACCAAATCTCCCCAAAACGCCCTGTGTGGACTTACCCTAAGGAGCCTATTACTGCAACTATGGGTCTCCCTACAGGGGGTCTATTATCCTTATGCACCTTGGGTAAATGGTGGAAATACTGTAGCTGTTACTGGATGGCTAACATACAACAATTCAGCAGTCTGTTGATCACCCCATCTGATATTCCCACTTTTATAATCTCAAAAATAACATGCTTAATGGTGGCCATAGATGAAAAGATAATATTGTACGAAACAAATTTTCGGCCCATATTCGTTGCGTGTATGGTGGAAAAAGAGCCCACCGATATCGGCAGAAGACTTGGATATCGGTCGGCTCGTCGATCAGGCTGGACGGAAAATTTTCATCGGATGCCTTTGAAGGGACCCAAGAATTCTATTATTTCTTCCCGTATATCTACCTGTATATTTGACGATTCAGCTCTACACGTGTGTATTGAAATTAACGATCTTTCATGGAAAGATCTTTTCCAAGAAAGATTGTAATTGTTATGTCTATGGCCACCTTTAATTGGTAAATGGGATTATTATTATAGGAGTCGATAAGTTTTGCTATCAGAGAGTTGCCTTTCAGCTTCATTTAAGTCGTCCATCTTTTACAAGATCACAATGCTGCTGCCTTCAGGCCCGGATTTGTGGAAAGGCCATCTAGGCCCGGGCCTAGGGCGGCAGGATTTTAGGGGGGCGGCATGCTGCCCAACCACACCCACATTGGTTCAAAAACACTGAGGATGCGTTGGAGATACAATCATTTTTTTAAATTTCCCGTATGCCAATCCCCATTGCTCATGTCCCCCTGGAGGGGACAGGGGTGACAACGGTAGTGGGCCTAGGGGCGCCCACTATGTAAATCCGGGCCTGGCTGCCTTTATCTGCATTTCGAATAACAATTGATAGATAAGATTTCAATTTATAGAAAGCTTCTTCTTCTAAGGCGGCCAGATCACAAATTTATTGGCTTTGCATTGGAAATGTTCTTCCCTGAATGCTTGAGTATTAAAAGGAACAGTTCAGTGTAAAAATAAAAACTGGGTAAATAGGCTGTGCAAAATAAAAAATGTTTCTAATATAGTTAGTTAGCCAAAAATGTAATGTATAAAGGCTGGAGTGACTGGATGTGTAACATAATAGCCAGAACACTACTTCCTGCTTTTCAGCTCTCTAACTCTGATTTATAGCAACAGTTATAACCCATGTGGCCCCTCTCAAGCCTCTGATTGGTTACTGACTGGTAACCATTCAGTGAAAACCAAAAGAGCTGAAAAGCAGGAAGTAGTGTTTTGGCTATTATGTTACACATCCAGTCACTCCAGCCTTTATACATTACATTTTTGGCTAACTAACTATATTAGAAACATTTTTTATTTTGCACAGCCTATTTATTTACCCAGTTTTGATTTTTACACTGAACAATTCATTTAAGCCCTAGAATCCAAATAGTAGTAAATGTATGGGATTCATTATCCAGAAACCCATTATCCAGAAAGCTCAGAATTACGGAAAGACCATCTCCAATAGACTCCATTTTATCCAAATAATTAAATTTTTTTTAATTATTTGCTTTTTCTCTGTAATAATTCAACTGAGCATTGGACTTGATCTAGACTAAGATATAGTTAATCCATATTGGAGGCAAAACAAATCTACAGGGTTTCATGTTTCATGTTTAAATTATGTTTTAAATTATTTTTTAGCAGACTTAAGGCACAAAGATCCAAAATTACTGAAGGATCCATCATCTGGAAAACCCCAGGCTTCTGGGTAATTGGTTCTTTACCTATATGTCTAATGGTTGCTGCCAGCCAGTAACCAGAAAGATTCTGGTAATATTCCCTTAGTTGGCTACAGAATAAATACAAGGATATTTTCCCAAATTCTTTAAACCCACACACAGTTAGAAGATGTTTAACCCCATTCCCCCACTCGTTACACAGGTGACAGAGGACAGGGGATAATAGAAAAATGAAAAAGTTTCCAGAGGGAACACAAGGGCAGAATGGAAAGAAGACACAGAGAACAAGGAATGTTTCTTGAAAGTAACTTGTATTTATAAGAAACATATATCATGTACATCAGAATGGAAACATTTAGAGGGCATAGAGGACAGCAATTTATATATATAGCAGTTTATAGAGTATTTCATTTTAAAAATGTCATTGTATTGAAAGAAAACAAAAACACAGCTGCCCTGGAAGCAAACCAAGGAAATCATTTTAAGTTGTTTTTCTTGTGTTATATAAATAAGGCAGAACTGTCCAGCCACAGCCTCATGGCAGGATGCAGACTTCCCAATGTATTCTTTGGCTCCCAGCCTCTACGTAGCTCCACTGACCTTTAGGTATGATGTGAGATCCAGCACGTCTACCCTGATTGAGGAATGAGGAACTGAAGGCATGAAAAAGAGACAGAGAGGGAACATGGGTCATAACAATAGACACGTTATACCCACAACCAGGGTGTTGTGTATTTACATAGTTACATAGTTACATAGTTAAATTGGGTTGAAAAAAGACAAAGTCCATCAAGTTCAACCCCTCCAAATGGAAACCCAGCATCCATACCCCTCTCTATTTTTGATTAAATTCTATATACCAATATCTATACTAACTATAGAGCTTAGTATCACAACAGCCTTTGATATTATGTCTGTCCAAAAAACCATCCAAGTCATTCTTATAGTCATTAACTGAATCAGCATCACAACATCACCCGGCAGTGCATTCCACAACCTCACTGTCCTGACTGTGAAGAACCCCCTACATTGCTTCAAATGAAAGTTCTTTTCTTCTAATCTAAAGGGGTGGCCTCTGGTACGGTGATCCACTTTATGGGTAAAAAGGTCCCCTGCTATTTGTCTATAATGTCCTCTAATGTACTTGTAAAGTGTAATCATGTCCCCTCGCAAGCACCTTTTTTCCAGAGAAAACAACCCTCAACCTTGACAGTCTACCCTCATAATTTAAGTCTTCTGTCCCTCTAACCAGTTTAGTTGCACTTAGTCTCTGCACTCTCTCCAGCTCATTTATATCCCTCTTAAGGACTGGAGTCCAAAACTGCACTGCATACTCCAGATGAGGCCTCACCAGGGACCTATAAAGAGGCATAATTATGTTTTCATCCCTTGAGTTAATGCCCTTTTTTATGCAAGACAGAACTTTATTTGCTTTAGTTGCCACAGAATGACACTGCCCATAATTAGACAACTTGTTATCTACAAAAACCCCAAGATCCTTCTCATTTAAGGAAACTCCCAACACACTGCCATTTAGTGTATAACTTGCATTTATATTATTTTTGCATTTATCAACATTGAACCTCATTTTCCAGTTTGCTGCCCAGTTTTCCAACTTAGACAAATCACTGTGCAAAGTGGCAGCATCCTGCATGGAACCTATAGTTCTGCACAATTTAGTATCATCTGCAAAAATAGAAACAGTACTTTCAATGCCCACCTCCAGGTCATTAATAAACAAGTTGAAAAGCAAGGGACCTAGTACAGAGCCCTGCGGTACTCCACTAACAACACTGGTCCAATTAGAAAATGTTCCATTTACCACCACTCTTTATAGTCTTTTAGCCAGTTCTCTATCCAGGTACAAATACTATGTTCCAGGCCAACACTCCTTAATTTAACCAGTAACCTTTTGTGTGGCACTGTATCAAATGCTTTAGCAAAGTCTAAGTAAATCACATCCACTGCCATTTCAGAATCAAGGTCTCTACTTACCTTCTCATAAAAAGAAATTACGTTAGTCTGGCAAGATCTATTACGCATAAAACCATGCTGGCACAAACTCATAGTATTATGATTTGCTATGAAGTCCAGTATCTTATCCTTTATTAACCCTTCGAAAAGCTTTACTACCACTGACATCAGACTAACTGGCCTATAGTTTTGAGGCTGAGAACGGGATCCTTTTTTGAATAGAGGCCAGTCTCTCGGCACTATGCCAGATCTCAATGAATACCCTGGGATGAATACCATCTGGCCCTGGACCTTTGTTTATCTTAACATGTTCTAGTCTCTTTTGAATTTCATCATATGTGAACCATGCATCATTAGTTGTATTACTAGAATTGGTACTATTAAGAAGGAAACCTTCACTTATTGGTTCCTCATTTGTGTAGACAGATGAAAAATATGAGTTCAGAATCTGCACTTTTATTTTGTTTTCATCAACCAACTGACCCCCTCTGATAGTAAGGGTCCCACCCCTTCCTGCTTCATTTTTTTACTATTAACATATTTAAAAAATTATTTTGGATTTTTTTTACTGCTTGCTGCAATATCCTGTTCTATATCAATTTTAGCTTGCCTTATAGCTTCTTTGCATGACTTATTGGTCTCCTTGTACCTTATAAATGATTTGGCTGTCCCAGCTAACTTGAAAGCCTTAAAAGCACGTCTTTTCTTACCCACCTCAACACCAACGCTTCTATTGAACCAAAAAGGTTTTGCTTTGCAACGACGTTCCTTGCTTACAAGTGGAATATACTGACAAGTATATTTATTAAGCAGCATGTTAAAGACTTTCCATTTTTGTTCTGTGTTTAACCCTGTGAAAAGCATTTCCCACTTAATATGTTGCAGAGATGCCCTTATACTGTCAAAGTTTGCACGTCTGAAATTTAGTGTTTTAGTTACTCCCTTATAGAATTGCTTCTGCAACAGAATCTCAAAGGAGATCATGTTATGATCACTATTCCCTAAATGCTCACCCACACAAATGTTAGAGATGAGTTCAGTATTAGTTAGTTATTACAAGGTCCAAAAGAGAGTTATTCCTAGTAGGTTCTTGAATGAGCTGGAATAAGCTGTGTTAAATTTTATGAAGTTAATTACCTTTGAAGGATGTTAGAATGCTGCAGCCTTGGCAATAGTGGGAGGAGACTGAGAAGCTAGTCTCTGTGAGTGTGAAATAAAGATGGTGAACTAACAGCCTGTCTGCATTACTGAGATATAACACAGGGGCTGCAGGGGACACAAAGTATAATGGTAATCTTAAAGGAGAACTAAAGTTTAACTAAAGAAGTAGCTAGAGATGTTATACGTTATGTTTTTGGGCTTCTGTACCAGCCCAAGGCAACCACAGCCCTTTAGCAGTAGAGATTTGTGTCTCCAAAGATGCCCCAGTAGCTCCCCATCTTCTTTTCTGCTGATTCACTGCACATGATCTGTGCTGCTGTCACTTACTGAGCTTAGGGACCCACTCACAATATACAGTACACATAGAATAGAAATGTCAAACTATAAGGCTGATTAGTAATTAATACAGATAATTATTACATGGCATCACAGAAACCAGTGCAATTAGCATCAGAATTTAATAATCAGCCCTGTAGCATCAGTTTATAATATAACAGGCCAGCCTGAATTTCTGCTTGATAATTAGTGACAAGCCCTAAGCTTAGCTTCTCAACAGCTGCTCAGAGCCCACTGAGCATGTGAGTGTCACAGACACTTTCCAAGATGGTGACCCCCTGTGACAAGTTTGAAATCCTGGATCATTGCTGCTACTGACAAGCTGAAACTTTAGGCTGGTGTAATAAGTTAATTATATAAAATACAGCATTTTTGCCATATTAATTTTTAGGGTTAAGTTCTCCTTTAAAACAATCTAGTCAGTGGCTGACTCAGGATATGATTCATAAAGCATAAAAATTAATATAAACAAGGCTCCAGGTGGCCTGATGACATACACCCCCGGGTTCTAAGAGAGCTTAGTTCAGTTTTAGACCAGCCTCTATTTCTGATTTAATCAGACTGGCTTTCATCTGGTATGGTGCCTATGGATTGGAGAAAAGCTGATGTCATTCCAATATTTAAAAAGGGATTACGATCTCAACCTGGCAATTATAGGCCAGTAAGTTTGACATCAGTGGTGGGCAAATTATTTGAAGGCTTGTTAATCACATTCAAAATTTTGTCCTAGTGAATGGCATTATGAGCAGCAATCAGCATGACTTTATGAAGGATAGGTCATGTCAGACGAATTTGATTGCTTTTTAAGATGAGATAAGTAAGATGCTGGACAGTGGGGGGGGGCAGTAGATGTGATCAATCTGGATTTTGACAAAGCGTTTGATACCGTGCCCCACAAATGACTGCTTTCTAAACTAAGGTATGTTGGGCTTAATGAAGTTGTTTGCACATGGATAGGAAACTGGCTACAGGATCGGGTACAGAGGGTGATTGTTAATGGTACATTCTCTACTTAGTGGGGTCCCTCAGGGCTCAGTATTGGGTCCACTTTTATTTAACTTGTTCATTAATGACTTAAGCTAGGGTGTTGTAAGTAATGTATCAGTGTTTGCAGATGACACAAAATTATCCAGCCCAATTAATTCCATCCAGGATGTGGCATCCTTGCAACATGATCTTGACAAACTGGCAATCTGGGCAGCTAAGTGGCAAGGAGACTTTGAGTCTTTGTAGATGATAAACTTGGCTGTAGCAAGCAATGCCAGTCAGCGGCATCAAGGGCAAATAAGGTCTTGTGCTGTTTTAAAAGGGGCATTGATTCACGGGAGGAGGGGGTCAGTCTTCCACTGTATAGAGCACTTGTAAGGCCCCATCTAGAATATGCTGTACAGTTTTGGTCTCCATCACTCAAACAGGACATTATTGTATTAGAGAGGGTACAGAGAAGGGCAACTAAACTGGTAAAAGGTATTGAAAATCTTAGCTATGAGGAAAGACTGGCCAAGTTGGGGATGTTCACGCTGGAGAAGAGGAGCTTAAGGGGTGATATGATAACTATGTATAAATATATAAGGTGATCATATAATAATCTCTCTGATGCTTTATTTACCAGTAGGTCTTTCCAGCTGACACAAGGTCACCCATTCCAATCAGAAGAAATGAGGTTCCGGCTAAAAATTCAGGAAGGGTTTTTTTACAGTGAGAGCTGTGAAGATGTGGAATTGTCTCCCTGAATCAGTGGTACAGGCTGATACATTAGATAGATTTAAGAAGGGGTTGGATGGTGTTTAGCAAGTGAGGGAATACAGGGTTATGGGAAATAACTCATAGTACAAGTTGATCCAGGGACTAGTCCCATTGCCATTTTGGAGTCAGGAAGGAATTTTTCCCCTCTGAGGCAAATTGGAGAGGTTTCAGTTGGTTTTTTTTTTGCCTTCCTCTGGATCAACTGGCAGTTAGGCTGGTTAAAAAAAGTTAAAAGTTTGAACTTGATGGACGTGTGTCTTTTTTCAACCTAACTTTACTATGTTACTATAGTTTAATTTCACAGTACATTTCTGGAAGAGACAGTAGGCTTGGCACAGAGTAGACATGGGGCAGAACTGGCTTGAGAATGAACTGAGAATGAAAAACAAAGCCCTGGTGTGTTGTACTTTCCAGCTTCCTAATAAATGTGGTAACTCACCTATTCACTATGTAGAAATTACTTGTTGAAGTCGGTATTTAATATAATGTGTAGTTGGTTTTGCTGGAGGTCTAACATCTCATATTTCTGGCTTACAATAATGCCATTGATGGTTTGGCACACATTGCCACAAATTTGTAAGTTAAAATGACAAGTCATGTTAAAAATACTTAAGGGGGGCATTGTAAGCTCTTTTTAATAAAACAAATCTGTGGGGTGCTTTGCTTTAGAGCAAAGTGGAGCCTGTGCACCCAGGAGTCCTTTGCACCAGCCCAGGATAAAGGGTGTCCAAGGTCTAAACCTCTATATTTTTTACTGTAATTGTCCTTTAAATGAATAAAGCCAGTGGTGAGATTTTGAGTCTACTCGCATGTGTTAGCATTTAAAATATTTCACTGTTCGTGTGCCCAAAGCAGCTGCTAAAGTTCTCATGTAAACTTTCACATAGGTGACTTTCTAACCAGATAAATTCCTCACATGGGTTCAGTTTGCTTCAGCCAAGTCCAGACACTTACACCGCACCCGACTGATATTCTTTGCCTTGGGCAATGTTTGCTCTTATAAATATTTGGAAAGGTAGATGATATTTTTAGCAAGTCTGACATTTAGAAATAAGGGAGGGACAAACAATGTAGTCTCTTGTTTGAATAGTATGAATGTGGCAGACCTGCTGAGGTTTTATTCAGGTGACCTATCACATTTAATCTACAATTAAGCTACAATACATTAGGGGCACATTTACTTTGCTTGAGTGAAGGAATAGAATAAAAAAAACTTTGAATTTCTAATGTTTTTTTTGGCTACTTCGACCATCGAATTGACTACGACTTTGCATCGAACGTTTCGAATTAAAAATCGTTCGAATATTCGACCATTCGATAGTACTGTCTCTTTAAAAAACTTTGACCCCCTACTTTGCCACCTAAAACCTACCGAACCTCAATGTTAGCCTATGGGGAAGGTCCCCATAGGCTTTGCAAGCTTTTTTTGGTTGAAGAAAAATCGTTCGATCGATGGATTAAAATCCTTCGAATCTAATGTTTTGAAGGATATAATCGTTTGATCGAACTATTTGCAGTAAATCCTTCGACTTCGATATTCAAAGTCGAAGGATTTACATTCAGCACTCGAATATCGAGGGTTAATTAACCCTCGATATTCGACAATATGTAAATCTGCCCCTTAAACTGCAATATCTGAATGTTCCAAACATAGATTAAATAATCTTATTGTAGTCTACTACAACCCACTTCTTTATATAAATAACTACTCTATACCATTCAGTGGCCACGTGTATTTTTACTAGCCAGGCCTGGCATTGATTTTGGCCAAGTCCTGGAATCTTTGCAATTAGAAGTAAGGAAAGGCAAATGCAATAGGAATAGCAAATTGGGTTGCACCAATATTTTAGGATTCGGTCAAAACCCAAATCCTTTTGAACAGTCATATGTAAACAATTTTGAATTCCTTGTTTGTGTGACAAAAAGTAATTTGATTTTTATTTGAATTCGTTTGGACCAGGTATTTGGATTCGTCTGAATCTGAATTCTGCTGAAAAAGGCCAAATCTTGGGCGAATCCTGAACCGAATCATGGATTCAGTGAATCCCTAGAGGGATTCCTCAATGTTTATGCACTCCACTTGTGTAACACAAAATAAACATTTGTGTTATTGTATAACAATGCAAGAAAAGCAAACAGCCCTTGCCTGTGAATGTGAAAGTGTAGGATACCCTATAATGAAACTCTATTCAGAGCAGGGGCTTGGAAATGAACGGCTGGGCGATTCTTCATTGTGTTGGTTAGTTGAGATGATTCGCTAGAGAATTAAATAAAAGGAGTGATACATGAAACTTTATTCAGCCCCCAAATGATTTTAGCTCTATCCCGTCAACTTGATACCCAGGGAAACTATCCAGTGGCTTGCACAATAATCCTATGAAGACTTACAGAAGCTGTGAAGATACGAAAGGCAAGGCATGGAGGTATTTACAATTACATACAAATAATGAATGTTCAACACAAAGTGAAATAAGAGTTGTGTAACCATTAGCTTATACCGGCTATAAATAGGACGGTTATCTTTGTCTCAAGGCAAAAGCTTTTCAGAGCTGCCTTTATTTATCCTGGTTATAACGTATCCCTCTATCAGTCCACACTTAGGGACTATGCAGCACTTAAATAAAATCCATTAATCTATGCATGATATCAGTTGTGTATCTCTTAATTTATGTAAAAAAAAGGTTTTGTTGTGGGGAATATTTATGTGTCTAAAATATGTTACTCCAACAGAGCAAAAGTTGGTGTTAAATACACTTTAAATTGTAAGCTCTTATTTTTACTCTGTCAAATTACTGTAAGAGCCTTGTTAATAGGAGCCTATGTGTTAAATTAATGTAAAGGTCTGAATTATTTGCTGGTGCTGTATAATCTTGATGTCTACAGGCAGAACCCATTAAAAAGAGTTAATTGTTGCATTTATAGGGGTGTCATTTATTTTACTCTAGATGAAAGTTGAAAATTAGTTCATTATTTTTTGACTGCTGTAAACATGAGGGGTTATTTACTAATGACAAGGCAAAATGCCAAAAGAACCCACAACACAATCCACCATGTTTTTAACTTGCATCCGTCAAGGTCAGAGGGACACAGAAAAAAACAGTTGGCTCCAGGATGGTTCCTGACGACCCAGCTCCTCCCAGTGTGAGGTTGAACACCGGGCCATTCATTTTACATGGAGAGCCCCTGAAGTCCAGGTGGGTCTCGGACACTTCAATCTGACCCATCCCTCCCATCCATGGTTGATGAATTTCCACAAGCCTCTGTGCTCCAAAACTGGGCAAAGGAACAAGGGCCAGAATTAGGAGTAGATGGAATTGGTAACCGCCTCAGGTGTAGGGAGGCAGCGGCACTACAGTACTGGAACACCAATTTATTTTTCCCATGCCTGTTGACTTTAACTTATGTGAATGATGAACAGTTTCTAGAAATCTCAGAATTTGTTGCCAATACAAAAAGTATTGGCCAAACGGGGTAAGCAGCAAAGCGCAAAAACATTTTTGCCTATGTTTCTAGCCCATTATGGATATGGCACTGCCTAATTCATCACTGTATTCATTGGGGGGGGGGCACAGGTCAATACACCCTCTGCCATTAAAAGTTTCACAATCCAAGTTTATAAACCAGAAGAAATTATACAGTTTAGACTTTTATAGGTTTAAAGCTTAACGGGTTTAAGCATTAGACTAGAAACATTACACCTTATGTTTTGGGGTTCTGTACCAGCCTTCAGCAGTAAAGATCTATGTTTCTGATGATGCCCCCAATAGCTCCCCATCTTCTTTTCTGCTGATTCACTGTACATCAGGGGAGTCAAAAAGGTAGATTGGGATCTACCTGTAGACCTTTAGTTGGTGATCAGTAGATCTCAAGACACCGTCAACAGACAGCTTGTCTAAATCACCCTCCTGTTTTATTCTTTTCATTCAGATATTTATTACTTTAAGGTTACATAAGAAATAGTTGTCTGTTAAATTTAGCAATATAAATTCTCTCATAAATCAATATAATATTTAAGTAATATTTCCTATGGAACAGAATGCTAACAATGCTTTTATGGAGGTTGATCATGATGGGACAACATCACTAAAAGTAGACCTTGCATTAGTAAAGTATGGACAGGTTTGGACTGGCCCGGCCAGTGGGCCTCGGCCCTCATGGGCCCCCGCCAAGCCAGACACCCTCTCCGGATCTCCTGAGCCTGGAAAAAAAACTATTTGCAAAGCTGCGCAGGGCTGTGCGGCTCCGTGCGTGCATGTGCGTTGTGCGGCTCCATGCACTTAAGCGTGCTGTGAGACTCCGTGTGCGCATGCACGCCTTCTGGAGTCCAGCTGTCGCGGTGGGCCCTGGGCTCCCCAGTCCGACCCTGAGTATGGACATTCCTGCTGTACATGCTCTGGGCACATTACTAGCCCAGACAATAACAAGTACATTCTGCACCAGAATTTAATAGTATCCAGCCGAGGCATTGGCATCTATATTATGTAGACAAGAAGGCAGCTGCACAAGTGGGCTATGGACTCCATGCTTATTGTCCTTCTGGGCTTCATCAGGATCATTTTATTTCAGTTTACCGGATGGTCTTGTTGTCAACCTTTCACTCTCATCTTATATTTCACCTCCCCTATCCGTTCAGTATAATCCTCCCTTCTCACATTTCTCCATTGTGTACTTGTTTTTAACCTCTATGAATATTTTATTGCATTGGAAAAGCCTGGCATCTTTATAGCAAGGTTCTATAGAGACACCTGTACTTGAACTACAAAAGCTACAGCTGGAACATAACGCAATGCTAGCGTATGATAACATGGGTCTCCTTTCCTTCCATAGGTCTCCATCTCCCCTGCTTTATATTGTGGAAAAAAACATCTGGGCTCATTTTATTGTTTCTAATTTCTTGCAAACAGAAATTTGCCAATAATTTGTTATTATTATTATTACAGTTTGTGGTTCATGCAGGGTCTACAGTAAACAGAACATCTATGTAGCATTTTGGTGGGAGCAACGTCGCTGTTCTAGGCACTCCCCATATGCTCAAAAGTCTATGCACATGCACCAATCAGGTGAGAGACAGGGAGAGGGGACCCACTCCCAGCTCTACTGCCAGATTTGACAACATTCTAAGAGCATTGAAAAATTATAGTTATTTCTATATAAGCAACCAAAGTCCACCCCACCAATGCGTGGGCCCACATCACAGCCAACTTGAATACATACTGATAACATCTTTGTATGATTTTGGTTGAGGGGACGGTGGTGCTGTGATCCTGATCAATGTGCACACGGTCCGTACTTGTGCAGGTTTCAAGATCTTATCTGCCAATGCAACAAGTCTGCCAGTGTATGGACTGGGGTGTCTGGGGCCCTCCTCCCAATGTCCACGTAGACCCCCCACCACGTGACGCATCCCATAACCTCCCCCCACCACTGCAATACATCTCTTTTACCTTCTTCCTCCATTGCTGCGATCAGGCCAGAGGGGGGAAAGGTTTCCAAGTTCAAGGTGGAGTGGACTTGGGTATACAGTGCCCATGGGGTCCGGGACCCACCAGGTTTTCTCCCAAGTCTGGCCGGCCCAGTCTGACCCTGTTGTATTGTTCATGTTACAATCTTTTGGAACAATAGATGGGTGGCCATACCCTGCATGGCCTCTCCGGCAATATCCATCTATTTAGCCTAGGGAGTCGTTGAGTTGGATACTATATGAGGTTGGGCAGTGTAAGGCTGCCTTAAGTCTACAGTCTCCCATACTAAATGTATGGTTACATCCTATACATCATTTTCCCACTAAATAACTGTGTGGCCCAAGATACCTGTGATCATTAAATAAACATTAAATTAAAATACATGAACACTTAAAAGAACATATTAAATTGCCAGCTCATATTTAATATAGCGTTTACTTTGAAGGTCCCTTTGTACTGCACAGTGTGATACATAAAACAATGTCTGAGTCTTTTCAGATGATCTCTGAAGTTCTCAGTCAAGACGCCCTGTTATGGAGGTTTTGGAATGAGCTGGCATAAAGAACAACTGGACTATTGTTTTGAAACAGGGTAGGACCACCATGGATGATGGAAAATAATCACCCAAGTTTTTCAGGCAGAAACCAAGCACCCATGTTCCTTTCACAATGTCAACGTTTTTCCCTGACACAAAACCTGCCCACAGAATGTTTCACGCGGTGGGTCGAGGAGATCATGGAACTGTTCTGGCACAACGATGCCCTCTGCTATTTATAGCGCAATTGTCTTGGGCAATGACAGGGCAAGAGCAACGAATCTAGATATAAATAGATCTCTAAGCTCTTGTTGAAAAATAAGAACTTTCCATCCATCACTCTGAGACGTATCCCAGATATTTCACAGGGAATTCATTTCATTAACACATTTAGATTGTGACCTTGATGTTTTAGAAAATGGGACTCACCTGCCTTTTTTTTTTAACCTCTTGTGATTTTCTCTCCATTTTTATTTTGTTATATTTTAGGATAACAGAGCCATTATTCTTGTATGGAGAGGTGATTCAGTACATTCATTATACCAAGTATGTAGAGCAGTATGACCTCTATACCATGTCCCTTGTATGAAACTGTATGACCAGTTATTACAAGTATGTTTTTCATACTTATTTTTGTTTCTGTTACCTTCCCCTTGCTTCCCAATATGTAAGAATTAATCAGGGGACTGGTCTTTTGCATAGGAAAGAGAAAGAGGGTAAATGTAAATATAAAAGTTATTAATAACTTTGTGTCTGCCGAAGGGTTTTGGTATCTAAAGCTTTGTATAATAAGAATGAAGGCTTGTGTGTGTGTGATTCTGTCTTAGTAAAGGGCTGCTTGCTGCAGTCGTAGAGTCTGTGCTGTCTCCAATAAGGTGTCTATTAAATAATAAGGATATATTACCATATCAATATAAGCCCCAGAGAGTCACAAAACACTTCAGCTTGATACTGTACCAGCCATCCAGTACCACTGTGTCATGCTGCTACCTTTAAATATTTAATAACGGTATTTTAATATATCCCTAATCATGTGACGTTGTCAGAGAAGCTTCAGATCAACAGTATTTGTGGTTATAAACGAATCCCAGTCCACCAGTACCAAACTAATGAAATCCTCAAATGCATGCACATATCAGAAAGGTGATATTGCGATACCATTGACTAAATTAGCAGAATTATACTCATATAGTAAAGAGAAGAAGCAAGTAATGATGTAACTTGGATGGAATTCATATTTCAGTACATTCCTTGGGTAGTTAAATGCACTATAAGAACTACTGCACTTGATTTCATTGCACAATATACAATCTATTATCCAGAATGCTTGGGACTTGGGGTTTTCCAGACAAGGAATCTTTCCATAATTTGGCTCTCCATACCTAAGGTCTATTAAAAATCATTTAAACATTAAACAAACCCAATAGGATTGTTTTGCAACCTATATGGACTCGTGCAGTTACCATCACGAACAAGGTTATGTTTTATTATTACAAAGACAAAGGAAATCATTTTTAAAAATGAGAATTATTTCCTTAAAATGGAGTCTGTGGGAGATGGTCTTCGCAACCGTTCTGGATAACAGGCTTACAGATATGGGATCCCATACCTTTACATCTTTAGTGAACATAAAGGGGCACATTTATCGAAAACTGCACAATGGTGAAAAATATGAATGAAAAATCGTAAAGGGGTAAATCCTGATTGGATAAACTTACTGTACAAGCTGCACCGTTCAGCAGCCCTATAATGAAACTGACTAATGCTTTTAAATTAGTCTAGAGCCACTCCTCAGCTTGATTCCTGTTAGACCATCGTTCGAGTGTCAATGGCTCTGCACATGCTCAGTATGACCAGGGTTGCTGTTGAGAAGCTAAGCTTAGTGGTCCTTGGAAATTAGCAAAACATTAGTAGAAAGTGAGGTTACATCTGTCATAGAAGTTGATCATAGAGGGTTAGTATTATTCCATTCTGATGCAGAATGCATTGGGTTCTATGCTGCTGCTTAATGTGCATTCCATTATTAACTAATCTTGACTCGTGATATTTATATTGTATGGATATTGTATATTGTGAGTGGGTCCCTAAGCTCAGTAAGTGACAGCAGCACAGAGCATGTGGAGTAAATCAGCAGAAAAGAAGATGGGGAGCTACTGGGGCATCTTTAGAACTTCTCTGCTAAAGGTCTGTGGTGGCCTCAGACTTCTATAGAAGCCAAAAATACAAGTCTTAACATTTTCTTTAGCCTTTGTTGAGCTTTATCTCCTCTTTAAAAACGTATGACCATGTGAAATACTGTTTGTCTGTTGTCTTCATTTTATAGGTGAGCTGCAAACATGTGTCCTTGTATGTGACACTGTGGGTGTAGTCTGTTTGTGAATGAGCCCCACTGTTTTTTTTCCCAGAAATCCATTGAACATGACAGCATCCCTTGCTAAAATGTCATACTTGCAAACACACCACTAGCCATTGCTCTGCAGGGACCATGGCTAGATGCTTACATGACCGCGATTGGCTCCAGATGAATATTTGCTGAGCTCAGCAGATTCCAAAAATATTTTTAAATGCTCGCTCCTCTTCTAATTGTACATCCTACTAAGAGATTAATGATGAAGGAAGGAGGAAATCAATGCTCAGCAAGTGGCTCAGAAATAATCAATAGGACGTCAGTTTAATGCTGACTGCTGCCATTACATACATTTTGCTTCGTTGCCCAAGAAACAGGAGAGTGAAGCTAAATAGTCACCTATTAGTAACAAATCAGTTTTAAGGGGAGATATTCCAATGTGTAAGATTACTGGGTGTCTCAAAGAATAGCTTTGTAATAAGTCTTCCTAGTGTTTTTTGTAGTGACTTCTGATTTACAGTACAATAACTATATCCTATGTTATATGAGGCCACAATGAGACATCTGAGGAGGTAAGAGAAAGTCAAGCCCTACAATGTTCTATCACTACCATAATATCATAAGAGTCATTTCATGAGAAAGCTGTTGACCTTCAGGAAAATTATTGTTCCAAATGGTGTCAAGAAATAAATGTAAATTATGCAGACATAATCCTTTGTAGGATTATAACTCAAAGCTTCATCAAATAAAAAACCCATAGACATGTAATACTCTGTAGACATTGGCACTATGCTACTACTATAGTAACATGGTCAATAGTAAACATCAGGGATAGATAAGTCATGCTTATATATGTGTTGGCAGTGGCAAAGCTAAGAATGGATCATTGTGGCTGGTTAAAGGGCCCAGTGGAGGCCCGAAACATTGCCGTTTTGTTTGTGAGCTGAATAAATGCTGATCACTTAATCAATTGCATCAGTTGTGCCGCAGGTCTCTTGCTTTGTGGATCATCGGACCTAGACAGGACCACAAATACATGCTTGTTATACATTATGCTCTCGCTGCAGATTATATATATATATATATATATATATATATATATATATATATATATATATATACATACAGTATATATATTATATCTGTTGTTCAATTTGATGTAGAGTGTTGATCAACAAGAAACAGCAAGTCTTGTCTCTCTCTTGGTTTATAATAATTAATGGCATATCATGTGACTGCTTAGAATCCCTACAGAGATACTGGAAGTCCTTCTTCCAGTGTCGGACTGGGACACCAGGGGCCCACCCAAAAACCTTAGACCAGGGGTCCACTCTCAGAACTATTATTCTTCCTCTCCTCACTCAACCTCTTTTCTCCTAGTCTCTTTTTTTTACATACTATAATCTATTATTCCATCTATTTAGCCTCTTTGTTCTCATAGAAATAGGGAATGGCCATGAAATACTCTAAACGTTTAGCAGCACAAGGGCCCACTGACACCTGGGCCCACTGGGAGTTTTCCTTCCTGGTATCACGGTGGGCCAGTCCGACACTGCCTTTTTCAAGCAAGTGAACAGACTTAGAGAACATCTCCAATATTATCCTCTCACCAGGCTCCATGGTTCTCAGGTTGACTTGAAACAACAGCCACTTTTTTCATCTGATGGTCTGTATAGCAGTAAGTTCAAGCCCACCTTGAAGTCCAACCTTTGTTCAGGGCCACGTCTAACAAGGTTACAGATATATAAAAAATATTAGCCAGAATTCCAAGCATATCTAGCAAAAATGTTTTCACTCCAATTCTCACAATACATGACCTTTAAGTCTGGCTTCCAGGTGTTTCTAGAATTTACCCCAAATCTTATCAGAATTGGCATTTTGTTTGATACATCCCCCACCAACACTGCTCTAATTTTACACAGGGGTGAAAGTTTGGGAACAGTAGCGTAAATAAACATACAGCAGAACTTGCAGTTGCAGGGGGTACTCTGGTACAAGGGGGCCCTGATCATGGGTCTGCTGTAGTTCCCCCTTCCAACTACAAACTTAAGCAGCACAAAAGGGAGTGGGTGAAGGGGGGCATTTATTGTGCAGGAGAGGCCCCACCAATGGATTAAGAACTCTCCATGGCTACACAGCAGCTTGTTTAATAAACTATAGTAGTATTTATCTGTTATCTACTGTGTATCCTGTGCTTGAATGGCTGCCCCCATGGCTACACAGCAGCTTGTTTATATAAACTATAGTAGTACTTATCTGTTATCTACTGTGTATCCTGTGCTTGAATGGCTGCCCCCATGGCTACACAGCAGCTTGTTTATATAAACTATAGTTGTCTTTCTGAAGCAAACACATCAGTTTTACCAGTGCAGAGAAACAGCATTTCCTTTAAATCACTTTTTAGATGTTACTGTTCCTTTAATGGTTACATTTAAATAGTATAATTCTAGCTTTACCAATAAAGTACACCATGAATCCTACATTACATTTCCATTTATCAGCTGTATAAAGAAACAGTTAATGGGGTACATTATGGGGTACATATTATTACTGTAGATATCTTTATGTTCTTTAATAAGTCATAAATATATCTGCCCTTTGATTTGAAAGCGCAAAGAGGTTTTAAATTAATATTCGTCAGTACACACCTTATGTGCAGATGACTTGTTGGCTCTAAAAAAATGTAATATATTTCAAGATATTTATTACTGAATTAGGCAGACATTGAGAAGACTGACAGCTGCAATCATAATAAAGCACACAAAGAGCAGCTGTTTCTTATTATATGGAATCAGGTGTTTAAATTCTTCATAAGTTGAGATATTTGTGTAGATCTTTTGTTTGGCTGCCATCGATATCTGACGTTTCCCGAAAGGCTGTCTCTGTTAATTGCCTATTAAGTGTTTAACAGTTGTGGATTAGAATGCTTTTTAATGAACTACCAATTTAGAGGTTAGTCTGAGAGCATTTATTCTTCTTTATTTATTTATGTAAAATAGCTTTTCTGAGCACTTCCATAGTTTTTTTCTAGGTTTCAAGATATTAGTAGTTTTTACTCTGCTAATATAATAAATTCAAAGAACCAGTGCCAACTGCCGTTCATATTAGCTGACCAGAAACAGTCGGCAGAAAATGCAGCTTGTGTGAAGAGGAAAGCCTAGTGATGTTGCTCTAAGCCCAGTGATCCCCAACCAATGGCTCATGAGCAACATGTTGGTCACCAACCCCTTGGATGTTGCTCCCAATGGTCTTAAAGTAGGTGCTTATCTTTTAATTACAGACTTGGAGGCAAGTTTTGGTTACATAAAAACCAGGTGTTATGCCAAACAGAGTCTCCTGTAGGCTGCCAGTCCACATAAGGGCTATCAAATAGCCAATCACAGCCTGTATTTGGCACCCAGGAACTTACTCCATGCTTGTGTTGCTCCCCAACTCTTCTTATATTCTATGTGGCTCACGGGTATACAAGGTTAGGGACCCCTGCTCTAGCCTATGATCATGGAAGGCTTTGTCAGAGATTTTGAATAATTATTTTTTCACTTATGTGACCATTGTCAATTCCTTGATTGCCCATCTCCTTTTTGCTTCCCTAGCTGAAGGTCTGGGGCTGGTGGATGGACCACTTTTGTTTCTTGCCGAGTTTGGAACTTGTGCCTTTCATATGTTTGTATGGGTATTGGATCCATTATCCGGAAACCCGTTATCTAAAAAGCACAGACTTACGGAAAAAAAAAATCATTTCCTTTTTCTCTGTAATAATAAAACAGTAGCTTGCACTTGATGCAAACTAAGTTATAATTATTCCTTACTGGAACAAAACCAGCCTATTGGGTTTATTTAATGTTTACATGATTTTGTAGCATTCTGGATAACAGGTCCGATACCTGTAGTTTTATGGTATGTCCACATTTAGATCATGAGCATAGTTGTTCCTGATGATCAGCCTATGTTTATGGGTTTATTTTATTTTTTTTTGCAGGGTGAGCATCTTGGCAAGTATGGAAACACTTCAAGCCTATCGCATGAACCTTCAATTTAATGTAGTTATGCGAACTATTCTGTTGCTTTTCTTCAACCACCATTGGTGCCACACACACTTGCATTTGCAGAAACACATTCCTTTAGGGATTACTGGATGCCTCATAAAGCTTTCTTACACAGAGACTTCCTTAAGGGTTTTGGCAGCATTATGATAAGGATACATAATAAGGCTAATTTACTAGAGGAGTGCAACAAATAGAACATGGAATAATTTGTTATATTTTTTGGCCACAGCAGTCCTTCCCAAAACCACAGCATAATAATACTCACCAGAATCAGGTGCAAAATTTTGCATCAGGTACAAGAGGTGCAAAGATTTTATCAAGCTATTATATTGTACAGGTATGGGACCTGTTATCCAGAATGCTCGGGGCCTGAGGTTTTCCGGACAACAGATCTTTCCGTAATTTGGATTTTCATATATTAGGTCTACTAAAAAATAATTTAAACATTAAATAACCCCAATAGGCTGGTTTTGCCTCCAATAAGGATCAATTATATCTTAGTTGGGATTAAGTACAAGGTACTGATTTATTATTACAGCGAAAAAGGAAATAATTTTTAAACATTTGGATTTTTCATTATAATGGAGTAAATGGGAGCCAGCCATTCCATAATTCTGAGCTTTCTAGATAACGGGTTTCAGGAAAACAGATCCCATACCTATACACAAATGAAAGCAAGTTGTGCCTGTGAGAGGAATGGGCAGTGTAGTGGTAAGACATGTGCATACATTTGCATGCCTTTTAGTGGTGCTGCAGAAAGTGCTTATTGGTGCAATGCACATGGCCAAGGAGGAGCGTTAGGAAAAGGGTTCCCTAGGTGTGCCTGCACTTCATTCACCAAAGAAGGTGCACAGCGTTTATATAGATGAGAGCAAATAGGAACACAGATATTGAGGATGGAATTATCATAGGCACTATTTTGCCACAGCTGTGCTTCTAGCAACATAAATAAGCTTTAATATCATATTGATGCAAGGCAGGACCTGCAAGTATAGTCGGTAACATCTTTAGGGCTCTTACAGACGAGCGTTTGAAGCTGTGCTCCGTTTTTATGCGTTCAGCCGCAGGGGAGTGCTAGAGTAGACGCATTCAGTTTTTTTCAATGGGGCTGTACAGGTGCATGTAGGCGATGAACACAGGAAAAATGCAGCATGTTGCATCTCAACCTTCGTTCGGCACCTACATGCGCCTGTGTGAGTACATCCCCATTGAAAAAAACTGAATGCGTCTACTCCAGCGCTCCCCTGCGGCTGAACACATAAAAACGGAACGTAGGGGAGCGCAGCTTCAAACGCTCGCCTGTAAGAGACCTTAGGGCAGAAACACAAGGGCAGATTTGGAAAGATTTGAATCTCCTCTTCTTCAGGACGACTAATCTTCACGAACTGCCTCCCCTGCCTTCCCGTCGGCTGGAATGTAAATCACCGGCGGGATGGAATTGGAGCGATTCATTTTCCGAAGTCACCTGAAGTTTCCTCTTGAGTCAAGTTTGCAGGGAATGTTATTTCAGGCAGATTAGTCGCCCGAAGAAGAGGCGATTTGTCGCATGTGACTAATCTCCCCAAATCTGCCCGTGTGTCTCTGCCCTTACAGAGGGAAGGAAAAATGCTGCAACAGGAATGTGATTATTAATAGACAAACACAGCAATGAAGACAAAATCTAAAACATAAAGTTATTGTCTAGCGAGAATGCATTTTCGGAGTCGTTTTCTTCCCATTCCACAGCGGCTGAAATTGAACCTTTTAATTTGTTAAACATTTTGTGAAACACACAGAAGCAAGAATAACAGTGTAGAAATGGCTTTATCATTGCAGTAGACAAAGAGCGTGTAATTTCCTTAAGCTGAAGTTCAATAAGGTTCCTTCTAAGCAGAACACTCGTCCTTAAGTATTTGTCTCGCTTGTTGTTGACTGATTCTGTGAAGCCCATTTAGTCGGAGATTCTATTTATTTTCAGAATTGTTTTAAGGCTTCTTCTACAAAGGTTTCTTCCTGCTTCTTGAGTCAACTCACCCACAAGCTTTCTGAATAGAAAACACCCTGTACCCTCTCTATTGGTCCCAGAGTACCCTTGTCTTTTCTCCTGAACACAGCCACCTTCTCTTCTAGAAAGAATGTTTACAAATGTTTTGCTTCTCTTAATGGGGTTGTTCACTTTTCAGTTAACTTTTAGTATAATGTAGAGAGGGATATTCTGAGACAATTTGCAATTGGTTTTCATTTTTTTTATTATTTGTGGTCTTTGAATTATTTAGCTTTTTATTCAGCAATTCTCCAGTTTGCAGTTTCTGCAATCTGGTTGCTAGCATCCAAATTACCCTAACAACCAGTGATTTGAATAAGAGACTGGAATATGAATCGGAGAGACCTAAAAAGAAAGATGAGGAATACAAAAGTAATAATATCGATAAATTTGTAGCCTTACAGAGCATTTGTTTTTAGATTGGGTCAGTGACACCCATCTGAAAGCTGGAAAGAGTCAGAAGAGGATAGCAAATAACTAAAAGAAACTATAACAAAATAGAAAATTAAGACCAATTAGAAAGTTGCTTAGAATAGGCCATTCTGTATTATACTAAAAGTTAACTTAAAGGGCATGTAAAGTTTAAAATAGAATGAGGCTAGAAATGCTGTATTTTGTATACTAAATATAAACATGAACTTACTGCACCACAAGCCTAATCAAACAAATGATTTATGCTTTCAAAGTTGGCTACAGGGGGTCACCATCTTGTTACTTTGTTAAACATCTTTGCAAGACTAAGACTGTGCACATGCTCAGTGTGGTCTGGGCTGCTTAGGGATCGTCATAAACAAAGCTGCTTGAGTTCTGCATGGCTTGGAAGTAAGGCGGGGGCTCCTCCTGCTGTTCATAAGTATGATTGTTTCCCTGCTCAGCAGTTAGGGACCATCTGACAATTCCTATCCACAGCAGTAAATGAAGGGAGAATTTCACTGCAGACAGCGAGGTTTCTTATAAAAACAGTACACATTTTTAATTAAAGTATATTGGAGATAGGTTTCTTTTTCACTAAGGAAAGTAAAAATTGGATTTAATTTTTTTGCCTTTACATGCCCTTTAAAGGGTGAACCTCCTCTTTAAAAAGAGGTCTGTCAACAAGAAAAAGACAACACAATTGGTAAACTCCCTTGCATGAGATACCTGCAACTGCAACTAGCAGTGGTTCTAGGCAAATAGTATGCTTAAAATGGCACATGATTTAAAGTTCTTGGGATTCAAAGTGAAAATGGTGGTCATCTAAAGAAAATGAAATGCTATCCACATGGCACATATTTGCTTTTAGAAGTTACATAGTTTCATGGTAGATGAGGTTGAAAAAGACATGCATCAAAGTGAAAGCTGCCTAACCTTACCTTGACACTGGAGGAAGGCAAAACCCCACTCAGCCGTTTGCAATTCACCTCCGAAGGTGGAAAGCCCTAAGTTGAAAATGACAATCAGACCAGTCCCTGCATCAACTTTTTAATAAATGACCCATTTGACTATTGCATGACTCATAGGAATCTGGTCCTTATCCATTTTCTGTAGACAAATACAAGAGGTCCTCTGCACTCGACCCATTTTCAATATATTAAGGACATTGAAACATATTCCTCCATATGTAATAATAGGCACTAAGTTTGCCCAGGAGCAGTTACCCATTTATCAGAGCACAAGTCACATGACTGGGGGCAGCTGGGAAATTGACAAAATGTCTAGCCCCATGTCAGATTTCAAAATTGAATATAAAAAAATCTGTTTGCTCTTTTGAGAAATGGATTTTAGTGCAGAATTCTGCTGGAGTAGCACTATTAACTGATGCGTTTTGAAAAAAAACATGTTTTACCATGACAGGATCCCTTTAAAGAGATACTGACACCATAAATTATTCATTTTTTACATCTATCATAAAATTGACTTTGCATGCTACTTGAATTTCATAAAGTATTTGCCCAATGCTTTTACATTACCTGTCTGACTCCCTGTGTTTGTCTATGGTGGCTGCCATATTTGTGCAGCAGCAGTCCGTTAGCATTAGAAACTAGGGATGCACCAAATCCACTATTTTGAATTCAGCTAAACCCCTGAATCCTTCACGAAAGATTTGCCCGAATTCCGAATCAAATCCGCATCCTAATTTGCATATGCAAATTAGAGGTGGTAAGGGGAAAACATTTTTTACTATCTTGTTTTATGACAAAAAGTTACGTGATTTCCCTCACCGCCCCTAATTTGCATACACAAATTAGAATTCGGATTCGGTTCGGCCAGGCAGAAGGATTCCAACTAATCCGAATCCTGCTGAACAAGGCCAAATCCTGGCCAAATCCCGAACCGAATCCTGGATTCGATGCATCCCTATTAGAAACTTGGCAAAACAGTCAGGTTTAGAAACTTCAACTAACAATTACTTACAAAAACAAACCTCTCAGCAAAAAACAACCAGCATGACCTATAGGTAACTTTTAATGTGCATTCATATTTTATAAAGTAGTTTTTTAGTGTTAGTATCACTTTAAGCCACTAAAAATGCTCTCCCTTTTAAGCAAAACAGGGCTTAATTTTCCATACATTGCAATAAAGAACCAGTTTTTAAAAAATGCATTAGTATACATTGAAAAAAAAACCACCAAGACAAATTAAACTTTAAAATTAATTAAGAAATAACTTAATGAAATTCTGCTTGCACTCCTCTTCAGAAAAGGCGATCACGATCCATTGTGCGGCTCTTGATTTCTCCTCCCTGGTTCCCTCTAGGAGATAGCCAGGGAGCAGAAATTGAACTCCGCACGATGGATCGTCGCCCTGTCGCCTTTTCTGAAGAGGAGCGCAAGCAGAGTTTCGGTAAGTTATTTCTTTGTTTTCTTAAAGTTTAATTTGTCTTGGTTTTTTTTTTCAATGTACACTAACAAATTTTTTTTTAAAAAAAATGTTGATTTGACTGGTCCTTTAAGATAGCCAACTAAGTCAAAATCGTCCTTGGTCCAAATTCTTACTTATCCAGTTGATGACCACCAATTTTATTGGCATAATTTTAATCAACTATAATCTACTTTTGTTCAGTGTCTCCCCATTGAATCCAAGCAGACATATTGCTGTTGTACACAAATTGGAGTTAACTTGGATTTCCACCAAGTACCCAACCACCCCAGCCCAGTAGCATTTAATTAATGAGCAGTCCAATGGCTTCCTACTGATTTTCTAGAGTCACAGGGAAGTAATACTTACTGTGCTATCTCACTTTAAAAAAAATTATTTCAAACCTTAAGATGAAAACAACGTTCTTCTAATTGAAAGGGATGCTTTTGTGTCTTCTGGAAATGTGTTTTCTTTTATTAGGCAATTTTTTATTTGGGGTTGACTTGCCCTTTAAGTCTACTAGAAAATGATGTAAACATTAAATAAACTCAACAGGCTGATATTGCTTCCAATGGGGATTCATTAAATCTTAGTTTGGATCAAGTACAAGGTACAGTTTTAATATTACAGAGAAAAAGGAAATAATTTTTAAAAATATTGATTATTTTGATAAAATGGAGTCTATGGGAGACTGTCTTTCTGTAATTTGGAGCTTTCTGGATAATGGGTTTTTGGATAACGTATTCCATACCTGTAATAACAATAATCACATGGCCATTAATTGTCTCTTCCCATGAGTAAAAAATCGCACCTTGTTCAGCCTTCTTTTTGGACTCTATTATTAATGGTGCTTGTGTAATGGAGACCAAAATTAAGCTAACTATTCTAAATGGGGCCTTATCTGTGCTTTGTATAAGGGAAAAACTACAATAATATCTATAATATATATTCTTTAAATATAGGACAATATAAGCCTGACCCACCTCTTACTGACTTGTGTTTCCTGCTACAGATAAGTATATTATTCACAAGTACCCTGACACCCTTCTCCATCATGTGTTTGCCTCTTAAAGAGCAAAAGCAGGATCGGCCGGGGTGTGCGAGTCCAGGGGCCCAAGTTCATACTGGGTGGCAGGACACCAGGAAAAAAACCTGGTGGGCCCCACTGGCCCAGACCTGCTCCCTGTGGCCTCCTGAAACTTTGTGCTCCGTGATGCACTGGCAGGTACACGCTAGAGGGAAGAGAGAGGTGAGATTGTGGTGGCTGGGGGCCTGGGGCTGTGTGTACGGCCCCTGATGCTGCGGCCTGGACTCCCCCTAGCCGACGCTGCTGCCTGCTCTCCCACCACCAGGCCCACGCCTGCACACCATCCTTATACTTCAGTTTGGGCGGGATCAGGGAGGGTGGACAGTAGGGGAGCAACGGTGGAGGCCACAATCAGGTCTGGATTGAGGGAAGGATGGCAGCAGGGGTGGGCGGCAGGGTCTTAACAAGAGTGCACCGGGCCCCCCAGAGGTCCAAGCATGCCTGCGCACAAGGAATTGTTCAATGTAAAAATAAAAACTGGGTAAATAGATAGGCTGTGCAAAATAAAAAATGTTTCTAATATAGTTACCATATATACTCGAGTATAAGTCAAGGTTTTTCAGCCCCCAAAATATGCTGAAAAACACTACCTCGGCTTATACTCGGGTCAAGCGCAAAAACGGTCGCCGGCATCTAAGAATAGTCGCCGTAGCCTAAGAATAGTCGCCGGCGTCCAATGGGAGCAGAAACCCTCAATTTTTTGATTGAAACTTACCAGAAGCTGCTGCATTTCTCACCCTCGGCTTATACTCGAGTCAATAAGCTTTCCCAGTTTTTCGAGGTAAAATTAGGTACCTTGGCTTATACTCGGGACGGCTTATACTCGAGTATATACGGTAGTTAGCCAAAAATGTAATGTATAAAGGCTGGAATGACTGGATGTCTAACATAATAGCCAGAACACTGCTTCCTGCTTTTTGTGTTTTGTGTTTTACCATATCCGACAAAAGCATTACTTACCTTATTTCCGTTGCATCCGACGTGACACCTGCATTTTTGCGCAGCCATGGAGTCCTGCCCTAAATGTTTTTGAATATTTATTTCAAATAAAAACAGTAAACTAACTCTGTAAGTGGAGAAAGGGTCAATATGGTATCAACAATGATACCTTAAGAGTACAACCACCTTAGCTCAATCAGTAACCAAGCTGAAACACAAAAAGTTAAAATCCTTGGATCAGGAGATGTAGGGATTGGTATTTGAACTACCGGTAAATAAAATTGTGGTTACCGGTAAGTACCGTACTGTCATTTTTCCGCCGTCACTCATGTCACGTTTGAGGGAGGAGCAAGGCGGCGTGAACATGGAGGTGCTGCGGCGCGCAGAAGATCACACTAGCCGCAGGTGCAAGAGGGACTCCGGTCAGAAGCGCAGCCATCCGCTTCAAGGAAGAATCACATCGCATCAGAAGGCTTGCAGCTCCATAGTCGCATCGATCAGCTAGGTACGTTTTATACTGATTCAAGTATAAGCCGAGATAGACTTTTTCAGCACATTTTGGATGCTGAAAAATCTCAGCCTATACTAGAGTATATACGGTAATGTAGCAACAGCAACAAAAATAATATAGGAAAACAACTGTGACCGGCTTTTCTGCTTCAGCGGATTATAAATTGAGATTTTATTCTGATACCCCTATGTGCTTCCTTTATTGTCTTTGTCCTGTTAGCTCAAAAAGGAGGACAAAACACAATGTTCATGTGCATATAATCATTATAGGGCATATGTCTAAGCTCCATAAGATGTTACCCAGCTTAGCAACAGCCTGTGAAATAAATCTGCGCACTGGTTGCTGTTTCTGCATAGCGGGAAATGTCGTGGCACATATTTGAAGATTAGACAGGCTGGTTTGGCTTTCCTCTGTATTGCCTAGTATTACAGCAAATCCCTTGCAGCACATGGTAAGTGGATGAATCCTGCTAATGTTCTCCGCAGAAAGTCATCCATACAGAGGATTTCAGAGAGCGGAGAAATGACAATTTACTCCGTAACATGTTCTCATTTATGCAGGGATAAAAGATGGATTGCAACAGGAGTGCAATTTCTGATAAACACGATGAATAGTATTATGCTATCAGAGCTTTTCCACAAAATGAGAATTTGTAATAATATTACCATGATTTGGTTATAAGAGGACACTTTTGGAGTGGATTTGTAAAATATTTGACTCGATCTAAAGCAGTCTAAGTAATTTGTCTCATGAAACTTTGTGTATATATGAGAAATTCAGCTTTACTTCTTTTAGTGGAGCATGGTTTTCCTGAATTAGAGTGTATGATAGTGAGGACGGTTGGAAAACGTATTCTATTCTTATGTGTGCAGCTCTCCAGATGAGGATTTCTTTATGTTTACACTGGGTATGAGTTTCACTACCCAACAATTGGTTTAGAATCAATAATATACTTGAGTTTAATTACTATTTCTTATTGTGTGACAAAAACCTCACATTATAATACTCTCAACAACATGAGGAAAAAATTTGGGTCCTGACATGCAGGATAGGAATCCTTGCCCTAAGGGTAGCATGTGATTGGTCAGTTATATGCTTAGGAGCAACACGAAAAGAGAAGTAATAGTTCCTGAAAGGGGAATTATCGAAAATGAAAATTTTATATAAGCTTCGTCATACTGAAATAAGAAACTTTCTAAATACAATCAATTACAAATTTAGCATAATTACTGAAATAATCACGTTTATCTTCACTATTCCTCTCTCAGCATCTGTTTCTCTTCATTCTGTCTTCATGCAGCAGTTGGGTGTCAGATATTCATTGACAGTTACATCCAATATATCTTATAGGGGGGCTGAGAGAAACAGATGCTGAGAGAGGAATAGTGAAGACAAACTTGATTATTTCAGAAGCGGTTCAGAATATATAATTGATTGTATTTAGAAAATGTCTTATTTCAGTATGTGGAATCTTATATTAAGTTTTCATTTTCACGATCATTCCCCTTTAAAGAAGAAGGAAAGGCATACAGTATTTAATTGGGGGTGCCAAAAATTAGGCACCCCCAAGTGATTGTATATACTTACCTGACATCCAAGCCAGTGCTCCTATCAGGAGAAAACTGGGATTCTTCCAGTGAGCACCACGGAGTGATCGGCTTCCTTCTTCTTCTTTCTTTAAATTTCCCAGGGCAGATGTATGCGCGGTATATCCGACGAAATAGCCGACTTCTTCATATGTGCACCCGTGTGAAGAAGGAAGAAGAAGGAAGCTTGTAAGGGATTATTGCAGAATTACTGTAGTACTCTTACCAAGTTGTTGGGTGCAACGGACCAGTTCCTTCTGGTAAAGATGTGAATCCCAACACTGCTGGTTCAAATAAAAGAAATATTTATTGTTGCACTCACATACATTCATTTGGTTGTGTTTCACACTCCCACACTTTCAAAGCATACAGGATGCCTTATGCCTCACTGAAACTTCTGCCCTCACTGGCTTAGCCTTGGCTCTTAAGCCTCTACCTCCTTGTTGGGGTCCAAACTACCCATGCTAGCTATTCCCTAAATTAGCCAAAGTAACTAGAACTTCACACACACACACACACAGTGCCCTACCTCTAAATACTTCTAGAGTGAAAAGAACCCCGCCCTGGGTGTGTCATCTCCATAAATACCCTTCTTTCCCACTCTAGTGGCTGGGGAAGGAACTGCATCTAAGCACAAAATTAACCTCTACTACCCCCTTTTGGTGACACTCATAAATTACACTTTAATTTACAAATAATTTGCAATCATTCAACATTTCACAATCTTTTAATTTCTTAACTCACACTTACATTTTCATACAACACCCGGCAACCCTCTTACAAGCTGATCGATCCTAGTGCTCGCTGGAAGAATCCCTGGACTTGTGCAGTTTTCACTTGGGGGTGCCTAAATTTTGGCACCCCCAAATAAATACCACCTTTCCTTCTCATTTAAGGCAGTTGTTAACTCCAGGGTGTCCCTTCTGCACCCTGTACTTTATGCCTTGAGCCTCATTCAAAAAGGGTAACAAACCAGTGTTTAGGTGCAGGCATAGAAGGGTATAGCACTCTTTTTTCAAAATGCACCCACTTTTGCACTTAACAACTGGCACAAGCACTTCTCTCTCTCTCTCTCTCTCTTGATTTTCTAATAGCTTGCCAGTTTAGCTATTCCTCTGCACATAACTCTGCAGGATAATGCAAGGGGACAGTGACCTTTTAAGAATATATCAGTTAAATATGTGCATATGCAGATAAACCATTCTGAAAATCCAGCTACTTTGCTGCTCAGCCGGTGTTATAATTCCTATTTATTTCCATAGTAGCAATTGATGGTTTGCTACGCATAGAGTTGGGTGGAAGCAGCAGTTTTCAAATAGATGTTCCACCTTTGTGCAAACCTTGACACCTTGGAAAATGGCTAAATGTCTAAAAAGTAGTAGAAAGTTCACAAGCACAGCTGGGCCTCTATATGGGTAATTCTGCCTGGTGCACGGGCCCCTAGGGAGATGGCACTCTCACAGTAGCATACACACAAAACAGGTACCGGAACTCAAAAGGCAAAACAAACAGGGGACAAACCCCTTGTTTTTATTGAGTCACTCAAGAATCAACGCTTCAGGGGTGTTCGCCCTTTTTCAGGTGATGGCTAAATATATGGCTAAATAGACCAAATACACAACCCACAATTATGTGCTGAGTGCAGTGTTTAGTAACATAAAGGGACATTTATATCAAAGGATCAAGAGCCAGTTCTCCCTAGAATATACTGCATTACCCTAAGAACAAAGTCAATTGCTTATTCATGCAAAATCATTTTATTTTATCGACTGTTTTGACCATACAGTGCTGGATTATTTTGGTGCCTTTTTTCACCTGTTCAGAAGGTGATTGGACAGGGGCGATAAAACACCCAGTCTGATATTCTACAAAGCCAATGCAAGTAATAGGGTTGAGGAGGATGAATATTGTGGTGCATGGTTTCTTTACCCTTTGATAAATATCCTGACCTCGCCCCTTGTGCAATGCTGATATTATTATGTGGTTCTGTCACCATCTTGCCCTTGTGTTGCCATCTTTCTCTATTATTACATACTTTTCCTTCCTCGCAGAATAGGAGGTTCAGGGGCAGTCATTCCTATTTGCAGTTCGGTGTATATCTGGGGTGTGTGTGGATAACTGGCTGTAGGTCATGAATTCAGATTTAGGGAGCTCACTGGGGACAGAGAAGTAGCAAACCGCCTAAAAAACAGCTATTGCAAATAATAATTCAGAATAATCAGTTTTCAGGGCAATAGGTCCCTGCAGAGTTCTGTATAAAGTTTGTTTTCAAAGATACTCATGGCTTTTCATTTTAAAGATATTCCTAATTACTTATTTATGATTTCAATTTGTTTTTCCCCATTTCTTTGTAAATTACATGCTCTGAAGGTTCAGAACCCCAAAGGTCTTGTGTTGCTTTAAACTGTGTCTTTGATAAAATAATTGTTTTTCCCTCGTTCAGTCCCAGTGGTTTGTAAGATACATATTTAAATCGTAACAAGCTTTGTTATGGGTTCACAATACCATCAGTTTTGGGTATTTAGAGCTATTTAGAGCAAGGCTATACAATTATCCAAAACAATGGTTAATTATCATGCGCAGGCTCTGCACAAATTACTAATTAAAATGCAGCTTGTGAGGAGCCGTCTTTATAATTTGTAAACAAAGCTAGCAAATACTCGCCTTCGTTGTACATAATGTGTCTGTTCTGAAACTGTGTTTTGTATGATTTCCTCTTAAAATACTACTAAATCTGATTTTTTTTTTAAAGTGGGCCCTTAGCCGGAGCAGTAGAGGGACAGTTTACCCCAAAAGTCATGCAAGTAAGCTGCCATCCACACCATCTCATCACTAGGTCCTGTCTTCTGATCCAGGCTGCTTGTAGGCTTTCCCAGATTGTCCCATTCATAATCAGGATAGGAGAACTTGCTTTCCTTGTGTTTTCTTGCCCAGATGGGCTCACTGACTGCTCTTTTTAAAGATGGATGTTTTCAGCAACTTGTGATTCCATATGTGACAACTTGATTACTCATGGGCCTCTGATATTGTCAAAGGGCATGTAAAGTCTATAATAGAATAAGGCTAGAAATGCTGTATTTTGTATACTAAATATAAACATGAACTTACTGCACCACAAGCCGAATCAAACAAATAATTTATGCTTTCAAAGTTGGCTACAGGGGGTCACCATCTTGTAACTTTGTTAAACATCTTTGCAAGACTAAGACTGTGCACATGCTCAGTGTGACTGGGCTGCTTAGGGATCGTCATAAACAAAGCTGCTTGAGTTCTGCATGGCTGGGAAGTAAGGCGGGGGCTCCCACTGCTGGTCATAAGTATGATTGTTTCCCTGCTCATCAGTTAGGGACCATCTGACAATTCCTATCCGCAGCAGTAAATGAAGGGAGAATTTCACTGCAAACAGTCAGGTTTCTTATACAAATGGTACACATTTTTAATTAAAGTATATTGGAGATAGGTTTCTTTTTCATTAAAGAAAGTAAAATGGGATTTTTTTGCCTTTACATGCCCTTTAAGCTACATTCGTTGTTTCAGTCCATATCTTCTGAGTACTCATGTGTAAGGAATCAGATAACTCTCTCAGCTAGGAACATTTGGATTCAGTAGTAAAGTGAAGTTCATTTGGACCTTGGTCTTCCTTCAGAAGAAGCCTGTGCTCCTTGTTTGAGCATCTGTCCCCAGATCAGTATTTTATCTGGTGGTTCTCTATAATCATAGTGTTTTTCTTTAGAGAATCTCTTCATATTTGACTGCCTGGCAGGAGTGTTCTTTGCTTGGTCAAGGTTACATCTAGAAGATGTCTATGACTAAGTGTCCATAGTGACACGAAACGCCATTTTGTTTTCTACATACGGATTGTCCGCTCCCCTGAGCTGAGGGCCTGGGGCAGGAGCACTTGGGCCACCCATTCTATTTGGTGAGTTATTCTATTGGCAAAGTTTTTATCCTTATATTATGTGCAAGGTTACGTCTAACCTATTGTAGCTTTCGAAAGACTTAGGTCATATCATGTTGACATGTTACTTTTTCTTGGGACATCTTGTTCTGTAACCATTCCATTTGCTGGGCTTCTGCCTGATCTTCATTCATTTGTTCATTTACTGTTTGTGTCTTTCTTTCTAAGCATTTGTTTGCCCGAAAGCTGCTCTTTGTGAAGGCTGTTCTTCAACTGGGGTTCTATCCAAATTGCTGCATTGTGCCCTTTCTCACCCTACATTCCTAAAGAGGATTGTGTCCATATTGGAGCAACTGTTGGAAATTGTAAGACGCCCTGGGAGATTGGTCCACCCTCTACTACCTCCAATGAAGCGGAGAGTTGTGGCGCTCGCGTTTTGACGCTGAGCATCATGATGTCATTTTTCACTGCCAGATTCAAACTTTGGCACCAACCAAAGGGGGTGATATCACTCCAATTTGCAGTACAGCAGTAAAGAGTGACTGGAGTTTATCAGAGCACAAGTCACATGACTGGGGGCAGCTGGGAAACTGGCACAAGTCATATGACTTGTCTAGCCCCATGTCAGATTTCAAAATTAAATATAACAAAATCTGTTTGATCTTTTGAAAAATAGATTTCAGTGCAGAATTCTGGAACTTATGCATTTTTAATTTTTTTTTTCCCATTACAGTATTCCTTTAAGGAGGAGGAAGGTAAAGGGTATGGGAAATGACAGGACAAGGGCCCTTGAGTTCTCCAGGAGGGCCCCTGTGGGGCTTGGATGCCCCAGTCCGACCCTGCCTACAGATAAATATACAATATATATATACTGTATACTGTATACACCAGTCCAACAAGCTTTAATGCTTACATTGTAAGCTGTTTCTCAGCAGGGCTGTCTAATTCCCTGTTTTTTATGAAATGATTGTAGCTTGTTGCACTATATACAGCAAACAGAGCCTGAGAATGATGATGATTTGTAAAGAAGACGAGTATTAAGTTCAGTATGAACCCTGCAATCATATGTCAAACGTCAGCATTACTTGCGTAGCTTCTGACGTAACAGGTAAAATGTCAGCAGCATCTGGCTTATCAGAGCACTCGTTCTTTTATGCTGCGATAATGATTCCAGCTCAGGAAAATGAACTGCTTCCCATAAACTTGCCTTAACTAGGTTGTATGATTGATGAGAATGCCGTCATGGCAGCGTATGATTTAGTTATAGTTTTGCAGGGATCTCTATCTTCACTTCTGGTTGGGGCATAATGTCAGGCAGCCTAAGGCAGTGTTGCGACTGAGCTGAAGATTAACCTAAGCCTGCACATTTGGCTGTTTAAATTTTCAGCATTCATTTTCATTACATTGGTTCCCTAAGAGTTATGGATCTCTTGAGAAGTTCTGCATATGAAAGACATAAAGCTTTTGGCTCACCCAGTCTAGACTAATATATGACATTTTTCTGCTTGCATCATCTGAAATGTCCTCATTCTTCCAATCTTTCACCAATTGTCTCTTTTGCATCACACATATTTCATACACTTCAAATGCATTGCCTTTCCTATCAATCCCTTCAGTATCATCCTCTTTCTTAAGTCACTTGCTTATTCTTTTAGTAAAATATATAACTACATTGCCCCAACGTTACACACTATGTGGATTACAAAGATTTTGCTGTCGGACCTTCTAACTTTTAGTTACACCACTGCACACACGAAAGCACAGCTACTGATACCTCTACCCTAAGTAAATGCCTTCCAAGTTTTTGAGGTTTCTACATCTATCTTTCATGCTTTTCAGGTCACCCAGCGCCGATTCTTATGAGGAAGCCGTCTGAGGCAGGAACACTAGGCGCTCTCTCGCTCTAGTAAAGCCGAATTTCTGGTTTCAAAACCGGAAATTCGGCTCTTAAAGGTACCAGGAGTGGCTTTTTGACGCCCCTGGAAACCTACCTGGCGCTGCCCCCTTAGGCGAGTTGCTCAACTCGCCTCATTGGCGGAGCGCACCCTGAGGTCACCAGTCCCTGTCTCCACTCCGAGGAACTGCACCACATATTAGGGATGCACCAAATCCAGGATTTGGTTCGGGATTCGGCCAGGATTCGGCCTTTTTCAGCAGGATTCGGATTCGGCCGAATCCTTCTCCCTGGCCGAACCGAATCCGAATCCTAATTTGCATATGCAAATTAGGGGCGGGAGGGAAATTGCGTGACTTTTTGTCAGAAAACAAGGAAGTAAAAAATGTTTTCCCCTTCCCACCCCTAATTTGCATATGCAAATTAGGGTTCGGATTCGGTTTGGTATTCGGCCGAATCTTTCGTGAAGCATTCGGGGGTTCGGCCGAATCCAAAAAAGTGGATTCGGTGCATCCCTACCACATATTTATTTTATTTAGTTAAGATAGTGTTTATGCCAAACTAAATGAGCTCATGTCAAAAAGGGGGTATATTTTCTCCATAAGAAAGTAGAAAACAAATAGTTTCTCACAAACCACAACAACATTACAGAACATTTTTCTGAGAAAATCTGCATTGCCCTTCCCTTTCGAAGAGATGTGCAACATTGTATGGAAAAAAAACCCTATCCATTATTACACCATTGATTTATGCAATTCACTACAGCATCTGACAAGCCTTCCAGAGTTACTCCTGATCAATAATGTCCATTACGTTCTTATCTTATTAGGTTGGCTTGCTCATCAGCCATCACTATCTGAAGCTGGTCATAGGCGCAAAGATCTCATCGAGGATTCGTACGATTTTCGGATCGTGTGTGGAGAGTCCCATCATTTTTCGTCCGGTGGTCGATCGGACAGGTTAGAAAATTTCTGTCGACTGCCGATAATATCTCTGTGTGTATTGCCGATCGTACGATTTTCAGTGGGAGACTGTCACTAGCTTTGTCTATCTTACGATTACTGTCAGGGGCAGAACATCGGCTGATCTGTTCTTTAACTACTTTATTTTGTCGGAATGGTAAGACTTTGATCTGAATGGTTAGTGGCAGGTCGGGAGATGGGGAAGTCTGATCGTACATTGATTCGTATGATCGGATCTTTGCATCTGTGGCCAGCTTAACAATATGTTGCCGATCTAAAAATTAATGGAAATTGAAACCAGGTCTTCTACTTACTATGCCTAAATGCGATGTCGCCAAACGAGTGGATCTCTCCCCGATATGCCAACCTTGAGTTGGTCGATATCGGGCTGATCTGATCATGGGCCCTAGGGCCCAACGATCAGATCATAACGATGGGTAAACGGGCTGTCGGATTGCAGGACTGCATCAACGAACAGATGTGGTCCACAATCCAACGGGAATTTTAGTGCTGTTCGATCGACATCTGGCCAACTTACGGACAGATATCGATCGAGGAAGCCCGTCGGAGAGCCCCATGCACGGGCCAATAAGCTGCCGACTCAGTCTGTTGGCAGCTTTTATCGGCCCATGTATGGCCACCTCCCTATGCAGCTGGTGTGTATAAATGTCATTATTTTCTGGTTTCCTTATAAACTATGCCTGAATCAGGGACCTAAGTTGCCCCCAAAGCTCACATGTATAATCTAAAGAGTTAGCCAATAAAAGGTATCACCTAATGTATAACGAAAATAAACAAGATCCCCAGGTACAGTGAAGGTTGAGTATGCATTAAAGAAAGGATCAATGAAATGTTAGTGTCCTGTAGCAGTAAAAGTTGTATTGCAGACGGGTGAGGGAAATAATGAGATTATTTTAATTAGCTTCCTCTTTTAAGTGTTCAGGGTGAATTTGCCCAACTCCCACCCTACACTCTTCTGCAGTGCCCAAGGTAATATATTTCAGGTTTGATGGTGAGCCCTGAATCCCATCTTATGTCTCAAAATCTGGTCTTGTGTTTCTCCCAAAGGTAAGTAATAACCAAATGCAAATTACAGCTATTTGGGTGCAGGTCTTGTGCAGTATTGGCACAACCTGCTGAGGAAACCCAGTGTCGCCCCTCCATTGCGTGTACGTGAGTGCGCAGCCGCAAACAAATTCACATGTGCACAGAGCAGTACTCGTCCTGGTGGGCCCTGGCCCTCATGGGCCCTGCCATCCCAGACCTGATACCTGCCTGCCCTCCAACATTGCTCCCTGCTGCCCTCCCAACCCTGATTGCAGGTAAGTATAAGGTACGTGGTGGGGACGGGGCTGTTGGTGGTTAAGCAGGCAGGAGGAAGGGGCCCTGAAGGAGTGGGGGGACCCCTGGGGTAGCAGATCAAGTGGGCCTTGTACACCCCAGTTCGACCCTGCTTAGGTCTGCATTGAGATCCGAGCATTCATAGAGGAGGCTAAAAAAGGTCTGACCCAGCATGCATGTGGCTGGCTAAATCAGGCAAAGATCCACTTCTTTGGAAATATAAATTATCAGTAAAGCCAAAGGTCTGCTGTATAGTAGGTATATATATATATATATATATATATATATATATATATATATCACTGTATCTTGGTTACAGGGCTAAGATTAGATTTAATGGGAAATTATATTCAGCCAAGAAAGGTGCTTTACATAATGAGATGTAAAATTACAGAAATATTGCAAATACATTATAGTCATTCTTATGCAGATCAGGAGAAAATCCATCCTGCCGCCTGGAAAAGTTTTCCCCCTCATTTATAATTTTCTTTATCATTTACTAACGAGACAAAGTGCAAATGGCAAGAATGATGCTTAATCCACTGCGTTTTCCTTCACTTAGTTGCCCATCCCTGTACCCACTAATGATAAATGAAGCTTTACATACATTTTTTCCCCTATTATTAGAATTAGCAGAAGTGGAAGCGAGCGGCATGGAAAATTCTCCTTTGGGACATGACTGGAGGCTTTAGTGGCTTTCAATAAGGGGTCTACTCATCAAGCTGTTTGATCAAATACACAATACATCACAATCTCAACACCAGGTGTGTGGTTTTGGAGTTGTTTATCTTTTTTATTCAACAGCTTTCCATTTTGCAAATTCAGCAATCTGGTTGCTAGGGTCCAAATTACCCACAGATTGATTTGAAAAGGATACTGGCATATAAATAGGAGAGGCCTCAATAGATCAATGAGTAATAAAAAGTAACAATAACAATACATTTGTAGCCTTACAGAGCATTTGTTTTAAGATGGGGTCAGCGACCCCCATTCGAAAGCTTCAAAGAGTCAGAAGAAGAAGAAGGCAAATGATTAAAAAACTATTAGAAAAAATGGCTTAGAATTAGTTTTTAGACATAAAACCTAGTTTTATAATTATATTTACAATAATTTTTCATTAAAATTCCAACATAGGTCAATAGAAGGAGCTTGATATATAGACCCCAAGTTCCTGGGCTGACAACCAGTCTCACCACAAGCCAATGCTGCAATGCTGCTGAAGGATTTCACCAATACATAGGGCTGTGATGTATGCAGTCAGGTGCATGCTGGGAAGGGTAGTCTAACAGGCCCCAGCTAGTGATGTGCGGGTTGAAAAAATTGACCCACTCCTGACCGTAACCCACATGGTTCTTACCTGACCCCAACCAGCAAGCCTCCATTATTATTATTTTATTATTAACATGTATTTATATAGCGCCAACATATTGCGTAGCGCTGCCATATTTATCGGCCAGTGCTTGCCCCACCCTGCTGTGATGTCATGGAAGTGTTGCAAATCAATAAAAAGTAGAGTCATAAGGCAGAAGTGGGACACAGTAAGCAACCCACAAAAGTTGTGTGGAAGTCAGTGCAAACCCACCCAACCTGTGGCCAGCCCGCACATCACTAGTTCAAGCCTCCCTGCAATTTTACCCTCTTGTCTGACTTCCACCCAGAGACATAATACCCAACATTATTTCATATATATCATTCAGTCACTATTCCTTAATATGCTGCTGTTTAATACCTTCTTTTTCTCTTTTTGTTTCCCATTTTCTTCTTCTCTCCTTTTCTCTATAAGTGGAGAGGAGCAAAAGAAAGTTCGGATGCAAAACTCTTGCATCTCCACTGAGGGGATATTATTTGACAGAAATAGAAAAGAAGTGAATGGATGACATCCCTGCGCATCCCTCCCCAATTCCAGCACTGGTGACAGGTGTCAAAATACTCATTTGACCATTTTGGTACTATTCTCTGCCTTTCACTATTTTGAGTGCATCAGACAGGGGCAGGGTCGGACTGGGCTGGCAGATCACAGGAAAAAATCCCGGTGGCCCCTGGCTCTTGTGGACCCCGCCAGTCCTGTTCCCTGCGCTAATCTTCTTGCCACAAGTTGCGGCAAATACAAGCTGTGCTCATGCTCGCCCAAGTGTTTTGGCTGGTGAACCCGGCGGCAGGGTACCTGGAGGGGGGCCCTACAACAGCAGCCCCGGTGGGCCCCAGGCCCCCCAGTCCAACCCTGGACAGGGGCTTTATATTCAACGGTATTAGGAATGGTGTCCACCCTTCTGAGGTCCACCTGTATCTGTCAGTAGAGTTTCTTCCATTGAATATAGTCTGGAATGTTGACAGATGGAAAGGGCATTTTGACTGGCTCTTGGCAGAAAGCAGCACTGCTCCTTCACTATGTTCTAAAGTCTCTGAGATGATAATCTATCTTTGATAAGATCAATAGAGAAAGAAATCAGCCCTATAAGCCTCAGAACTGCTCTCCCTGCAGCACATGAAAGGCTTATTTAGTAGTTTGGTGTCATTTTCCGCATGAAGGCAAAATCTAATATTCATGTTCGCTGAGCACTTCACACCAGCTTTGCAACAATATGTAGCATTCGTATCTGGCAGATGGACGCGCAGATTTGATATCTTGCAAGCCAACTGCTGTGACTCACCGGTACAGTAAAAATGGAAACCTCATTAGATAACGCTGCCGCCCCGCCGAATATCTGGATTCTTCTCAGGCTCCCTGCGTGTAGGTTATGACATTTCCAAACTATTTTTAACAGTTTTTACAGTTCTGAAAGAAATGACTAAAATCAAAAGCTTATTATCAAATGATTATTTAAGTAAAAATGAGGCATTATTGCACATATAACAAACCTGTGCATTTGTGTAAGTAATTAAAACTAAATGGATTCTCAGTACAAATAATGCATTTGCTGAGTGGAGCCTTATATTGAGGGGGGTAGGCTAAGGTGACCCTGATTCAAAGCTGCCTTTTATATGGTCGGATGTCCTGAAGAAGCACCTATGGTACCTATCACATAAACAACTTGCACTTTAATTCTTAGCAATGATGGGCGAATTTGTCCAGTTTCGCTTCACCGAAAATTCATGAATTTCCAGTGAAATTCGAGAAATCCACATTTTAACGCATGCTGCAATTTTGATGCCCGCGTCAATTTGTGTAAATTATTGCGCTCACGTCAATTCTGACGTTGGCGTTAAAGTCAATGGGCGTCCGAATAATGCTGACGCGTGATGGGTTGTTTTTTTTTGCACGTATATTTGCAAGCAGTCTCATTAAGTACAGTACGTGATGAATAAATGAGAGAGTTGCCTCAGACAGACATGTTTTGTTTTATAGAATTATACTGAAAAAAGGCTGTACAATAATGATTCAAATATTTTGTAATTTTAAAACAAACTATAACTATATAAGTCTAAATTTAAGAACCACTATTTCAGACCAGATCTGCCGCAATTAATAGGAATTCATGGAAAAATAAATGAATTAATTATTTTAATAAATGTTTTATAATTTAGCATTGACAACTAATCTGGACTTTTATATCATGTGAATTTTGTCAACTACTAAATGAATCTTCCGATTATTAGGGTTGAAAACATCTAAATGTGTATTTTATTGATTTGAAATATTTTATTTGGTTTTCACAGCGTGATGGTTTTGACGCAAGCGACTATTCCGACGAGCATCCAGATTTTTTTGATGCCAGGGAATTCAGTTTTGTGAATTTATTTGCTGGCAGTGAAACGTGGAAATTTGCCAAGAATTTGCACCTGACGAATTTATTCACCCATCACTAATTCTTAGGGCTCACCTTCTAGGGGGCATTCACATTATACCAGTAAGACCCAGTCGGCAGTTATTCTTCTGTGGCCCTGTATATTTGGGGCCCCCTGTTCTATAGCGAACAGTACGAAATATTCTTTTATATGGCCCTGGCCATGGTGGGACTCCAGACAGTTACACCACCTGTACCTTGGATGAGAGTCAAGGTTAAATGCCATTCGATAAACCCAACTCTTCCTATAGGCATTTGTCGAATCTCTCAGTAAATCCATTATTGTTTATCCAATAAACTCATGAGAAAGAACCCAGTGGCTTCTGGCAGATGGAATGTAATGAGAGCATCAATCATACAGTTGGTCGCATGAGCTCAGTTCATAGGTGTAATTAATAAGGCAGGTATGGCTATAGCATCTCTGGAGGGTTTCTTTAATTCCATTACAGTAACTGGCACATTTATCCACTTAAACTTAGCAACTGAGCACTGCCACTCTGCTGTTTGTCACAATATTGAATTCTGTCCAGGAACAAGTTCTTCCTCTTGTGGATTCTATCATTTCTCACTAGAGTTGCAGCTTTATTGTCTATTAAATAGTGCTGTGCGGCCCAATACGAGTCTCTCTACGATCACTAGGTTCTGTAAGAAGCAATCATTTTCTAGTACCAAGGGCCCCATCACTGTCACATTCCAAGAGACTATTGTTTTTGCAACTAGATCTGAAAGCAACCGTCTCATCAGAAAGTCATTTGGGCAAGATCCTTCCATTGGTGAAAACATCTTTGGAGCATTTGAACTGTTCAAGTTTTTGTCATGGCTACTAGAATCGTACAGGTGCAACTAAACTTGATATTAAAGGCATCTGTAACGGTATCATTGATATCACAGTGGTGGCAATGCAAGACTGCACTGCTAGAAAGTTGCATATTGAAAAAGTAATTCTCAGGACTGGTTTAGAAAAGGGAGAAGGATCAGAACACTCCAGAACGGCCACAAAGAGGTGAGTGCAGGAATCCCAAGCTGAGCAGACAACATTTCAAGTTTGAGGGTCATTGATCTTGGAGAACAAAAGGCAGAAGAGAAGAGGTGGATAAGTTCCGTTCCAGGCAACAATAGTCACAAGCAGAGGGGCCTAATTAAAGAACTCATAGTGGACCTGAAATTCCTTTAGGCAGCAACACCCACAGTAGACTCAGCCACAATAGATTCAATTTGAAGGCAGCAACACTCACCCAAAGAGCACAACTGTGTGTTCCTTATGGGGCAACCTGCTGCTAAATCATGCTCCCTGGAATATAGAGTGTGTTTTTATTACTAACACCATGTCTAAATAACACAGAGTTGCGCAGCTAGTGAGAATCTCATGTGAGAAGAGGAATAACTGATCTGTGCAGTGTTAAATATTCAGGGAAATATTGTGTTTTATCACATTTACATTCTTCCTATGACCTAAGTAACATATATACTATAGGCATCTGCCTTGATAGCTGTCACATAACATTGGGCACGTTTGTTTCAGTGCAGTTACCCAATAAAAGACTTGTGTCCCTTATTCTACTTACAATAAACTGAGCAAGGCTAATTGCTGATTGGTCGCTAAGGACAACTTTGACCATTGTTTTTAGATGGGCCCTACTATGCCATTCTTTTCAGCATAGGCATTTAGGTAATTATTGAGGAATAGGTTCTCCTCTCTCTCGTGCCTTTAATTATTAAAGTTACAGTGCTTTTACACAAATTAAAATAACCGCAGATGAGGCAAATTAGTTAGTACCCGCCTTTCTTGTAGCAAACATTACCTGTAAACATGAGAAGTTCAGTTTGCAGATATAAATCACTGTCATTTTGTCTCAGCTAAGGCCGCCAAATAAATACTATTGCAGTTTTGTGAATTGCAAGCTAGTTGTGGCTAGAAATATCAGAGAGGGGATGGCATTCCTTCCACTGTTTCAGTGCATTCAGCATTTATAACATCATTAGCAGGCAATTTACTTGGTGCGAGTCCTGGATTTACTGCCATGTCAATAATCAGACTTGCGCACAATTCATTAAAGCGGTCTGGGTAGACGCATTGGTGTTTAGCACAACTATGCAGAAGGGAATGGATCAGGTTTGGGCACAAGTACCTTTAATAAAAAGCCTCAACACATGCACAACTTTGTCCACTTTAGTGTGCCCCACTTGCAAGTAGTAAATGAGGCTTTTAATGCCAAGAACAGTGATCCCCAACCTGTGGCTCATGAGTAACATGTTGGTTGTATATTTAGTTGTATATTTGGTTGATATGTTTCAGTCATAGCTCAGAAAGTAGGCAATCCTTTCGTGAATGAAAAAAATAGTTTTTTGATTAATTCCCAATTGGTCCTGCCAGTATTACCATTTTGTGAACCAATCATAGGGCACAGAGTATAACACAGACATAGCTGAAAACTGGTACATAGCTGACTACAACTACACTGTTAACTCCTGAGGCCACAAGTTAGTTAAATTCCAAAAACATGTAAATCACAAGCTCTGCTTATTCTTTGTGGTTGAATCAGTACACGTCACTATGTACAACTGATATATAATATATTACTTAATACCCAGTAATTAATTATCTAAATAATAGATGGCTCTCTGCACAGACAGCAAAATTGCAGTGTTGCCGGGTCTGTGGGGATGTCTAAAGCTTTTAAGGAGCAGTATGTGCTATTCTTTATAGAGCTAAATTCTGATATACTGTATTTTTATAAATTCTTATCATTTTGGGAGCTAGTATCTGTCTCTCTCAGTACCCTATACTTTTCTCTTTTGAAACTAAATTCAGTTATTCTTATACATTTATGACATTTAGGGGTTATTTAATAATGTCTGATTTTTTCTCTGACTTTTAAAGGGGAAAAAAAATATTGTAGAAAAAAAACACCTTGATTTTTTCATGTTTTATTAAACTCCGATGGTGTTAAAGGTCTGCATAAAAAAAGTACTCCTACTCAGACCTGCCAAGTTCATGTAGAAGTCAATGTGGTGAGCATGGAGAGCTCAAACTCCCAAAAGAACACCTAAATTGTGGTGTCAGCTGCTGTACTTGAGGACCAACGCCTGCCTTAGGGCCATAACCGTGTACCAAAAAGAATAACCAGCAGCACACTGTATGAATTTATTTAGCCCAAAAACATACAAAACAGGTAACATGTAGAACTCAATGGCTGATGTCCAGTCAATATCCTGATCTGTGTTGGGTGCCGTTCAATATCAAAAAAGTCGCAGATTTTGGGCATCAAATCCAAAAAAGTCGCAGTTTTCAGCGACAAATCAAAAACATTGGTACGATTCGGATTTTTTCACGATTTTAGCAATTTTTTTTCCAGCACAAGAAATTTTTGGAAGAATGTATTGATAAATAGTGGGGAAAGTCTGTGCGGATTTGGTCGAAGTAATTTTCAGAAAATAGTCAGAACTTTTCAGATTTTGATAACCCCCTTAATGTACAATGATATCAGATTGTTCCTATTTAATTTCTCTGCCTTAGTGGCTTGTGGCACCCTTAGCAAGTAGTTATGTCCCACATGTTTTAAGGACATAACTCTCTATTAAATTTGCAGAGAGTTAGTGAAGTTCTAGCATCATCCCAGGTGCCTAACCTTAGATATATTACCTACCATGGTCAGACTGGCCCATTAATTGGTTTCAGATTATATTGGATATCTCTTATGGCTGTCAGGACCGGATTTGCGGCAAGGACGCATAGGCCTGGGCCTAGGGCGCCAAAAAAATAGGGGCGGCATGCCGCCCAGCTGCATTATGGGGACGCGTGCCATTCAATTACAGCAGCTGCACCGGCGTTTTTTCGCCGGCGCGCTGGGAAGGGGAGGTGAGGTGGGCGCTAGGACCACGCGGCCAAGGGGCGCCCCTCATTGAAATCCGGCGCTGATGGCTGTACCAAAGCTTACCTCTAAATTTAAAACCTCCTCCTTATGGAATGGATTATGGCAACCTTAGCAAGCAGTTATGCCTCACATGTTTGAAGGACATGACTCTCTGTTAAATTGGCAGAGAATTAGTGAAGTTCCAGCAACATCAAGAACACAGGTCCAGCTGAGGTTACTAAGGCAGAACTGACCAACCATTATCATATAATGGGAAATCGATCAATTATCAATGTAGGTTCATGGGTTTGATGTCATAAATACTGCAAAGGCAGGTGGACAGGTCAGGACAGCCCTATTGTATTAGAAAACTAATTTATTATAGGGAACCTCTTTTCTGATTTTTCCCCCTTTTTGGCAGGTTCTTATGTAGACCTAACAGGTAACTTTCCAAACAAAAGAAGCATGATTACTCAGTGAAAGGAAATATTGTTGTAGCCTCAGATTTCTGCTCTGAGCACAATTTTTAGCAGATACCTCAAGGGACCAAATATATTGGGTGATGGGTCAGAAACAGGTCAAATGATGGGAGGACAAATATAAAATGTTGGGTGCCAGAAGCTTTAAAGAACAGGATGTCAAATAAAGGATGATTCTGACAAAAGCCTTCAGTAGAGACCAGCACAGTTAATAATCACCTTCTCTATCAAACACCTAGAACTGTACAGACATTCGCTGTGTAGTGATGATCATTGCTCAGGGGAATTTTCTCTTTGTTGTCAAGTTTCTTGTCCCCTCTTGAGCTCCAATCAGCACTGTAACTGATGCTTCCCATCTGAAACTGCCTGTATAGTGTTATATGGCTCCAATAAATACAACATGGAGGTTATTATTGCTTTCTCAGATTAAAATGGGTATCCTGCAGAAAAGTCTTTGTTTTTGTGTTTCACTCTTACTCTACAGGATACTCACAGCACCAAACTATTACCTGGATAAAGAACGTGGGGATCATTAAAGATTACTATAGTGAACATTGCTCAAAATTCAGCAATACAGAACAAAAAAATGTTTTTGTTTTAAATTACTACCAAAATTTCTCAATGTCAAAATTCCATTCAGGTCTTCATTATTTCTATGGCAGCATTCCTTTAAAATCAGACTTGGTGCGTCAAAGCAATGATTGGATTGTGTGTGGTTATACAACCATAGATACCCATATTCTGACATATAGGCTCATTTAGGTCCACAAGCGCAGTTTTACTCCTCCTTCCAGCCTTCTGTTCCAAATTGAGTGCTGCTGTGCCTATTGACGCTGGGGAACCCTGGAACGACCACCAACTCCTGACCAGGCAGTAGCTTCAGGGTTCCCTTTGCACCAGACATCAATAGGTGCCGCACACCTGCACCTAAAGAATCGGGTACAGACATAATGGCAAGTGTACTTCCATACAATCAGGGTCGGACTGGGGGCACAGGGCCCACCGGGACTCCAGGCCAAGGCCCCCCTACAGTCCCCCTACTGTGACGTGCTGTGCCCTGCCCCCTCAGTGTGCATGCGCACACGGCACTCCCCTCTGTGTGTATGCACACATGGCACCCCATTGGCACGCATGCACACACTGCACTGCACCGAAAATCCTTTTTAAAAAAAATAAATAAATAACATTGGGGGAGGGGGTCTGGTCCAGCGGGTTCCCATGAGGGTCAGGCCCACCAGGTTATATCCCGGTGTCCCGCCGGGCCAGTCCGACACTGCATGCAATTCCTGGTTTGCGCCAAATGGGCACACAATTGTGTTAATTTTGGTGAAGACGCAATTGCACCAGGAGCAGCGCAAATGCATCAAGCACATTGCCCCCTTGCCACAACAAACGCTGCAGGGTTGAAAAAAAAAATATGGCCCTCAAATTACACTCACAATTGCACTTTGCTCACTGCACTGGTGGACTAGCCCTTTCGACTGGAGTACTCTTTACCTATTTGGCAGCCTATTGGCTTCAGCTCCTCATATTGATATTTTATGTTAATGAGGAGGACTGGAAAATCCTTGCTGAATTGGCAGAATCTTGAAAGAATTTGCTTCCTGTGGGATCTACAGTAATTGTTTGCCCATTATATCTCAGTGACTTTCTACTGTAGATTTGCTGCAACAGTACATTGATAGAGCTTCAACAGACCTGGAAGCAAACAAGGCTGCAGCTCTTTATAACTTAGTTCACTTCCCGTAATTTAGACTGCTGGCCAGAAAATAAATACTGTAAATACTATTCCACTAACCATGGGCATCCAGACCAATCAGGCCAGATGGTCACATAACTTCTCATATCTGCTTGACTTTATTCTCAGTCAAAATTATTTGATTTTGAATAACACACAGGACCATGTTTAAGCTCTACCCAGGCTGCAGTAGGGTACCTGTGGGACTTGTAATGTGAGCTGAGTCCCTTATATTGCTAATGGGAGCAAGTGCTCAAGGGAGAGATTCCCTGTTACACAGGAACACAGATTGCTTCCATGAGCTCATTGCTGCCATGCTAATTGCTGTATGTTATTAGCAAGATCTGGCAGGGTTCCTGCTTTGCTCATTTTGTCCTTTTTCTCCATGATAAACAAAATAGCATTTTCTAGTTTATGCTATACTCTGATACCGCTGAAACTGTAAGGTATTTAGAGACAAGATCTAAGTTACATTTTCACCTGCTAATTAGATAAAATTACTGTAATTGTGTGATAAACTGATATTCCTTGGGTGGGATACAAGGGGGTTGCATGACTGACTGACATGATTAAGATAGGCTGTGCAAAATAAAAAATGTTTCTAATATAGTTAGTTAGGCAAATATGTAATGTATAAAGGCTGGAGTGCCTGGATGTGTAACATAATAGCCAGAACACTACTTCCTGCTTTTCAGCTCTCTTGGTTTCACTGATTGGTTACCAGGCAGTAACCAATCAGAGACTTGAGGGGGGTCACATGTGTCACAACTGTTGCTTTTGAATCTGAGCTGAATGCTGAGGATCAATTGAAAAATCACTGAACAGTTATGTCCCATGTGGCCCCCCTTCAAATCACTGACTAACTCAGAGTTAGAGAGCTGAAAAGCAGGAAGTAGTGTTCTGGCTATTATGTTACACATCCAATCACTCCAGCCTTTATACATTACATTTTTGGCTAACTAACTATATTAGAATTTTTTTTTTATGTTGCACAGCCTATACATTTACACAGTTTTTATTTTCACATTGAACTGTACCTTTAAAGGATAAGTAAACCTTTAAACTAAGTGAATGTAAAATTGATGAGGGGGCTATTTTAAGCACTTTTGTAATTTACATTCATTATTTATTTTCTTTTAATTCCAAGATATTAAGGGATACATGTACTGTTAATATGAATGAATTTTGTTACAACAGCGCCACCTGCTGGTCAGTTTCCCACCAGTCTGACCACCAAGTAGTCAAGGAAGTTGTCAGGAGAAAGAAAGAGGCTGCTCTGAAAAATTAGAAATCTTTCTCACTTTTGCAAAAACCCTAGTAGTCTCGCCCATCTGTTCCACTTCCTGCTGCCTTCTTTCCCAGGCTGTGCAGTGGAGCAGGCAGCACACTGCACTGTAGGATAGAAACCAATCAGCAGCTAGGCTGACCTGAAAGGAGACTGCAGCCTGTCTTTGCTTGTGTGACTGAAGGGCTGAGATTGACTGTCCCCGTTTTACTGTTTGTATGCACCCACCCTTCATTGGAAACTCAGACAGCTCTAATAAAGGGCCTATTTGAAAGATAATATAAAGTTTAAGGCCCAAGTAAAACCAGCACCATTTATTATTGCCTACAGATGGATTTTGACCAATCCTATATACCTCCTTTAAAGTTCTAGACCGTGTGGTTACTCCACAGTTGCTACAGGTGCAGAATACACTGCTGATGACAGACCTAGAGACAAGTTGAGTTCCTCTAAACAATCATCTATAACATTTGAGCAATGTCTTGATTTTTGTCTCCCCATTATTTCTTTCTGATTGTCTGGGAGGCTTTAATTTGCGGAAGAGATTGGCACTCTTTAGCTTGAATGTATAGAATACAATACAGTTCATTTTACAAAGCTGTGTCTGGAACAATGAATTATTTAGCCTCTGGGGAAAAGGAAAGTGAAGTACAAAATTAATTACAGGGGAACGATTTAATATCTCCACTGATAGATTTAGTTGTTAGAGCAGACAGAGAACAACACAAGCGCACAGTATTTATGAGTTTTTGTGGCACAGAGCGGTAACAAAGGAATTTTCCCAATTATTTACTGGGTCCATTACAGGACAGGCTGAATCCAATTTCTGTTATAAATCAAAAGAGTAATTAGGAGCCCAGAATTTAGACTTTAGTTGAATTTAAATCGATCAATCCAGCATGTGTTGTCGCATATCTAATGTGAAACAAAAAGAACCCAATTCATACAACCTAATAGGAAAAAAAAAAATAGACTCTGAACTTATTATCAGCTGTGTGTAAAAACATAATGTTCTCCCCAAGTGAATTAATAAAAGAGAAAATAATCTGAACCGGCCCTGGGTAGATTGAGGTTATAGAAGTTTTGTTCATGAATTTTTATATTTCGATTGGATGGGACAGTACATACAGTTCATACAAAACCCCAACAAAAGACAATTTTGCATGGTATGGTGTTATATAAGGCCAGACTACAGCGCTGTGCAATATGTTGGCGCTCTAAAAATACATGTTAATAAGAATTTAAAAATGGTGCATTCCACGGAATTTATTTTGTGTATATCTAAACTCCTTTCAGTTTATTTTATATTGTTATGAAAATTAAATAAAAACAAATGTTAAAAAGAATATGGTACATTCCTAAGCTGCTCTCCCCCCTCCACCTGTTCTCGACCTGCTAGCCCCCGACCTGTTCCCAACCTGCTTGCATACACCCCCACCCCCTACCGGTTTGCACACCTCCATGTCCCTGACCCGGCTGTTCCCAACCTGCTCACACACAGCCCTGTCCCCTACCCTTTCACACACCTCCCTGCTCCCCAACCTGCTCACACACCACTTGCAACTCCCTTACCCACAGCCCCACCACTCACCTACTGCCGCCCCCAGCAATTTGCCATCTAGGGTCAGGCCTTTGTGGTCTGCCCACAAATCCAGGTCTGGTGAGATATGTAAATAGAATAAGAAGAATTTTCATATACTTTATGATCAAATTTGTATCCAGAATTCTGGAGCCAGAGGCTTCAAAAGGATTAGGCTGGGGAGCCAGCAACCAGTTATTCTATTGACAGTTGTCACTCAGATCAGTTATTTTACCGATTCATTATTTATGAACATTCTAATGTTATTTTTGACTAAAGGTTGGTTTATGTTTACATTGCCTATGATTTAGTACCAGGGGGTATGAAACGTGTAAGGTGGAACACCATGTGGTCTGTATACCTATCTTTTTAACATGATTTTTGAATAAAGACTATATTTTTTATATAATATGGATAACATTTTTGGTTTTGAATGATTATACCCTTGTGAACTGGGGGTTTTATCCCAAAAATCATGGACCATTGTTGACAGGCCCTGTGGAGATTAGCATCACATTATATACATTTTTTCCTATAAAGGTTGGTTTAGCCCATCTTTTAGTACCCCACCCATCTATGTCCAGAGGAACTCTTAGAGAAAACATTGTACATAACAGTTGTTTGTACCCCAGTGAAACAGCCAATAAGGAAATGGAATAATTCCATACTCCCAGCACCCAAGGAGTCACCCATAGTACCCAGGCTGTCAACCCAGAATGTAGGTTTGGATGGGCTGCCCTCCAGCACACATGTACATGTTACAACGCAAGTGTCTTATGGAACTGAAATTTTAATAATAATTCAGCAGGTAATTAACTTAAAGACAAAGCCACCCGACTAGTTATTAGTAAGGCTGAAAGGTATTAAACAAAGGCATCTGGTTAATGAGGTCTGTTAATCAGGACTACACTCTGTAAATGTCAATACTTTTTTTTTTGGAAAAGTATGGAGCCTGGTTGCCTTTTCTCCCAGTCTAGGCTTTCTGGGATGATGGTTTCATAGAACCACAGATTGGTTGGAGAATTCCATCATTAATTCCAACACTCTGGAGGAAATTCCCTAACCGGTGAAAATTCGCCAGTGATGACTTCGCAGCCATCGCAACACTTCTCCAGGCGTAAATTCGCTAGGACAATGCTAATTCGCTAGATGCAAAGTTGCGTCCAGGGTGCCGAACGCTGGAGAATTTTCGATATCGTTACTTCGGCAATCAAATCGAAGATGCACTGGTGTTGCCTAATTTGCATACAGCGGGAAATTAAGTTGAATGGACATATATGTGGCAGCAAATACATTACATTACACAAGTCCAGGGAACCTTAATAAAGACAATAGAGTTGTTATAATGCCCTACACATGAGCCCACTGTATAGTTAATGTTCCATATGTTAGAAAATATAGGGGGGAACCCGGTTACCCAAAAAATTTTTTACGGACCTTTGCAGGCTATCACTCTGAAAAAAGGAAAAGACGCCATTGTTTTTTGGGACTTTGAAAAATTTTCCACTAAAAATTGGGGAACATCTATGTACTCGCCTGGTCTGAGCTGGTGAAGGCAAGTCTGGCTAAAGAGGCAACGTTCAGTAAAATCCGCATCTTAGTGAATTTGCGGAGTTACGTCCATTTGCCAGAATGGAAATTCGTCTGCCGATAGATTTCGAATGATCCCTAGCGTCTATCTCCTTTGCTAGCGAAGTTACGCCTGCGCCCATTAGTAAATCGGTGAAGTGCCTGAATGACGTAATGCTGGTGAATTTAGCTGCTAAATATAGGTAAGTAATCTGAATTTAGTTTAAAACAATATGGTCATTGCATTCATAAATGTGCTTTATGTTTAGCACTGTGATTTACTCATTTTATCTTTGAATTTTTCAGGCTCATGTTGCCTTTAAAACTTATATGTAATAGATGTGCCAAACTCTGATACGCATGAAAGCCCAATCCATATTCATAAGAGGCTGACAGGCCTTGGGCATTCTCTGCTAACTGATTCCAATCTTAGATTCTTGAACATCATTTTGATAGAACTTGTATGGTATTACTGTGAAGACTGGAGTCACGTTTTGTTATTATAGTATTCAATATATATATATATATATATATACTCTATATAGATCATAGACTTAATTGTAAGTTGATTTAAGGTTTTTCCTTGTTGTTCCTATAAACAAGATGGCTAGCTGCTGCTGGGTTATAAAAAAGTATAAGGAAGAATTATGATTATATTCAAAGTAAAAAAAAAGGTTTACCAACTGGGCTGATGCTCTCCAAGCAGGTGTTGGGGTTAGACTGGAAGATTAACTGGGTAACCCTTGGGTGAGTTTGTCACCCAAGTCTCACTGGAAGTGATAGAAGCTACACTTTAAGCACCATTTTTAGTGCAATTGCATCTGGTTGACATTGAAATGCAAACGTGATTGGGAGAGTTTTGAGGCATCAGCTGCACCACTTCCTGGTGACCACCGTATATGTGATTGGGTAAATATTATTCAGGTCTAAGTCCTTTTTAATGCAGAGGGATAGTGGTTAAGAAAACTCTGTGCAATCATTTACATTGCATAAGTTTATCTCTGCCTGAGACAACAAAAAGGACTTCAGTGTCCTACTCCCAGTCTCTATTGAGTAACATAGTAACATAGTAAATTATGTAGAAAAGTGACACAGGTCCATCGAGTTCAATCTTTTATGTCTATAGCTGATCCAGAGGAAACTTCTCCAAGGGGGAAAAATCATTTTGACTCCAAGATAGCAATGGGACCAATTCCTGGATCAACTTTGTACTAAGGGCTCAATGATAACCACCCAACCCCATTTTTAAAACAGTCTAATATATCAGCCTGTACGACTTATTCAGGGAGAGAATTCCACAACTTCACAGCTCTCACTGTAAAAAAAAAAAAAACCCTTTCTGAAGATGAAGTCTTCTGAAAAAATGAAATTATGAGGGAAAATGCTTCATAGTGGGTAAAATAAAAGATAACAATTGCATTTGAAACTGCACTTATTGTATTCAGCTTTTATCCAACGCAAATAAAAAAAAGAGGAATATTTTTACCGTTAAGCAGATCTAACTTAAGGATTCCTAAATACTTCTCACCAATTACATTTGTTGGTTCGGGTGCATACCGCCCCAAACACCACGCTTAAATGGGGAAGCAGACTTATTAACACAGTAGATAGCTTTCTTACCAGATCGGTGCTTTGACCCGGGTGCAGCCGACCCGAGTCCGTCGCCAAGGGATAACGGTATAATCAGTAGTCAATCTATATGGCAGTGCATTCCGGACCTCGCAGGAAAAAGCCAACGAAGTTGAAATTCCAAGTTAAAAAGATTTTATTTGAACATTTGATATGCACAAAAGCCTCCGAGGTCTGACGCGTTTCGTGTCTACGCACTTCCTCAGAGACCTGCACTTAGCACACCACACTTGTGGATCGTAAATGACAAAGAGCATTACTAAATGATTCTGCCTAATTCGAAGCATAGATAGAGAATAATGAAGAATTATGAAGGCTTAGCCTACCCAGAAAGAGAGCACTTTTTATGTCTCAATATATACAAGTTCTCCAATGCTTTCTATTGCCTCCCCAACACAAATTTCCCTCTCCCAATTCCAAGAAAATGTCTATATTTGACATTTTGCAAGAATACAGATTTTAAATATCTGTGAAAGATGAAGATGAGATGCGCTGAACTACAAACCCCCAAAGGTATCAATGTGGCTTTCTCTAAAAGCTTCAGTAAAAAGGGGCATGCAAGTTATAAATTCCCCTTTAAAAACAAACACAAAAGTACAGTTTTATTGTGATTGTTTTAAGAGAAAGATACTGATGAGAGGGAGAAACCTGCTAATAGAAAGTTATCACAGAATTAACACAAACATTCTTTTAAGTAATAAACACAGCAGCACCAAACCAAGGTATAAAAAAAATGATTTTTTAAATGATTAAAATCTGAAAATTCTTTAACCCTAGGAAACGAGTATTCTCCCCTTCATCTATTGCGTTTTCTTTTCATCTTTCACGTAGAATAAAGGAAGCAAATACAAGCTCTAATAGCTTTTGAAATTGGAAAGCCTATAGCTGCCATGTGAATGAATTGGCACAGAATTGTGAGATTGGGTTTTTTTTTTTACAGACATAATGAGTACACAAGGGACAAACATTTATCAAGAGGCCACAATACACTAACGAGTGGATTTTGGCCTGTTGTGCTTTGTGTTTCTCCCCAGGCTCCTCTGTATTTACCCAGCATTTCTTATTGCTTAAACCCCTTGCTGCTGCAACACAGAGCTGTGAGACAGTGGGGGGTTGGGTGGTTATGCTTTGCACATTTTATAACAATCCGTAGTTTTTAATGACATTGCAATTGGGTTTTTTGTATTTATTTGTGTTTTTTGAGTTATTTAGCCGCTCTCCAATTTGCAATTTCAGCAATTTGGTGGCTAGGGTCAAAATGACCCTAGCAACCATGCACGGATTTGAATAAGAGACTGGAATATGAATAGGAGAGGGCATAAACAGAAAGACGAGTAATAAAAAGTAGCAATAGCATAACTTCGTAGTTTTACAGCGTATTACATTGTAGAAGGGGTCAGTGACTCCCATTTGAAAGCTGGAAAGAGTCAGAAGAGGATGGAAAATAATCCAATAACTATAAGAAAATAAATAAATAAATAATGAAGGCCAATCAAAAAGTTGCTTAGTATTGGCCATTCTATAATTATAATATAATATAATTAATATAATTTTAAAAGTTAACTTAAAGGGCACCTTTTAAAAATGTTATCCCTAACGAAAGGTGTAGGCTAATAGAGCCTGCATTCCGTTTGGGGGGTAACAGATGCCCCGCGCCAAGGCTAGAACACTCACACCGGGAGGGAAATCTCAGTTTGAGCAGCAATGTCAGTCAGGTGACATGCACAAATGTGCTTCTGACATCAAGCGCACGTGCAGAATGAGCAAGTTGCGGTACTCACTCATTATGCGCATACGTGTGCCCCAACATGCCTGCTCGTACTGGGAGCTCCCTCCCAGTGCAGGTGACCTAGCGCTGGCAAGGGGCAATTTAAAAAAAAAAAAAAACTACTGTTATCCCCAACCAGAGTGTGGACTCTATTAACCTGCACCTTTGGTTGGGGATAACAGGTGCCCTTTAAAGGGGAACCACCCCTTTAAGATGGAACCTTCTTTTCTTTAATCAGAATGTATTCCCTCATGTCTACTAGAAAGACCTACTGGTAAATAAAGCATTAGAGATATTATTATATGATCCCCTTATATATTTATACATAGTTATCACATCACACCTTAAATGCCTCTTCTCCAGCGTGAACATCCCCAATTTGGCCAGTCTTTCCTCATAGCTAAGATTTTCAATACCTTTTACCAGCTTAGTTGCCCTTCTCTGTACCCTCTCTAATACAATAATGTCCTGTTTGAGTGATGGAGACCAAAACTGTACGGCATATTCTAGATGGGGCCTTACAAGTTCTCTATACAGTGGAAGAATGACCCCCTCCTCCCTTGACTCTATGCCACTTTTAATACAGCTCAAGACCTTATTTGCCCTTGATGCTGCTGACTGGCATTGCTTGCTACAGACAAGTTTATCATCTACAAGGACTCCAAGGTCCTTTTCCATAATGGATTTGCCTAGTGCAGTCCCATTTAGGGTATAAGTGGATATTTTTACATCCCAGGTGCATGACTTTACATTTATCAACATTGAATCTCATTTGCCACTTAGCTGCCCAGATTGCCAGTTTGTCAAGATCATGTTGCAAGGATGCCACATCCTGGATGGAATTAATTGGGCTGGATAATTTTGTGTCATCTGCAAACACTGATACATTACTTACAATACCCTCCCCTAAGTCATTAATGAGCAAGTTAAATAAAAATGGACCCAATACTGAGCCCTGGGGGACCCCACTTAGAACCTTACTCCATGTAAAGAATGTACCATTAACAGCATGGTGGTGACTCTGGCAAGCATCTAAATCATTCAAAAATGTTTCAGGCAAATCCATGAAGCAGCTCTTTATGCTGTGAAAATTAATCTCAATGGTCTTGAGGGGGAGTAAGAGCACATCTCCCAAAATGTCATTTGTACATAACTTCCTGATCCAGCCATTGCCATGCCCACTTATTACTTTACATACCCCAGAACACCAAATATGGCAGGGCATGAATTAATTAAGCTTCCGGTAATCAAAACTATGTTTTACCTATTTATTATATTGAATACAAATATTTTGAATGGAAAAGCTTTCCTCAATGATACTTGACACCAATTAAGGGTCCCTATTTCTTTATGGGGAAAAAAAGAGGCTTAATAATAGAAGTAATACCAAGTATAGTAATAAAGCTAATGTCATTAGACTAATACAATAATAGTAACCTTATGTATTTTACTGTACAAGGAATTGAACAAGTTAGGACAGGTATAAGGGGAGAAGATATTCTAAATGACATAGGAGAGAGGTATATTGTTTTTTTTACTTACAGACATGGTTGCAATTGGGATTTAAACTTTGTATTTGATGTGACTTGTTATGTATAATTATACTGTATAAAAATTTTTTTATATTATGTATGAATTTTAACTGCATAACCCCAGAACATGGAAAATGTAATATTGGAGAGAATAAGGCGCAAATTCACTAAGCACCGAAGCGCCGAACGCTAGCGTTTGTCATTTTCGGTACTTCGCAAATTCACTAACGAACGCTGGCGTAAATTCGCTAGTGTCACTTCGCACACTTACGCCAGGCGAATTTTCGCTAGCGATGTAACTACGCAAATTCACTAACTTGCGCAGTGTACTGAACGCTACCTTTTACGCTAGACTTCCTTCGCCACCTCAGACCTGGTGAAGCGCAATAGAGTAGACAGGGATTGCTTCAAAAAGAGTCAAAAATTTTTCTAAGTCCCAAAAAACGCTGGCGTGTTTTCTACATGATGGGTGATAGGCTGAAAAAGATCGAAATTTTTTTTGGGGCTTCCCTCCTTCCCCCCTACATTTCCTGACTCATGGCAACTTACCTAGACAGTGGGCACATGTGTAGGGCAAAATAAAATTTATATTTGCTTATTTGAAGGTTTTCTAGGCATTTGTAGTGCAGATACATGTTCCTCCATTGAATTTTGAATTTTGCGCCGTATGCAAATGAACCATCGCTAGCGAAACTTCGCTTCGCTTGGCGAATTAACGCTAGCGCAACTTCGAAAACTTACGCTACCCCTGTGCGCAACTTCGGATTTTAGTGAATTTGCGGAGCGCTGGCGAAAATACACCTGGCGAAGTGTGGCGAAGTGCGGCAAAGTTGCGCCTGGCGCAGCGTCGCATCTTAGTGAATTTGCCCCTAAGTGTTTCGAACTGAATTAGCCAATGGACTAGGTCCTAATTGGTTTTCTATGTGATATTTGTATTGAATTGTTATTGGTTTTAAAACTGGGTGAGTCCATTTGTAACTGAGTATAAATTTTCTGGAGAGGCGAGAGTTATTTGGGATTGCCTACGACTTAGTTCTCGGTAAGCACGAAATGCTCTATGGGGGTTAATTTTAATATTTTAATATGATGGAATAAAAACTACGTTTTTAACTATGTTTAATTCTTTGCATTAATATTGGAAGAATAGAGTATAGTAATTAGATATAAAAGACTAGGAGAAAAAAGAGGTAACGTGAGAAGATGAATAATTGTTTGGAAAGTGGGCCCACGGTCTAAAGTTTTCTGGTGGGCCCCTGCAGACCTGGACTGAGATTCAAAATAGGCCCTGGCATTTCAGGTACACAGAGGCCCAAAGACGCCACACAGCAGCCCAAACTGCCTCCCACCAGCCCAATATACAGTGACTCTCTATGGTAACTTAGCCCCTCTGGCATTTGCCAGAACCCACAGATTGCCAGTCCAGGCCTGGGCCCCTGGCACTGTAAAGGATAGCAGGAGACTCATCCCTATAGAATGTTAGCTGTTGCAAGTAGGGCTGTATAATTCTCTGGCTTCACTCTGAAACCCTTGATTGTTAATGTATGAAGCCCCCCTTTGCTGTACTGTTATTTTAAAGCCCTGCCTAATTCATTTTTCTCATTTAAATAAATGATAATAATGACTCTAGTTGAGGTCCTGACATTCACAGTTGGTCTAAGTACCCAGAAATAAAGATTTTGAGCCTCTAGTTCCTTTAAGATTAAAACTATATGCGAAGGACACCCTGCTCCTGATACAGTATTTACTGTAGGGACGTATGCACAGGACAGTATCTACTATAAGGAGGACCCAGTGATTATTTTGGAATACCCAATGTATAAGTCTATAAGAGGAATAATTACTCTCAACCTGAGTTACGAGAACTTGGGAAGAGTGGTTAACATGTGGATGAGTGTGAATACACAGTCTCATTTAGTAATAGAATTATCTGCAAAATGAATGGGGGCTGTATAATACAGGAAAAATATGTGCAATCTGATGTTTTACCCAGAATGCAGCATTGTTCTTAGTATTCAGCATTATGCAACATATTGAACCTGCCCCTAGACACAAGTAATACAGTTATCATAGGCACAACATTTTACAGATGCAGCAAAGACTGAATTTGTCCGAATCTTAAGCAAGATTTGAATTCAGCCGAATGCAAGAGCCTGGAGAGATCATATCTGAACCCTATATTAAGATAAAAAATTAGAGCACACATAAACTATTTCCGTCTATGCACTGACGATTTCTGGCGGCATTGAGGGTTCATATTCAATTCGATATTTGCCGAATCCGTTAAGTAGGATTCGGGGATTCGCCTGGGGTTTGGTGAATCCCTACAAATTTTTCATTCATTTTATAATGTTTTGTATGTTGCATCTATGTCACTATGGAGACTGTAACAAGGGCAGGAGGGATTGGGGAGAAATCATTTGCCTGGGATCAAGTGTGATGACCTAAACCCATTGGATTTGGATGACACAGTAAAAATCAGGGAAATCCCTCCTCCCCATTGAAAAGCTACAGTGAGTAAGGATTAGTCTGTGACTGTTTGTCCGACAGATGATTTTCTGAAAATAATGCAACCATGCAAGGAAGAGCCAGCCATAACCTTTTGAGAAAGCTGTGGCGAAACGCGCGTCAGGGCAAGATTTGACTCTTGATCATCTTTTAATTACTTCACCTTGGTGAACAAAAATTGCACTTTTTAAACGAATAGGAACTCTTTCTTAACTGTTTCTTAAATCTGTTTTCTCTCCATGAACTGAATGGTCTGCGGTTTTTTAGGGTTAAATAGCCTCTCTTTTTAGACAGCAAAGACTTACTAATGAGACCGCAGCCCTTCAGTTTCTGCCTTCTCCCACTTTGTGGTGCTCCTAGGGACTTAGAAAAAATATAACTAGAAATCTTGGGAGCAACTCCACCAACTATCTTTTTTCACAATTCCTCTCTTATCCTCAAGGAGCGGTTGGGTTAATTTGCAACCGAGTAGCACTGATTTAAATCTACTCAATCAACTTTTTTATTAATAGCACCAGTCACTTTTCTATATTACTACCTCAATTATCACGATACAAATGATGTAAGAGGTTCTTTATCAACTAGTGGAGCACAGGCACTTTATAAAGTATATCAATGAATTATAATTCTCTAATTTTTAACATAAATACTAGGAATTGTTAAATTAATCAATACTAGCGTTTTTTAGAATCAACAATTGTTAAAATATACACAGAGTCGGTGTAGCGACAATCAATACTTTTGGTCGTATTTATTTAAGCACTGCACTTTACGTTTTTGGTATAAGTTGAGGAATTTTATATACTTCCACTAACTGAATGGTGAATGAAAAAGTTGGTCGCTGAAAGAATCAATATATGTTATACAGAGGTGAGGGTTGGTTTTAACCGTTGAAGGCATTTTGCAGTCACAAAGCAAGGTTCTCTCCTCTCTTCTTCCTTCTACGATTAATTTTACCCTTGTGTGCACTGTAGTTTTACGAAACAATTTAATAAAGAAAGTTAGTGAAACCCTTTTTTAGGAAGAGCCAGCCTATGAACAATATGACCAAAGCTGGCGGTTTACCTTGATGTGGACATGGAGCAAATTTATGACAAGAGGACAAAACTTTTGTTTAAAAAAAAAAAAAAGGGCAAAGAATACATTATTTGTAAACCATGGGATTGGGACCAGGGAATGCACTTCCATTATAGTTTACTTAAACTTTAGTTAGCCTGGGAGTGCCCCCACAACCCCTTTTGCATTTTTAAATTCTCATTCATTGCTGAACTCTTTTATAGTGTATCGGAAAAAACGCAACTGTAACTGGGTGTGTACAGCATATATTGCAGTTAAAGGGGACCCGTCACCCAAAAAAAACATTCCAAATCCTATTTTATCACATCAGTCAAGCAAAATGAACTTTAATTACACTATATAAATTATTTGAATCTTTTTTCCTTCAATCTGGGAATTCATAATTATAACAAGCAGGCAGGAGCCATTTTGTAGACACTGTTATTAAGACAAGACTTGTATCATCTCAGAATCTTGTTTGTGCACCAGAATGGGGGACCTGATGTCCACCCCCATGCACTGGCTAAACAATTAAACAGTAAAGAGAACGAGGGAATGTGTCGAGAGTGACATCTAGGAAGTGCTGAATGGAAAGTGAAAGTAATTGTCAGCCACGCCTCTATGCCACTGGCATAGAGGAGGGGCAGACAATATTTGATTGACAGCTGAGATTTTTAAATGAGCTTACAACAGCTATGAATGCTTTAATAAAAAATAGAAATTGGATTTCATGTTTAATTTGAAAAAGACTTTTATTATACAGATTTTTGTGTCTGGATGACAGGTCCACTTTAATTGAATAATACATTTGAGTTATAAGTCTATGTGTGACAATGAAGCAACCTTTTTTTTACCCATGAGTCACATTTAAATGTAAAAAGAGTTGGGGAGCAACACAAGCATCCAAAAAATTTTTTTGAGGTTGTGATTAGCAATTTGGTAGCCTTTGTGTGGACCAGCAGCCTACAGGAGACTCTGTTTGGCAGTACAACGGTTTTTTAAAACTTGCCTCCAAACCTGGAATTCAAAAATAAACACCTGCTTTGAGGCCACTGGGAGCAACATCCAAGGGGTTGGAGAGCAACATGTTACTCATGAGCCACTGGTTGGGGATCACTGCCATGAAGAAAAATAAAGAATAAATGAAAACTGTATCCCTCAAACAATGTAGGTCTCTATAAAAAGATATTGCATAAAACAGCTCATATGTAAAACCCTGCTTCATGTAAATAAACCATTTTCATAATAATATACTTTTTTTGTAGTATGTGCCATTGGGTAATCACAAATAGAAAATTGCCATTTTAAAAAATAAGGGCCACCCCCTGGGATCCTAAGATTCACAATGCACATAAATGAACCAAACAAACCATACATGTAAGGTCACATGAGCCAATTAACAGACAAAGTTCTGTCTTTTGCTTCAGCACTTCTTCCTGTTACAGTTAGAGCTGCAGTATTTCTGGTCAGGTGATCTCTGAGGCAGCACAAAGACCATGACGAAATGGTGGCTCAAGGCAAGAGATGTAAAAGGGCAATATTTACTTAAATATATATTCCAGTTTGGTAAGATTCTTTAATATGCCACTTAATTTGATATGAATGAATCTGTTGCTTAAGTATTCATTTTGGGGGTAAAGTTAAAGAAGCAGTTTAGGAATGCAACACCTTATGATCTGGGCTTCTTTATAGGGTTGCCACCTTTCCGTATGGCTGAGACCAGGCAGGGGGGCAGGGCTGTGATGTCAGTGGGCGGGACCATGACGTAGAAGGCAGTGGTTGTGATGTCAGGGGGCGTGGCAAAGGCACGGCCATCAGCGATTGACCGATCGCTGTGTCAATCAAGGGAATCCTGCCCAGTTTTCCTTATTTGGAAAACCAAGTAGGAAGTTTTGACCAGGGCAGCCCTTCAAACTACTGGGCTGTCAGGGTCAAAACTGGGCAGGTGGCAACCCTACTTCTTTAATAGCTCAATGGGAAGGCCTGGATTATAACTGTGATAGAGCTGAATTTAAACTACAGCATTGCTAACCACAACAGGGCATTTTGTTGGCTGTATCTGTTCAGTATAAAATGCATTAAATTGCTTGTGATACAAACTGCCAGCTAAGGCTTGTGATAGATCATCGTGGCTGCCCCACTCTAGACATTACTACACCCAGAACTGCTATTTTCATCACTGTATTTGGGCTGAACAGTACTGCCAGGCAAAAAGCCTTTACTATATTCCTAGCCTGTTCCTTTTGTTCTACAACTTTCTTGGAGTCACTGATCCACCACTCCCCTCTCAGCCAGATGTCATCCCAGTGCAGCTCTTATTGCTCTCACACAATCTTAAATATCGTAAAACAGGAAAAATCCAATATAAAAAACACACAAACACATCAGACCCTCAGCAGTATTGTTCTTCCAGAACCCAATGCAATCATATGAGTGTATCAAACATGCCCGATCCATCAAGATAAATTACTGACTACTTAAATGTCACACAGCTAAGCATTGTGCTTGAACTAAGACTTAATTAGCCGTCCGCTCATAGATCATGTCTGACTCACGAATTTGCGTCACTATAAATTTCCTACACTTTTATTTTTTTCCCCCCTCCTCCTCAACAGTTTGAGATGTAAAAGAGCAAATGTGACCTGCTGGTTTCTATGTTTTTTAGGGATCTTTATATTTTCCCCTTTTTTGTACCATCCAGTTTTTTTCACTTTCCCTTTTATTTCTTATATTTTGCTTTTTAATTTTCTATTGCTTCTGCCCTATTCCCTACGTCATTTGCTATTAGTATGCGCCCCCTGGATTACACTATACTCTTTTTATTGTTTACATTTAAAGTGATACTAACACTAAGGGGCAGATTTATCAAGAGTCAAAGTGAATTTGAGGGTATTTTCAAAGTTAAAAAAATCAAAGTAATTTTTTGCATACTTCGACCATCGAATAGGATACTACGACTTCATATTTACTTTGAATTCGATTCAAAGTAAAAATAGTTTGAATATTCGACCATTCGATAATCGAAATACTGTCTCTTTAAAAAAACTTCGACTTCAATACTTCGCCAAGTTAAACCTGCCGAAGTGCTATGTTAGCCTATGGGGACCTTCTACAACCATTTTCTAAGTCTTTACACATAGAAGTAAAATCGTTCGATCGTACTCTAAAATCGTTCGAATCGATTGAACGATTTTACTTCGATCGCAGGATGTCCAAATTCGATGAAAAATACTTCGACTTTGATATTCAAAGTCGAAGTATTTCAATTCGATGGTTGAATTTCGAACTATTTTACACTTCGAAATTTGACCCTTGATAAATCTGCCCCTAAATTAATGTACGTTAAATGTTACCTATAGGTCATTGATTCTTACACTAATAGGTCAGTGGAGGCCCATTTATTAACATTCCCATTATAGAGTTTTAGGGGTTTTTTTGAGACCACGATGAAACTCTTTCTCTAAGACCACGAATGCCATGAAGGTTATTAAAAGATCCAAATTTAAAAAGTACGAATGAAAAAAAAAAGGCTAAACGATCCACAAAAAATAGGAAAACCTTGAGAAATTTGAGTTTTGCTCAACGACGATTGCTAGCGATAAAAATTCTGAAAATAAGTTCAAATGGCTAAAATATGGTCCAAAAGCAACTCACGTTGACTCCTATAGGACCTTGACTACTTATACTTGCAGAAGTTTTGTATTAGAGTTTTTTTGTGGTTTTTACATTTTATAAATCTCAATTTTTTAGAGTTTTGTGGAAAAAAATAGAGTTTCTAATGCACAAATATAGCAGCCAATCATCAAGGAACATGGGGATCAGATAGGTAATGTTAAATCATCAGAAAAATACATTTCTGACAAAGTTATAAATAACATGTAATTACAATGTTATAAGGGACGGATTAATGCACAGCTAGGGGCCCAGCGTGATCAAGGGCCCATCTTGCTTTTTTAGTATTATATTTATATGTGTTGCTGGATCTGGTTGGGCACACCTGCTAGGAGAGGAAAGCAGGCAAAGTGAAAATACTATTAGCAACAGCACTGGTTGTTAATTTGTTTGGCGCCAGTTAGTTTAATGGGTCATTTACACAAACCCATTAAAGGGCATGTAAAGTGTAAAATAGAATAAGGCTATAAATGCTGTATTTTGTATACTAAATATAAACATGAACTTACTGCACCACAAGCCTAATCAAACAAATAATTTATGCTTTCAAAGTTGGCTACAGGGGGTCACCATCTTGTAACTTTGTTATACATCTTTGCAAGACTAAGACTGTGCACATGCTCAGTGTGGTCTGGGCTGCGTGGGGATCGTCATAAACAAAGCTGCTTGAGTTCTGCATGGCTGGGAAGTAAGGCGGGGGCTCCCCCTGCTGTTCATACGTATGATTGTTTCCGTGCTCAGCAGTTAGGGACCATCTGACAATTCCTATCCACAGCAGTAAATGAAGGGAGAATTTCACTGCATACAGTCAGGTTTCTTATAAAAACGGTACACATTTTTTAATTAAAGTCTATTGGAGATAGGTTTCTTTTTCATTAAAGAAAGTAAAAATGGGATTTTATTTTTTTGCTTTTACATGCCCTTTAAACCCAAAGGGGCAGAAGTGAAGGAACACTAAGGACATAATAAGAGGGCTCATTCAGACAACATTTCTGCCCCAGGTCTGGCTGAATCCTGGCACGAGATGCATAATGTCATGATAAAATGGCATTGTAGGAAGGGGGTTTTGGTTTACAAATAAGCTATTTGGCTATAATCCTTTTTGTGCTTGTGCCATTCAACAAACCATTTTTCCTTTCCGTGAGAGTCACAGTTCATCAAATAAATCAAAGATTGTCTTGCTCCAAGCAGCATAATCCTTGACATCTAGCCTAGTCTTTTTATGGATCAGTCCACACAAAACTCGCAGAGATAAGAAACAGCACTTATCATAAACTGATTATAAACAGAGAAAATCTATTGTGCGGCTTGTGTTCTTTCATCTTGCGGTGCCGGACATGAGGACTAATATTTGAAGCTTCCCAGTCCAACAATAAAGTAGTTCTAGAGCTCTATTTTCCACTTAATTTACAATAAAGGATTATTTGTGATAGCCGCAGGGGATGGAGAACAGGGGGCCCAGACTACAGGGTCTGCTTCTTCTAAAGTTATGTGGAACCCCCACTCCCCAGCTACTCACTTAACTTTAGCCGGGGAAGAGGGATGCAGCCAGCTGGGAGACTTTGGTGTGGGGAAGGCGTGGTCATGTGCCATTGAGTGGGTGTGGTTAAGAGCGGGAATGGGTGGGAAGTGGACAGGTGGTTGGGGATTGTAGTGCACTGGGCTCTCCAAAGGGGGGCCCAGCCAGGGCCTCAGTCAGAAATCACAGGGCCCTGTACAACAAAATGTTTCCACCCACCCCCACCATAGACTCCCTACACCACAGTAAAAATAAACACAGATATGTGTGTTAAAACATGAGCACTAAAAATCCATTGGTGGCCAGGCCCCCCCCCCCCCTACAAGTTAAAAAAAAATTTCATTGGCGGTTACTACCCCCACCCCCACAGGTTAAAAACCCATTGGTGGCCAGGGTCTTCCCTTACAGGTTAAGAAAGGAGGAATTATTTCATACTTACCGTGATTCCCCTTTCCTGGCCATCCCCCTAGTCAGCATTTAACTGACGGGTATCCCCTCCCACTGACAGATGTGTCCCCTAGCAGAGTTTAAAGCCCCACCTACCTACTTCCTCCCTGTCTCTGTAAAAAGCTCTAGGATTCGGGAGGGAATGCTGACTAGGGGGATGGCCAGGAAAGGGGAATCACGGTAAGTATGAAAGAATTCCTCCTTTCCCTGGCCATCCCCCGTCAGCATTTAACTGACGGGTAATACCCAAGCAATAAAACAAAGGGTGGGAGAATCAAACAGTTTACTTAGAATTCAGTACTGCTTGAATAACTTTACGACCAAAATCAGCTCTTTTGGTTAGCCTGACATCTAAACGATAATGTTTAACAAAAGTATTAGGACTAGCCCAGGTAGCTGCCCTGCAAATGACATCTGTAGGTGCTCCTGCTTCTGCCGCCCAAGACGTCGCCATACCTCTGGTTGAATGGGGCCTGACCCCCTCAGGTACTTCTTGCCCTCTTAGCGAGTAAGCCTTCTTGATCATAGTAATGATCCATCTACGAATCGTGGAAATCGAAGCCGCTTGACCCCTGTTAGCTCCACAAGGGATAATGAACAGGCTTTCAGACTTCCTAAAGGGTTTTGTAAAGATCAGATACTTCTCCAAACACCTCTTTACATCCAAAACTTCAGGAATATCATTCTCCTGACCTGAATCTTTGTCAATGGCTGGAAGACATATCGGTTCATTTAGGTGAAATTCAGACACCACCTTCGGCAGAAATGTTAAACTTGGTCTGAGTGTCACTCCCTGATCACTGAAAACTGTGTAAGGAGGGTTAGCCATCAGAGCTTGCAGTTCGGAGACCCTTCGACCTGAAGCTATAGCCACCAAAAATACCGACTTCAGAGTTAAATCCCACATGGATATGTCCTCTTCAGGGATGAAAGGAGAACTTGAAAAAGCTTCCAGCACAAGCGGCAAATCCCAAGAGGGAGCATGCTCCTTAACTGGTGGTCTAATTCTTACTGCAGCCTTGAAAAAGCTAACTATCAAAGGATTGCTGGCAAACTGAATTCCCAAAATTGCTGAAAGTGCAGATACCTGAACTCTAAGGGTACTAGTGCTGAGGCCCTTATCCAAACCCAACTGAAGGAACTCCAACACTTGAATCACCTCCGGGTTTTCAGGATTGAATCCTTCCTTCGTAGCCCAAGAAGAAAAAACACTCCAAATCCTATCGTATTTTAAAGAAGTGCTATTCTTCCGAGATTTAGACAAAGTATTTATAAGGGCTTCCGAACAGCCCTCTTCCCTCAGCCTGTTGAGCTGAGTCTCCATGCCGCTAGCTTTAGTTGTTGAGGAAAAGGATGAAGAAGATGACCCTGGAACAGAAGGTCTGGTTTGTAGGGGAGTCTCATTGGTTTGTCCGCAGCCAACCTCCTTAACAGCGGATACCAAGGCCTTCTCGGCCAATCCGGTAGGACTGCGACAACTTCGATTCGGGACCTCAAAATCTTCTTCAAAACCTTGAAGATCATTGCGAATGGGGGAAATACGTAAGCCCAAAGGTTGTTCCAACTGTGGGCAAATGCATCCGTCGCCCACGCCTCTCTGCATGGAACTCTGGAGAAGAAGATCGGAAGCTTGTGATTGCTCACAGATGCCATGAGATCCAGATCGGGTCTCCCCCATCTTCCCAATATCTTCCGAAAAACCTGGCTGTTGAGGCTCCATTCTCCAGGATCTACTTGGTTGCGGCTCAACCAGTCTGCCTTCCAATTCAGACTCCCTGGAATATGAACTGCCGTTATCCCCAAGAGACATGACTGGGCAAATTCCATAATGGGATTCAATTCTTTCATCATTGCCCTGCTTCTGGTGCCTCCCTGACACCTGATATAAGCCACTGCTGAGACGTTGTCTGATCTTATGCAGACCTCCTCTGCCCAAAGTAGAGGTTCGAAAGCCTGTAGAGCTTTCAAGACCGCCCTTAATTCCAGTATGTTGGACTGCAGATGAGATAGATCTTTCTCCCAACGACCTTGGACTGACCACTGCTGGCAATGTGCTCCCCAACCGGAGCCCGAAGCGTCTGTGTAGATGTTTAATGGCCTTTGATCTAGCAGAGGGAATCCTTTCCGAAGATTTGAGGCATTCAGCCACCATAACATCTGATTCCTTGCCTCCACTGAAAAATAAATCATTTGGTCCCAATTCTTCCTGTGTCGATCCCACTGCATCAGAAATAGCCTTTGAATCTTCCTCATATTCCATCTGGCCCAAAGCACTACTCCAATTGTTGAAGTCAGACTGCTTAAAACCTGCATAAATTGTCTTGCTGGAAGACAGTGTAGAAAAACAACCGTTGCCATCATCTGCTTTATCTTGAAGATCCTCTCCTGAGACAAGGAAACCATCCCTAGACACGTATCTATCTGAGCTCCCAGATAGACTAATCTCTGAGTTGGTACAAGTTGGCTCTTTTCCAGATTTAACAACCATCCGAACCTCTGTAGCTCCGACATCACTGTGTCTCGATGTCTTTCTAGGATCTCTGGATTTCTGGCTACAACCAACAGGTCGTCCAAATAGTGATACACCTCTATGTTTTGTCTCCTTAATCTTGCGATGACAACTATTAAGACCTTTGAGAATGTTCTGGGTGACGTGGAAAGGCCAAATGGAAGGCAGGTGAATTGTAGATGCTGTCCCAGGAAAAAGAATCTGAGGAAACACTGATGTTCTACCGCGACGGGCACATGCAGATATGCGTCCTTTAGATCGATTGAGATGAGCCAGTCTCCAGGACTTACTGCCCTCTTGATGGTTAGGATGGACTCCATCTTGAAGGAGCGAACCCTTACGCACTTGTTCAGTTTCCTGAGATCCAGGATTGGTCTCATATCGCCTGACTTTTTCTGGACCAGGAACAGGGGAGAATAAAAGCCCTTTCGCTGTTGAGAATTGGGCACTGGAATCACTGCTTGTTTCAGAATTAGTTTCTGGATATACTCCTTTAAAATAATCTTCTTGTCTTCCTCCCGAGGGACCGGAGTCTGGATAAAATGATTGTATCTGGGTTTCCAAAGAAACTCTATCATATAACCTCGGGTCGCAATAGCTTGTACCCAAACATCCTCCGTCTCCTTTGCCCAGACCCCTGCAAATTTTAATAATCTTGCTCCCACAGGAATCTGGACAGGCCTCATATCATTGCTGCTTGGCTTGCCTTTTGGGGGATCTAGCTTCCTTGGGTCTGAACCCCTTGAACACATTGGACTGCCCCGTCTTCCAGGTGTTGGGACGAAAAAACTCCTTGCCTGGTCTGTAAAATCTTGAGTCCTCCCTACGTCTAGGCATGAAACGATCCTGACGTCTAGGAGGGTTCCTAAAACGCCTGGGAGTTTGAGGGAGAAAAGTGCTTTTCCCTCCTGAAGACTTATTAATGATCTCTTCTAACGCCTTTCCAAAGAGCATCGGCCCCTCAAAAGGAAGTTTACATAGAACATTCTTAGAGGCAGTATCCGCAAACCAAGCTTTAAGCCACAAGGCTCTACGAGCCACAACCGAAAAAGTCATACTTCTAGCCGCTAATCTGGTTAAATCCACAGCAGCCTCGAGACAAAAATTACATGCCATCTTGATGTCTTCCAGAACCTGCAAAGACTGCTCGCTTAAAGTCTCCTCATTGGTATCAACAGCCACCGACTCCGTCCAAAGAGACATGGCCTTGATTACTGAAATTAGCGAGACTGAAGGCCTCAACATTGCCCCAGCAACCAAATAGGTCTTCCTCAACTCTGTCTCCATCCTCCTCTCCATAGGATGCTTAAGTGCTGAGAGATCATCAATTGGTAATGCCGTCTTCTTAGAAAGGCGTGCTACAGGAGCATCCACTGTAGGGGGAGAGTCCCACACCTTGGAGACTCCAGCAGGAAAGGGGTAGAATTTCTCCAATCTAGGTTCGACCGGAACTCTTCTTGGTCCCTTCTGCCACTCGGCTGATACTAACTCCTCAACTTCCTTATGCATAGGAAAAGTTTGTCTCACCTTTTTGGAGACAAAAATGGGCGTGGATGCCTGCTCTTCATCCTGCAGAGTAAGGGAATGCCTCACAGCCCTGATCAAGGCTGGAATTAATTTGACATCAAAAGAGGGATCGGATTCATCCTCCGTATCTTCCTCTTCCTCTGAATCCCCCTCATACGGTACTTGTTGTCTAGGATTTGAAGGGCCTGGATTCACCGTAGGTTCCTTAATGCCCTGTGACACAGCTTGAGAAATCCATGATAAGATATCCGCTGGAGAAGGATCAGAGAAGGCAGACTCAGCCCCCGAAGGGGAAGCTTGACTATCCAGCTCTACGGCTCTTGCTTTTTTGCTAGCTGGAGCAGATTGACAAAAGTCCTTGTCAAGCAATTCGAGGATTCATTGTTTGCAGAGCCTCTTCCCCTTAGCAGCGGGATTCTTGCAAGCTCTGCAGACTATCACAACATCAGATTCAGATCCAGAAGTCAACTTCCTTTTCCCAGATGAATCTTCCATCTGTAAGAAACGAATTACTTTCAGTACAGATAATGCCTCTTTTCGAAGTAGAAACTTACCTGAAAGTGACTCACCATAACCTGAGGGGCGGCACAATTCTCGGCAGCCGGCAATCCTAAGGAGCCTAAGCACAGTAAAAACTACCAGGCCAAAGGCAAGGATGCCGTAAACCGGTTAAAAACTGGCGCCAAAAGACGCAGCGTGATGATGCCGGCGCGCAAAAAACGCACACCCGCGAAAAACGCGCGTCCGCGAAAAACGCGCGCACGCGAAAAACGCGTGCACGCACGTACGCGCCGGCAAACACACGCCAAGTGAGTTAGAGTCAACAGACCTGCAATCCCCGGCCGCTAAGAGGGATCCCCAGAGCGAATGCGCTAAGGCGAATGCTAACCTGGAGCTTCAGGCGGAGAGAGGCAAACTGCGCCTGGATTCCAGCCCTAAAAAGGACCGGGTGAGCCACAAAAGAAAAAATATACCTCCTGCAGAGGACACCGCAGAGAGAAAAAAGAAGACAGGGAGGAAGTAGGTAGGTGGGGCTTTAAACTCTGCTAGGGGACACATCTGTCAGTGGGAGGGGATACCCGTCAGTTAAATGCTGACTAGGGGGATGGCCAGGGAAAAACCATTGGTGTCAGGGGCCCAATAAAAGATTTTAAAAAAAACATTGGTGGAGTTCCTTGGTGTCCAGGGTTTTCATAAAAAACAAAACAAACAAAAAAGAAACCCATTGGCATTCAGTAGAAATTACTTAAAGTTTGGGTGTGATCTTTCTCCTTCGGTGGTTTTGGCTTCAGATATTCAGAGGCTTCAGTGGCTCTTGGCAGGCCTGGATTTGCGGCAAGGCCGCATAGGCCCGGGCCTAGGGCCGCAAAAAAATAGGGGCGGCATGCCGTCCAGCCGCATTATGGGGACGCGTGCGTCCCCATTCAATTACAGCAGCTGCGCCAGCGTTTTTTTTTGCCGGCATGCTGGGAAGGGGAGGTGAGGTGGGCGCTAGGACCGCGTGGCCGTCTGGTCGATCTGTAAACATATTACATATACAGTACTCAATTAATTAAAATGATAAAAATGTAACAATTTGTTTACAATTTTTACATTTTTTTTTTCATAAAAAAATTTCAGCATACAAGATATGATGTCACTGATATAAGATTGAGGAGGATGTAGTTTCATCTTATCAGTTCGCCAGGTCTAAGTTGGTGAAGGAAACTCTGGCGTAAGGGGTAACATTATGGAAAATTCCCACTTTAGTGAATTTTCGGAGTAATGATCGTTCACCGAAAGGAAAATTCGCCTCCTGAATGGCACAAAACTTAGCTAGCTATGTACTCTTTCACTAGCAAAGTGTCCTCTATTTTATGTTAGTAAATTGGTGATGTCCCTGCGGACAGGATTTCTGGCGAATTTTCGATAGTGACGGCCACTTTGCGCTTTAGTAAATCTGCCCCATGGAATGAGAGGGAAACTGGAAAGTAAGAGGAAAGTGACAAAGAACAGTGACAGAGTGGGAGAGGAAGGACGGCATAATATCTATGAAGTGGTTTCTATACTCGTCTTTTATCAGTTTATCTGTAGTTTTTCTCAGTAAAAAACAATAAAAACAAGATATTGTAGCACAGTGGGGATAGCAAAGCATCTTTTATAGATCTACAAATATACCATATGAGCAAAAGTATCCAGGAACCTGCCTGCCCAACATCTCATCCCTAAACTAAGGATATTAATATGAATACAGTCCTCTCTTTGCTGCTATAGCAATCTCTCCTATTCCAGGAAGGCTTTCTATAAGATGTTGGAACATTGATGGTGGAATTTTCTTCTTTTTGGTCATAAAAGAATTAGTAAAGTTTGGCACCAGCAAAGCCTTTTCAAAATCGCTGCCCATTAGGAAGAACAGAATTGTCACTTTATACTACAGACTTAAAGGAATTGTTCACCTTTGAATTAACTTTGTATGATGTAGAATTTTTGTAGAGACTGATATTCTGAGACAATTTGCAATTGGTCTTCATTTTTTATTATTTGTGGTTTCTGATTTATTTAGCTTTTTTATTCAGCAGCTCTCCTGTTTCTCCAGCAGTCTGGTTGCTAGGGGCCTAATTACCCTAGCAAACATAAATTGATTTGAGACTAGTATATGAACAGGAGAGGCCTGAATAGAAAATCAGTAATAAAAAGTCGCAATAACAATAAATGTGTAGCCTTACAGAGCATTTGTTTTTAGATGGGGTCAGTGACACCCATTTGGAAGCTGGTAGGGGCCGGAAAAAAAATTATTTAAAAACTACTATAAAAAAAATGACCAACTGAAAAGTTGCTTAGACTAGCCACTCTATGACATACTAAACGTTAACATAAAGATGAACCATCCCTTTAAGGTTTGCTTTTTATTGGAAGCGGGGGCTGTATCCCAATCCAACCGAAAATAGCCCCAGACCATTATTCTTCCGCCAGCAATTTTTACCAGTGGTTTTTGGAGAACTGGGCTGATTTCTCAGTCGGCTATAGGCTCTTTGCTAGGGATGGGATGCATCTTAATGATGATGATGCAGCTGTTTTGGGGGAGAAGATGGCCAGAGGGTTGGAGGAGATTTTAAACTAGGCATGGGGGGGAGAGGGTTCAGTAAAGAATTATAGGAAGACAGGTTAGATGAGGTAGTGGGCATAGTAAGGGAAAATGGGGAAGGAGATTTGGTTGGGGGTACTATTAAAGGGCATGTAAAGGCAAAAAAATAAAATCCCATTTTTACTTTCTTTAATGAAAAAGAAACATATCTCCAATATACTTTAATTAAAAAATGTGTAGCGTTTTTATAAGAAACCTGACTGTATGCAGTGAAATTCTCCCTTCATTTACTGCTGTGAATAGGAATTGTCAGACGGTCCCTAACTGCTGAGCAGGGAAACAATCATACTTATGAACAGCAGGGGGAGCCCCCGCCTTACTTCCCAGCCATGCAGAACTCAAGCAGCTTTGTTTACGACGATCCCTAAGCAGCCCAGACCACACTGAGCATGTGCACAGTCTTAGTCTTGCAAAGATGTTTAACAAAGTTACAAGATGGTGACCCCCTGTAGCCAACTTTGAAACTATAAATTATTTTTTGATTAGGCTTGTGGTGCAGTAAGTTCATGTTTATATTTAGCATACAAAATACAGCATTTCTAGCCTTATTCTATTTTACACTTTACATGCCCTTTAAAGACAGGGAGGACCACATGTATATACAAACTTCTCACACTCATACCACTATTAAATGTATGTTCTCTAATGTAAGGAGTCTGACTGGTAAAATGAGAGAGCAGGAGGTGCTGGCTTGGGAGGAAAAATATGATTTAATTGGTGTTTCCAAAACATGGCTGAATAAGTCCCAAGACTGGCAGTTAATATCACAGGCTGTACTCTGAGGACCCTCTGTTTCAGGGAGGAGGGGATTAGTGATGGGCGAATTTCCGCATTTCAATGCCTACAAATGTTTTCACAAAACTGTGGCAAAAATTCGATGCAACAAAAAAAAAATGTTGCGCATAAAAAATTTGGCAGGTCAAAATTATTCGGACTCCTGTTGACTTTAATGCATTTGGACAAAGTAGTCGCGTGTATAAAAAATTTCGCTCACATCAAAATTATTTTGGCGTCCATTGACTTTTGCGAAAAGGGGCAGATTTGCCGATCACTGGGGGGATTATTCTTCCACTGTATAGAGCGCTGTTAAGGCCCCATCTAGAATAAGCCCTACAGTTTTGGTCTCCAGCGCTCTCAGGCAAATTGGAGAAGCTTCCGAAGAGGTTTTTTTTTGCCTTCCTCCGCATCAACTAGCAGTTAGGAAGGTCATAAATGGACTTGATAGACGTATGTAACTTACTATGTTATTATGTTACTATTATGCCTTCAGTCAGGTCAACTGCCAAACTCAGATGGTTATCTCAGACTGCCAGAAGGTGAAATACTCCTATAGAGCAGCATAGTTCTCAGTGTGCCATGGTATCCCTATGGGAAAAGGTCACTCATGCTTTCCCTAGAGGAAATTAGAATTAGTGATGGGCGAATTTGCGTTGTTTCGCGGAAAAATTTGCGAATTTCCCGCGAATTTCGCTAAAACTGCAAAAAATTTGCGAAACAGCACCGGTGTCTCCTTTTTGATGCCGGCATCCGCTTTTGATGCTGGCGTCCGTTTTTTTGATGCCGGCGAAAAAAAATTCAGATGCTGGCGAATTTTCGCTGGCTTTTCGCGAATTTATTCGCTGGCGACGAATTGCGCAAATTTGCTCCTGGCCAATAAATTCGCCCATCACTAATTAGAATATCAACTGAAACAATTGCTGCAGGTCTAGTGACACATCTAACCAGACAGAACTTTTTCATCAGACAGTAGACCAATAAATGGCACCTGGATCATTGGTTGAAGTGGGTTTATTGACCTGGTGTCAGCTGTGTAGCTGTAATTACATCTATTACACATTCTTACACTACACTTGATGCTTTCCTGCACTTTCATATGCTTTACCTCTGGGGGAAAATGCCAGGCTTGACTTCCTTCACAAAACATTAATATTCCAGTCAGAATGTGCATATTTTGAATTATTTAATCTCACTGTGAAAATGACAAGCCATCAGGTACAGGTAAATTATCTCACTGCCACGTCTCATTTCTACAGGGAGTTTTTGCATTCACATGATAAATGAGACATTGTCCAGAACATGGTATTTACTGGGCAACTCAAGGCACCTGCACATTTTCATTTGGGTAAACCCAGCAAAAGGAAATTCAATCCAAATTGCAGCGGGGAGGAAAGATATAAAGGAATTGATAAGCCACGAGTTAAACCTCTGTATGAAGAGAACTGAAGGCTGAAATGAGATTTTCCCTTTAATGTTGAAGGAAAAATCCTATAGCAACAGAATGGGATCATCGAAACTTTAGATTGGTTCTTTGTTACATTGCCTCTCGCACTGACTTAACAAGAAGCATTTTTTTCATGGATCATGTATAAACACTGAAGTATTCTGGATATTCACCCTTGATACTAGATTACCCAGAGGTATAAACTCTGAGTTTGACGTGTCCTGTTATTATCACTAGTCTTTTTTGAGTGTTTATACCATCATTAATATTTAGGCACAAGGAGTTTGCACATCATATTTGCATAATATATACGAATATTATTATTTCCATTCATTCTGCAAAAGGAATATGGTTTTCCAAGGGGTGGTGCATGTATCTTCACAAAGTCAAGTTGTGTCTTTTTAGGGCTAGTCCACACGAGAAGATTTGGGGAGATTTTATCACCTGGCGACTAATGGGCTCGTCTTTTGCGCGACTATCTCCCCGAACTGCCTCAGCGTTTGTCCCCATAGGCAGAAATGCAAAGTCGCCTGCGCTAATGCACACGCGGAGATGCGTTTTCAATAGTTGCCCAAAGTTGCCTCAGTGACAGGCGACTAATCTCCCCGAATCTCCTTGTGTGGCCTTACCCTTAGAGTCAAATTGTGACTTCTATTCAGTCTTTAGATCTGTTTTATACATTTATTCCTGTCTCTAGATTCATTTGTCTCCTTGCTTAATAGATACCTTTGTGATCTTCTCCCTTTCTAAAAAAGGACACGTTCCTAAGATGAGTTATTACTCATATAAATGAATTAATCAAGAAATAAACGTGAATAAATTTTTCAGTTATAATAATTATATCTATTCTAAAAAAACATAAAAAAATAATAGAATATAATTCTAAAGATTCAGAAATCTAGTCAATTATTTATGCAGTTCCATTCTCATATATTTATAAGAATATTTATGTTTTTTAATATTTATATATATATATATATATATATATATATACACTATTTCATATATTTATATTGGTAAATCTTTTTGGCTATATATTATATTTATTTATATTTCTCCATCTATTTACATATATTCTTATTTATCTATTTACATATCTAAACAATACTTAAATAATATTTAATAACATGGTTTACTGCATTTTGTACGAACTCTCTCAACATTCGCTTTTGTTTTTATTGTATCAACATGGCTCTTGTAATATATATATATATATATATATATATATATATATATATATATATGTGTGTGCTTTAATGTTTCTGATATGTGTATTTTCTATAATGGGGTATGTGATCCCTTTAAATTGAGACTACTACTTGTATGTTCCCCCTCCCCTTTTCTTTGTGTTTGGTCTTTAAACAGTATTGACCCATGTTTGTTATTTTTGTAGCCTATGACAAAAGTGTCTGAGACATGAAACGCGTCAGGCATGAGTTGTTTATACAAACAAAATTTCTATTTTTACTCAACATCAGTCTTATCCATGCGTGACCTATTCAAGTGCCTTGCTCCAGCATTTTGCTTTCCTACATACGTTTTGTCCGCTCCCTTGAGCTGAGGGTCTGGGGCAGGAGCACCTGGGCCACCCATTCAATTTGGTGAGTGATTCTTCTGACAAGGTTTGATGCTTATACAGAAATGTTTGTTTTGCAAATCATGGCAACCAATCAGGTATTTGCTTATAGTGTTCAACCTACAGCTGGCTGAAAAAAAGTCTATCACTGATTGGTTGCTATGGGTTACTGCCCGGGTGTAAATTTGCACAGTGTTTATTAATGATACCCATCTTATTTGCTTAAGTAGCTACTTAGTGCATACCTCCCCACAGGTCCCTTGGGAGAAGTTAGACTCATAGCTTAAAGGGCAATTCACCTTCATTAGAAAAACTGTAATAACTAAAAAAAACACAGAAATATGTTGAAACTTTCATAACCTGCCAAATTTTGTAAAATGAACATGGTAATTAGGGGACGTGGCCACAAAAATGCCCGTGGTCAAAAAAATTTGCCGCAGCGCATGACAACTTTTTTGTCCCTCTTTTTATTTCCAAAATGTTGGGAGGTATAACTTAGACTCTGCCTAGAGTTGCACAGTTTGTTATCCACAAAAAATCCCCTGGTTCTAGGCCATTGTGAGTCACTGTGCTGCCCAAACTATTTTGTTTTTAATTGTTTGTATGAGTTCAGCGTGGCTGTAACAATAAGGCAAACCTATAATCCTATTTTTCCATTCCTTTTTGCTTTTTTTAAATGTCACCCATGTGAGCTCCCCCCCCCAGAAGCCTATCAATAAGCAAAATGTTCTGGAACTCTCTGCAATTTTCATGCACAAATACCTAGCACTTGGCTCTGCTTCCCAATATGTACATTTAGCATGTCTCCCAAAATTTGCTAAAACTGCAAAAGGACTGAAAGACACTTTTTTTTTTTTTTTTTTTTAAATGGGGGAATAAGAGGGTACTGATATCAATTGGCAGGATAGCAGTATAAAAAGACCAGATTCTTAAAGGTAAAGAAAAGCATTGTTCCAAGGGGGTGCCAAACCCCCAAGGATTGTAATGACTTACCTGATACCTCAGGCCGGTGCTCCTGTAGCAGAAAACAGCATCGGCCCTGGGCACTTGAAAGTGAGCAACCTCTTCCTTCATTTTTTCTTAGTGCAGCTGTGCACACACTGTAGAGTTAAAAGCTGGTCTTGAACAGAAAATACATTTTTTTTTTTGCTCTACTACAAATTAGGGATGCACCGAATCCAGGATTCGGTTCGGGATTCGGCCAGGATTCGGCCTTTTTCAGCAGGATTCGGCCGAATCCTTCTGCCCGGCCGAACCGAATCCTAATCCTAATTTGCATATGCAAATTAGGTGCAGGGAGGGAAATTGCGTGACTTTTTGTCAGAAAACAAGGAAGTAAAAAATGTTTTCCCCTTCCCACCCCTAATTTGCATATGCAAATTAGGGTTCGGATTCGGTTCGGTATTCGGCCGAATCCTTCGTGAAGGATTCGGGGGTTCGGCCGAATCCAAAAAAGTGGATTCGGTGCATCCCTACTACAAATGCTCCAGCACTGGATTTTGAACAAAGAAAGGTGGAAGAGGATTGCAGTTTTCTAACAGTAGCACTGACCAGGAGTATCAGGTAAGTTAACAATCCTTGGGGGGTGCCCTAAATTTCAGCGCTCTCTTGGATTGATGCTTTCCTTCTCCTTTAAGCCAAAATTTAGGAGACTGAGAAAATCCTGGAAAACTGGAGAATCCTGGAGAATTCCCCGAAACGTCGGGGTGATTCTCATTCTTTGACAAGGGTGTCTGCTCACTTGTACAGCCTGGTATTCGTAACACACTTTGGTGATATGTAAATGCAAAAAAATCCTGTCTTTAACATGTAAAATGTTTGATTTACATTGATTGTACAGAGCATTGTTTTGGCAGAGAACAGCCACAGCAGCAGATAAAATACTTTTGTAACGTATATATATATATATATATATATATATATATATATATATATATATATATATATATAACCTTTTTAGAATACCATTGTGTGGAATAGTTAATTTTTATTTTTGAGTGCGCAAGCCCCGTTTATTTGCAATAAAATCATGGAAAATGACCGGAATGGCTGCCCAGGTGGCTCTAAATTTAATACAGGTATGGGACCTGTTATCCAGAATGCTCGGGACCTGGGGTTTTCCACATAATGGAATTTTATCTTTATACCTTAAGTCTACTAGAAAATCATGTAAACATCAACATTATAGTAAAGTTATAAAAGGCTTTATCACATGAAAATAAACGAGATTCGATTTGAGATGCAATTCAATTCAGAAAAACTTGTCTCACTGTTTATCGTGTGAAAACTCTGTCACTCTGTATGGGAAGAAAACTGGAAATTAATTTGGAATTCTACTTGAATCTCCTCCATGAGTTTCCACGTGATAAACTGAATCTGGCACAAAATTATTAAATTATATCACGTATTCTGCAAATGTTGTCAATATGTCAACAAGGGAATCCTGCTCCAAATTACCTAAAAAGTGCTAAATTCATTTCTTAGGAGAACAGCTTACCTTAGTTGACAAAATACAAGAAAAATTACAGAACATCAAATTTCCTCTAATAATTGGCTACCAAAGAAATAATTCCCTTCCATTATAGTCATAGCATTGTCATTGCTCTTTAATCATTTTAAATTGTGATACATATGTGCTTGAGAGAAAAATATACAGAAATAACCATCTACATCTGAAATTAGCATCTCCGTAGGTGGAACATGTACATGACAAACCCTGGGATTTCTAACAGGTTATGGTGTGCGCTAAATACACACAGAAAGAGAATGACGTTTAACTCCTTTATATCTGCTGATGCTAAAAGGTAATTAACAGCTTGCAGTTAATGAGAGAGCAGGAAGGTATAGTTAACTTTACAGTTAACTATGTTTCTTATTGAAGAATTTGGGAACTTTGAGCTGTCATACAGGGTTTAGTACAGGTTCATTAGTCTAGTTGGGCAGTTTGCCCCTTTTTATCCTGTTGAAAGGAGTTTAGATATTTTTTGGGGATTCAAGGATAATCTATGCAGTTTTAGAATTCTTTAAGATAACACAATTTCCACATTTGTGCTTGATTCATAGATGACAAAATGATGAATTCCATTCATTTCTGAATAATAGCAAATATAGCTGTGTTATATACAGTAGGTGTAATACAGCTGTATTTCAATATTATGCTCATGGCAGTTGGAAGCCTGTGCATGCTCTCTAATGACTTTTTATGCAAAAGTGGCTCTTACATTTTCCAATATTTTTCCACGAATGGACTTGCCGTATATGCCCAGAATACTCATATAGGGGGTTATTTATTAAAGTCCCATTGTCAAAAACTCAAAAAACTTCCAAATTTTTAGTTGGAAGAAAAACTCAAATTTTTTGAGATTTATTATACTCCGAGGATGGAAAACGTCAGAATCCAAAAATCTGGCATCTCAGACTTACTGACGTTGTATATAAGTCAATGAGAGAGGTTTCTATCCTATTTGGATGTTTCTATAATCTGCACTTGAATTAGCACGAAAATCTGACTATTTTGGACTATTTCAGGTAAAAAAAACAAAAAATGATGGCTTTTTCCTGAAAAAAATTTAGCAAATCAGGAATTGGGATTTTCGCTCTATTTTTTTGTGTTTGTCATCCGATCAAACTGTGCTTTTTTTAATAATAAATAAGGTCCAATCTGGGATTCTAGTTTGGTCTGACTTTTTTTTATTTAGTCAGAAAAATTCAGATTTTGATAAGTAAGGCCCTTAATGTGTTTCTGAGAGAATGATTCCTGCTTTAACTATCATTCTGATGCAGCTTTTTGTCATTCCTATATCAGGCTGGATAATATTAAAAAAAGAATGGGGGCCATAAAACTTGTATCTGTCCTGTGGCCTCCAATGGGACAGTCCTAGCTAATAATTTAAAGCATAAATTAGAAGAATACAGTATCTCTATTCACATTTATACCCAGCTTTAGAATTGTAACAACTTACCCTGGTGGTCTAGTGGGGGGACGCCAGGGACGCCTGCCGCCCCCTCGGCGGGGACCGTATTCTTCCTGCGCCTGATAACTAAGGGCACGCGCGGCGCACCTCTGTTGTATTTATAGGCACTTGCGCAATGGCGTGTTGAAATTCAAACCTATTTAAAGTGCCAGTTTGAATTTTTCAGTGCCGTGATAGGGTTTGTTCCTGGTGCTTAGCTGTTGCTATTTCTGATCCTGAAAACCTGTTTTGATTACCTGTTGTGACCCCTACCTTTTCTTGACGATTCTACTTTCTGTATCCTGAACCCTTGCCTGATATCCAACACCAATTATACCTTAACCCTCTGATTGACTTCCTGGTTTGACCCTTGCCTGCCTGATTATGTTTGTTCTCTGCCTGCCCTGACCCGGCCTGATCTGACTACTCTTTGCCTAACGTCTTGTATCGCGACCTTCAGCCTAAAGACTCTAGCTAACAGACGTGCCCCTCTGCCTATCCAGAACCTCTAGCCTTGCACCTCTCTTTTAAGTCCTGGTGGCATCTAAGTAGCTGAGGGCTCCTCCCGAGGCCAAAGGCGGTCACACTACAGGTGAAGCACGAGCCGAGACCAGGGTGCTTGGCATTTGTTCTGATGTTGTGTGCCGACCGTGACAAGAATATATGCACCTGGACCTTCCCATTATGCTCCCAACCCCCCCCAATGAATGCTCCAAATATACCCAGACCCTCCCTGTATGTTGGATCATTGAAAGCTTTATGAAAGGTGACAACTCTACTTGCAGATCATATAGCTGAGTCAGTAATATTTACATATGACCCATGATAACCTTACACAAACCTTATAATAAAATACAGATTAGTACAGCCAAGTTTGGCCGATTGCCTTCCTCTCCCTGGCTCTTTGGTGGGAACCAGGGGAAGCCCAGTTGAAGCCACTCAAACCCTGGCTTTAATTATACATGTTTCAGGTCACCAGAGATCCAGGGAGAGAAAGTCAAGAGGAATTCAAGAGTAAGGTCAAGAGGAAAGTCAAGAGGAAGGTCAAGAGGAAAGTCAAGAGGAAGATCAAGAGGAAAGTCAAGAGGAATTCAAGAAGAAGGTCTAGAGGAAAGTCAAGAGGAATTCAAGAGGAAGCTCGGGGAAAGTCAAGAGGAAGGTCAAGAGGAAGGTCAAGAGGAAGGTCAAGAGGAAAGTCAAGAGGAAAGTCAAGAGGACGCTACTCTTGCTTTTATCATGAGATACTGTTTTTCTCCCTCATTGTCCAATAATGTTGCTTTTTAGAATGCAATTATACATGGGGTAAATTTTCTTGGCCCAGACTTTGGGAGCACTTGGTCTATAGCCACGGTGCTTAGTTCTTATGCGGTTAACATGGTGTTTTCAGTTTTGTGTGCTCAGCAAACACAATGCTTTGTATCGGGTCAACTGTGCAAATGCGTCCGAAAATGGATCACAGTTATGAGTTTCATATCCTGCATCTGTCATGTGCAGACTTTCCATCTGAAATAAAAAATGCTATGTTATTAAAGCAGCATTCAGATTAAATAAGTCAAAAGTTAGCGAGTGAACTTGTCAGAAAGGTTGCCATGGAATCATTGCGAGGCTTATTGAGGAGCTCACTGGATGGAGAAGCATCCGAGGAGACATTGGGAATCACAGTAACTTGCCATACACTGCGTTTCATTAGCTTATGGGTAGTGATGGGCGAATTTCTCCCAAAAATTCACAAATTTCCCTAAAAATTTCCCAAAAAATTGTGCAATCGGAAAGTTCACGAAAAAATTGTGAAATTCGAATTTTATCACGAAAAAATCTTGAAATTCTAACGTTTTCACGAAAAAATCGTGAAATTCAAAGGATTTCACTAAAGAATCGTGAAATTTGAAGGTTTTCACAAAAAAATTGTGGCGAAACGCGAAAACTCAAAAATTCGCTGCAAATTTTTGCCAGGCGAATTTATTCGCCCATTACTACTTATGGGTTATACAGTTAATAGTGCGACAGGGATGATATATTATTTCCTTAAAAACTTCCATAGTGAGTATATGTGAGTACTTATATGCATTTGTAAGTTCTACAGGGCAGGGATCTCCGTTGTCTTGTCTCTTTGACACTAAGGGGCTATTTATCAAAATCTGAATTTTTTTATGTTAAAAAAAAAATCTGATTGGGAAAAACCAAAACTGCAACTTTTTTGGATTTTCACATGAAAACCTTTTTCGGATTGTCAAAATTTTTCAAATTGACAGCCAAAAAGTTGAAATTTTTCGTGAAATCTGCGAAAAAACCCAAACTGTTCTGATATAGGCCCGAAACATGTTGTATACAAGTAGTCGACTAATAAAAGGATAACCCCAGCATTAATTTGCTTGCAGAGTGCTCTCCTCATTTCCATATAAATCGAGTTATATTGGAGATAGGTTTATTTTTCATTAAAGAAAGTAAAAATGGGATTTTATTTTTTTGCCTTTACATGCCCTTTAAGGAGTAGTTCACTTTAATATGAGCTTTTTGCAGTAATCTAAGGCAGTCTCCAAAAAACCTTCATAATTATTTTCCAGTGTTTGTTAAATTATGTAACTTTTTTTTTTGTTCTGTAGACTTGGGATTTCAACTGCTATCAGTTTGTTATGATTTATGCAACCTGGCAACAAGGTGGTAGTTTGGGAGCAAGAACAGGAGATGGATAGGAGACAGCCTGAAAAGAGACATAGAGACAAAAAGAAAATAAGGATAGCAATAAACGTGAAGCCCCAAGAACAACAGACCGTGTATAAAGCAAATGTTTATGTCACTGTACTAAAAGCCTGCCCTTGGCCAATTTCAAGTAGACCACATTTTCTTCAACCTCCACTGTCCTACTTTCTACAAAATAGCAACGCATTTTATTTTAAAATGATCTGTCCATAAAATTATGCTTATTTCCTATAATAATGCCAATTTTGATCTCACTGTAGAAACACAGGCTGAGAAACCACTGCCCCGTTGATCCTCTTCTGTTTGCAGTGCCGAAACGCAACACTTTGCAAGGACAACAATGGGGCAGCGGATTCTCCACCTGTAGAGAATCCATGTCATGCGGCCCTAGCCTTAAGCTAATTGGACTAATTCAGGGCTATCATTTTTTTTATAACACTTTTTACAGGGAAAGTCAACCCAAAAAAAATGTTTTTGCTCAATAAAAGAAATCATAATTCTAAGAATCTTTGCCCTATACATTCATTACACATTTTCTATGGTTGTTAAGTTATTTGTATTTGTATTGTTATTGAAAGCAGTGTCTGTCGTTTTCTATTCTCTGCACTGGTGGTTCAGACTGTTGATACAATGTAAGACAAGGCAGCTGATTAACAGACCTGACTTTAGCAACATTGTTAAAAAGTAACAGTAATCAGAAGTTTAGCAAATGCTGCTTTCAATAGAAATTGTTACAAATAACTTTAAAAGCACTGACATTTTTAAATAAATGTATAATACATACTAGAATTACACCTGCTTTTTGCTGTTCTATTGGAACCAGACTAGAGTAAAGGGAATTCAGAGAAAATTAGAAATAATGGTCTAAGCGCTCTGATTGTTCATGGGTGTATGACACCAGGATTACATAAACCTTGCTTAAAGGGGACATTTTATGTAAAAAAAACAATAATGTACGAGTGCATTAAACTGTTTTAGATATAGAAGGAAGGAGGTTTAAAAAGTTGTGTCTCTGTTAGTTTATTGAAAATGTCTGCAAAAAAACTACTAGTCTTGCCCATCTATTCCACTTCCTGCTGCTTCCTTTTCCAGGCTGTGCCGGCACCACTCAGCTCACTGCACTGTAGGACAGGAACCAATCAGCAGCTAGCAGGACCTGATAGGGAACTGAAGCATATCTTTGCTTGTGTGACTGCAGGGCTGTGATTGGCTGTCCCCCTCCTAATGTACTTCTGGCAGGGACCATAAGGACACACCCACCCCTCATTTGAAACTTGGACAGAGACCAGATGTATAGGGAGCTCCAATAAACGTTTTTTTTTTAAAAACAACATCAATTTTTGGCGAAATGTAAAGCCAGCACTATATAGTATACACTATTACCTAAACAATTAATTTTTTTAATTTATCCTATATGTCTCCTTTAAATGACTATGAAAGCCGCAGTTTCTCTGGATGAAGCTTTCTGTACTACAGTGTGACTCCTCTATACTGAGTCCCCTGTGACCAATATATTACCGTTTTTAATGGATTCACACTCTCAACTTGAATTTTTTTTATTGTTGATTTAATTAGATTTTTTAGAATTGCTCTGTGCAAGTAAAGCAACTCAATACACAATTCTATGTCTGCCTTTCTGATTGCTGCATTATAGCACTTGTTACAATATTTATAGGTTTTAAATGATGGCACTGTCCCCTCTGACTTGCAGATTTTAAAAGCCTTCTTCTTCCAATCTATTCGTTTTCTTACGGTTGTGTTGCTCCTTGATGCTTTCATATTTCTTTCCTGAATATATTACAGTGCTACGCAATATGTTGGCGCTATATAAATACATGTTAATAATAATATTATGAACAATAATTCTGATATTTCATTTTAAAAGACAGCTATTTGTTCCGAGTTTCTAGCTGTCAAGTGATTTCCTAACTATGCATTGAAGTACAGGTATTGGGCATGTTATCCAAAATGCTCGAGACTTCGGGTTTTCTTGATATTTATCTTTCCGTAATTTAAATCTCCATACCTTAAATCATTTGAACATTAAATAAACCCAATAGGCTGGTTTTGCTCCCACTAAGGATTAATTATATCTTAGTTTGAATCATGTACAAGCTACTGTTTTCCTATGTACAAAAGAGGACTTATCCCCCTATCCCGTTGCACTGTAGAAAATTAGACACAATGTATTACAGTAAAAAGCAAAATTTATTAATAACCATGCTAGTGAAACAAATTAAAACATATTTAAAAACCAACAGCGCTGCTGGAAACAAAAACGGGGAATACCCTGATGTTAATTAGTGATCACTATTTTTTTTTGCTGGTTGAAAAACCTTGCGTAGATAAAAAAATGTGGTTGGAGCAGTATAGATAGTTTGGTAAAACGTATTAAATGTGAACTCCCGGCAGAAGCCACATTAAGGGCATGTGTGCCAAAATGTCCCTTCTTCTCTGTATAAGAACTATATCCCAAGCAGGGTAGGGGCTGGCTCCCCTTGCAAGTCCCACAGCGGAAGCCCATTGAGCCGAGGTTAAATGCAGGGTAAGTAAGGAGTTAGCTGTAGCAAACGCTGTATCCAATGTAGTAGCCTAAGGGCTATATATGCAGAACCCCAGTTCAGTATGCCAGCAAAAGATTTCCTATACTTGCCCTTGTGTGGATATCGTCCGTGGTATGGAACGCTCACAAATATCCGTCAGATCATCCCCGGGATAAAATCTGCATCCAATCCGCAAGGGAAAAACACCGCTTTGAGCCCAGCAGCGCCGAACTACTCGACAGCTGTTTCGCCACGAAAGTGGCTTTGTCAAGAGATCAAGCGTCGAAAATCAAGTGGGGCTTTAAACATCTCATCACGTGATCAGTTCTCTCGCTGTGTCATTGCAATTATGTTGTAGACTGCACTGGTTGGACAATGTTCATTGTGAGAATCAAATCCACATGCTACTCAGCTGTTGCATTTTGTTCAGAGTTGAGTTTGTATCCAGAAATGCCCGGAAACATCATTTCACTTCAATTGCTATTCGCACTATTAGAAGTGCGCTGAAGTAACATTAGTTATATCTCTGTGATCCATCACTCCCTTTGGAAGACTTACAAATTATTAATCTTTCTCACCTTACACTTACACCTTCCTTGATTCACACTTTTCAAAGGGGTCTTTCCTTTGTACCTTCCAAACCCCTGGATCACTTTTCTTTAATTAAAGATATTCACTTGTTCGCACGCAAATTATTATTGCAGCTTCACTGGCACAAAGGACACTGGGGAGAATTCAGAGACTTCAGCCACTTTGATATTCGAGATTTTAAAACTTTAAAAATCTTATTAGACTTATGGGATGACCCAAGATCTGATGAACAAAATTTACAAGACACATATGAATTATGGTTTGAAAACTCTGAAAATCTCGTCACTTTACCTTCTCCTAAGAAAAAATCACGAAAATATCCCAATATCACTGAAAATGGGGCCATTGAGACTTTTATACGTCTAGTCACTGACGACATTTTACAAATTAGAAAAAATGTTAAATATCCGAATTTATCGCACGAAGAGATATCTGAACTAAAATCATTACAATCTAATTCTGATATTACAGTAAAACCCTCAGATTTTCACTGGTTTTAAAAGTTTTAGGGTCTCCTGATGACCAATATTCCTTCAAAAAACCCTTGAAAATATTTCCAGTACTCTTTCAATACATTTGTTTTTATATTTTACTTAAAGGGGTTGTTAGCCTTCAAACAACTAGTTGTTTACAGATAGATCACCAGAAATATCAACTTTTTCCAATGACTTTCTATTTTCTATGTGTCACTGTTTTTTTAATGATGAAGTGCAAAGTGTCATTTTTCACCTTCTAAAGCAGTTCTGGGAGGGGGAGTCACCGACCCTGTAAACTGTTCTAAATTGATATATTTAGTTGATACATTTCTTATCTTTGTCCCTGCTGAGCAGAATCTCTGGGTTTCATTACAGGCAGCAGAATTGATACAATAGTTGCGAATACTCCAACAGATGCTGCTGAGAAATGTATCAACTAAGGGGCAAATTTATCAAGGGTCGAATTTCGAATTTGAGAAATGTTGAAATTCAAAAAGACCAACCGAAATTAAATGTAAGTTTTTTTTGGCTGAATAGGTCCATTTTTGATTGACTCCAAATAGGTTCTAGGAGGTCCCCATAGGCTAAAACAGCAATTCGGCAGGTTTTAGATGGCGAATGTTTAAAGTCGAATTTTTAAAGAGACAGTACATGATAAATTTTGAAATTCGAATTTTCAAATTTGTTTTCAAATTCAAATCAAATTTGCACTATTCCCTAGGCAAAGTACACCAAAATTAGCTCGAAATTCTAATTTTCACTTTGACGTTTGATAAATTTGCCCCTAAATGTTATAAAATTGTAACAGTTCAGAATCTGCTCCTGAATTCCTGAGCTGCCAGACTCAAACACCAGAGACACGAACATTCAATGTAAAACTTACGATTTTGGAAAAACGGTAAAAAATAAACAATGGAAAGTAATTGAAAAAAAAGTCTTTATTTCTATGGAACAATTTAAAAATAACTGAACTGAAAAAAAAAGTGTTTGGAAGGTGAACAACCCCTTTAAATAAGGTTAAATAGATATTGTGGGTGGCTTAAGTAAGAAGAGGCAGTGTATCCATGACTGATGTACCGAAGAATTCCGAGCCTGTCGCACAAACATATTCAGCTGACAAGCAACAAGACCGGTGACAAGTGGGAGAAAAAAGAAAGATATAATTAATGTAAAGGGCAAAATGATTCTGTTTCAATGTCCTGACAAGGTAGTGTCAAGCTGTGTCTTATTATGGTATCCTGGAATTATTGAGATCATTATCTAAGGGACAAGTCCCATGACTGGCTGTCACTACTAAAGGCAGAGAGATCTGTGCGTACGATCTCATGAATCACTGGCTGCTCAGGAAGGAATAAGCCTCTTCTTTTAGTTCCTTATATGACATTGGACATGGTTTGTTCTTTTCGGGTTGCCTCCGGGCACAAGATAACAGCATGAATATAAACATGTGCCACATGACTCTACTAGACTCTTTACAATAGCAAATATCCGAATTGGTGTTTCAGTTCAAAAATATGCTTCAATTCATTATTATTAGAATTATTCACTATTCTACTGTGTCTTACCCCATCATCCCTTCTTGCTTTCTGTACCCTCTTACCAACCTGAGATGGAAAAATAAAGAATTTGCAAATAAATATGTATTGGAGTTTAACATTTTCTTGGATATTAGAGAATTTATGTGTAATATACAACCCATTACCCTATACTAGATAAAAATACGTGTGACTTCGGGATTCGGCCAGGATTAGGCCTTTTTCAGCAGGATTCGGATTCGGGCGAATCCTTTTGCATATGCAAATTAGGGGGTGGGAGGGAAAGCACGTGACTTTTTGTCACAAAACAAGGAAGTAAAAAATGTTTTACCTTTCCCATCCTTAATTTGCATATGCAAATTAGGATTCAGATTTCTGCCGAATCGCCCGAATCTTTCACGAAGGATTCAATGGTTTGGCCAAATCCAAAATAGAACTACTGCAAAGTACATAAATAAGATTCTGTGTAGCTTCAGGGCAGCCATTCAAGTTGAACATGGCTATAGACATGGCTGTATTTAGGTCTGGTGCTGCCCTAGGCACTCAACCGCAGCCCAATATTTTAACCATTATCCAAAGGCCTCTCGCAATATATACAATATTTACTAATCAAAATTTTTTTTTTCAAAAAAACACTTTATTAGGACATAAGGAATGGCCTAATTAGTTTTGAGTCTGATAGGGCAGTTACTCAAAGGCTAGTAGCCACCATTCTGTACATTTCCCTTTAAAGGAGCTGGGACCAATCAAAATGCATTACATAACCACCAATCAGAAATGTTCAAACATACAAATCAATGTGTCAATACCATCCACAAATGCAAAGATATGTCATTTATGGCTCATAAAGAACTACAGGGTAATAGCCTCAGGGCCGGGCCAAGGAGTAGGCAGAGTAGGCACGTGCCTAGGGCGCAAAGCTGGGGGGGCGCCAGGCACGTACCTGCTCTGTCACCTACCCCATGTCCGGTCGCATCTTTCCCCGTGAATTTGCGCTTTTGAGCATGCACACTCAGCGCTTTTGCGCATGCACACACGTCGATGTGCGCTGGCGTCAAATCGTGCATGCGCACAGAACTACCAGTTCGCACACACGCATGCTGAGCCGGCGTCGGCCCGGTAGAATTGCCTAGGGCACCTGTCGGGTCTGGCCCGGCTCTGAATAGCCTTTCTCATATGGGCATTAATTGTCAAGAAATAGAGTATGTGCAGGTCCTAGATGTGCAGATATTAAGGGGCAGATTTATCAAAGGTCGAAGTGAAAATTTCGAATGAAAAAAATTTGAACTATTTTTTGTGTACTATGACTACGGAATAGTCCAAATTCGATTTGAACTCGAAAAAAATTAAAAAATGTGATTATCAAAATTCATCATGACTTTCAACCATTCGCCATCTAAAACCTGACGAATTGTGGTTTTAGCCTATGGCGGGGACCTCCTAGACCCTATTTGGTGTCAATTGGTGGACTTTGAAAAATCAAAGTTTTTTTTAAAAAACAATTTTGATTCGAATTCGATCGAATGCGCTATTACTTCGATTCGAATTCGAATGAAAACGGCCTATTCACCCAAAAAAAACCTTGGATTTTTTGAATACATTTCGGTTGTTCTTTTCTTATTAGAATTTCGAGGTTTTTTTTTTTTTATTATTCGAAATTCGACCCTTGATAAATCTGCCCCTAAGTGTAAAAAGAGATATGTTCACTTCTTGTTGTTACTGATCCAAAAAATGAATTCAATTACAGTTTTGGCTGATCTCTTTTCAAACTATTGTTTTTATCACAAGGCATCAGTGGTAGAGAAGATTTATTATTTGCCTTTAGAGAATGTTTGTAGCACACAGCAGCTACACTCTCTGCTGTAATCGGAGCCCAGAGCTATAAGTGAGCAGGGAGAGACTTAGGCAGGAAGTCACACCAAGCTAATATGGCAGCTGCTATCCTAAACAAACAGAGAACACTTCAAGAGCTGTTTACTCAAGTATGGTAAAGCATTCTGCAGAATAAATATAGTGTTATAGCTTGTACTATTGTGGCTAATCTGTTGGCAATAAACTGCTTCTGTAGCTTTCTTTCTCCTTTAAAGAGATGTCATGATTTTTATGGTGTAAATTTATTTATAAATTACACTGTGTACATTACAAATAATTCACTTTATATTCTTAAAAATAATACAAGTTATATTCTTAAACAAACAAGTGTATATTTTTAGCTGTAATATTGGTGTGTAGGCAGCCATATCAGAGCATTTTGACTGATCCTGTGCATTCAGAAAGAGCCAGCACTTTGAAATGGAACTTCTTTCAGATAAGCTATTATTTCTACTACTCATTGTAATTTGATATCTATCACTAGGTGGGAGGCATGGGAGCATTCTAACAATGCAGGTGTCTGGGAGCTGTTACCTTCCCATTTCATAAATCACATGACTGAGGGCACCTGCCAACTAACAATATGTCTAGCCCCATGTCAGATTTCAAAATGAAATATTGAAAAATGTATTTGCTCTTTTGAAAAAATTCAGTTGGAGCAGTACTATTATTGTGTTTTGAAAATTACATGTTTTCCCCAGCTATCCCCATTAGAGCACACATATGGGTAGTTCCCCGTTCACCAATGGAACACAAGGATCCATCCCCCCCCCAATTAATTCAAGGACCCCATCTCCCCTAAAATCTATTTTTTTTTTCCCTTCTGCTGAGCAGGGAAAGGGGGAACACATTTTAGTAGTTGTATCATTTTTCTTTTCAGCTTTACCAGGCCATGTTGGTCCAGCAGAGCAACTTGTCGTCTATTGCTGAGAAGCCCCCGGGAAAGAGCTTCTCCAAGTGCTGTCCTGACTGGGGGGATCCAAATGGTTAAGAGAAGGTTACAGGGCAGTGATGTCACTCCTGTGGCCATCTTTGTTTTGGGCAACTGTAGGTTTTTCTATGGCAGGAAGTGTTGGCAGCCATCTTGTCGTGGACAACCTAAAATAAAGACCATCATTTGTGTTTGGGTTTAGTTCTCCTTTAGATAGGGTTGCCACCTTTTAATTCTGGCCCTACCAGCTAGTGACGTAGATGGTGTGGGCGGGCCAGAGAGGGGTGGGGGTTATGACATTTCAGGGGCGGGGTTATGACGGCTTGGGCTGGAGTCACAGAGTTTCACCAAGAAGGTTTTTCAGCCCTTGGATTAGTGATTAAATGAGTAGAGGAGCGGGGGAGAGGGGCGAGACAGCCAAGGGCAGAACAATAGGGATTACAAATTTATCGGTTAAAACATTGATTGTAAATTTGCAATTCCAGCCCCGGCATTGGCTGACATTTTACCGGCCAGGTGGCCTTTAAACATTAACCTACCAGTGAAGTAAAATCCACGTCTCCAGCATAAATTACAGTGTTTACCAGTTAAAAAATACTAGGGCTTATTTAGAAATGGGGGGGCAAGGTGGGAATTGTAAATTTTACCTATAATGCACCTTGCTTAGATTTATAAAACTCAACACTTAAAATTTTCTAGGGCATGCTTTATTAGGGTATTTTAGTAGATATTTTAACAGGGAGGATTAACTAATCACAAAACCCCTAAATTTAAAACATTGTTAAACACTCCAGATCAACTCTCTGCTTGGTTTGCAAATCAATGTTTACTTGCTAATCAGAATTCCGCCAGATGCCAAGAAATTTGCCTCTCTGGGCCTTTTAAGCTTCTCAGATAGGAAACACCATAGAGATTTTTGCTGTCAGTCATGGATAATCAAGGTAGCACAATGCGCTGCATAGGTCTCTCTGTGTAATTGAAATATCAGTAGTGAGAACATCAAGAATAGTGATGGGCAAATTTGTTCCGTTTTGCTTCTCCGAAAAAATTGCGAATTTCCCTTGAAATTTGCGAAACAGCGAAAAATTCACTAAAAATCAAATTTTGACGACCGCGTCGATTTTGACACCCGCGTGAAATCTGACGCTGGCGTTAAAGTCAATGGGCGTCCGAATAATGTTCACGTGTGATGGTTTTGACTCAATCGACTTTTCTGGCGCACGTACAAAAATTTGACGCAGACGAATTTTCGTGGAAATTCAATGCAAATTTGTGCCTGGCAAATTTATTCGCCAATCACTAATCAAGTATAATTCAAATGTTTAATTCTAGAATACATAGAGAGAATATATTCAAATATGGTTTATAACTAAAACCCTTTCAATGTATTCATGTGCATCATTGTTTACAGGTTCTGTTTACTCAAGCAGGTAGAACTTGTGCATAAAGAGTTTTGGGATGTTTAACAGTTTGTGCTAATAGGTTAATAAGTTCAAGAATGTATTCTACTGCAAGAATATACAGTAGGGGGCAGATTTAACAAGGGTCGAATAGGAAATTAAAATTTTCAAATAGTTTTTTTGGTCAAAATTTACAAATTCGAATTGGGAATAATCCAAACTCAATTCAAATTCGAAATTGGAGATTTATCAAAACGTTTCCTTGGGTAAAATTCGAATTCCACTAAAACCTGCCGAGTTCATGTATAAGTCAATGGGAGAGGTCCAGTGACCTATTTGAAGATGTTAATAGCCTTCCTGACAATCAAGTTTTTTTCTGAGATAAAATTCAAATTGTATCTTAAATAACCTCCCAATTGAATTTAGAGTATATTCCAATTTATTAGAGTAAAAAGAAATTCACATGAATTCGAAATTCGACCTTAATTAATTTATCGATCGAACGATTTTCCTTCGATCAGAAATTGCTTAGAAACCTTATCGGGAAGGTCCCCATAGGCTAACATTGGTGCTCGGTAGGTTTAAAGTGGCAAAGAAGGTAGTCAAAGTTTTATTTAAAGAGACAGTACTTCGACTATCGAATGGTCGAATAGTCGAACGATTTTTAGTTCCAATCGTTCGATTCAAAGTCGAAGTCGTAGTCGAAGGTCGAAGTATCCTATCCAATGGTCGAAGAACCAAAGAAAAAACATCGAAATTCAAAGTTTTTTTTACTTCGAATCCTTCACTCGAGCTTAGTAAATGTAAAGGGTGCCTTATAGTTTCAATATACACACCAGTTTTCTGGTCAAGTACTAGACCCTACAGCCCAGGTAAGGCTACCATTAGTACACTATATAGATGGAGTAAAGGTGAATAGAACATACAAACCTTGTAGCACCTATAAAGCTCAAGTAAAGATGAATATAGAAGCCCAAACCAAGTGAACCTTGATGAGGCAGACCAAAGTTGAACTGTAGAGGCAACCCTATCACCAATCTCTATATGGAGTAAAGCTGAACAGAAGAGACAGACCTGGTAGCACTTATATAGCCCAAATAAAGATGAACATGGAAAGCCAAACCAAGTGAACCTCATTAAGATGGATCAAGTTAGGATCAAACTATAGAGGCAACTCAGTGCACTTATGTAGATGAAGCAAAACTTAAAGGGATTCTGACATGGTTTTTATTTCTAAATGACACTGTTTACACTGCAAATAATTGACTCTACAATATAAAATTTAATTCCTGAACCAGCAAGTGTATTTTTTTAGTTGTAATATTGGTGTGTAGGTGCATCTCGGGTCATTTTGCCTGGTCATGTCCTTTCAGAAAGAGCCAGCACTTTAGGATGGAACTGCTTTCTGGCAGGCTGTGGTTTCTCCTACTCAATGTAACTGAATGTGTCTCAGTGGGACCTGGATTTTACTATTGAGTGCTGTTCTTATATCTACCAGGCAGCTGTTATCTTGTGTTAGGGAGCTGCTATTTGGTTACCTTCCCATTGTTCTGGGGGGAAAGGGAGGGGTGATATCACTCCAACTTGCAGTACAGCAGTAAAGAGTAACTGAAGTTTATCAGAGCACAATGACTGGTGGCAGTTGGGAAACTGACAATATGTCTAGCCTCATGTCAGATATTTAAAATTAAAAATTAAAGTTTGCTCTTTTGAGAAATGGATTTCAGTGCAGAATTCTGCTGGAGCAGCACTATTAACTGATGCATTTAAAAAAATGCCCATGACAGTATCACTTTAACAGTAGAACCAACACTAACAGCACCAATAGACTGATCAAAACATACCTAAAGCAATATGACTAGCCAATTTTCTCCCTTACAAAAATGATTCTAGACCATCTATCAATTTTTTGCAACCAAAATGATTTGATCTCCCAGTCAAAGTATAAATTTAGTATATGTATAAGATTGACCACAATGCCCAGAATCCAGTAGTACAGCATAGAAGTTAGATTTGGAAATTGCAATTCTGACATTATTTTATTAACAAGTAATGTGCGGTTTTTGGAAGCCAAGGTTGGAAATAAGAATTAAATATTCTATATATATATTGAATTATGCAATATTAAAAAAACTATGATGGAGGACAGTTGATTATCTTTAAATACCTCATTACCAGATTGTCTAAAAACATTGTTTTCTCCTAATAACTGTGTAGGTTTTAATAAGAGATCTGTAATGAGCAATTAACACTTTTATTCTGTTGTTCTTTCTTAAGGAGTAGGATTAAAAGAGACTACAGTGAAACTGTTTTAATGATCATGATTTTCCTGATCCTGAAACTCAGTTATGAACTGAAAGACCCTATGAAAGACCTAAAAGTGACTTTTTCTGATCTGGGGCATCCATGAACAGGTATTATTCAGTAAATTATAAGTGAATATATTACTTTAATTTACATTCTACACTATTCTTCCACATGAATGCATTACCAGATGAAAAGGGTCAGACAAGCACTCTTCTTAGTCAGGTCCTTCCAGTTTTAGTGAACATTCAGATAACGATACATTTTGAAACATATTGCACCTGAAATTTGTACTCTACAAGAATAACAATTCATGTTAAAGTGGCAAAATAGCATATGCTATCCCCTAGTTGGGGAATAGAGATGCCCTTGCTATCCTAAGTCTAAATGAGGCATTGGGAAACCTTCTTAGATATAACACTATTGCAGTCATTTTTGGACTTATTTGGCTTTGGAGGCTCAACATTTGTCCTGGGCCCCCACTAAATTCATAATAAGGTTACTAATAAATATATGAAACCATGGTTTAATCAGTCATTTAGCCATAGTTACATTAATATATAGAACATAAGTGTTCATCCAAAATGTCTTTCTCATTGACCTTCAAGATGGGTGTCCAGGAGAATCTAGGACAGAAGAGTAAGAATTATAAACAAATATGTTTAAAACTGGCCTTCAGGCTGAGTCCTCCAATTCAAGTCTCTGGGGGAGAACAGTCCACAGTCTGGGAAGCACTGCAACGTCCTATCAATATGTTGCTACAGTTATTTAGCTCTCTCAATGCAGTATCTAGCTGTAGCAGTAGTTTTTTGATACTGGTACATAGATGTCCTCGATCAAAGGTGTCCCAAGCATTAGACAGCACTTTGGATACTGGAAGTCTTTTAATTTGTCTTTTTTTCCTCCTTATTGTGGTTCCTCTTGCTCCAGAAGGAGACCTGTGGTATTGCACATATTCCTGTAGCCTAGATAAAGTTGCTAAATATGGAGGCAAATAAACAAAATATAGAAGCAATAACTTCATATAGCGAAAAGTGACCACTTTAGGATGGATATCATGTCCATGTCATGTCCTCTTGTTTAATGCATTACAGATATAGGTTAAGAATTGGAGTGATTAGGTGCTGGAGCTGGAGAACATCTTCCAGAGTGTTAGGAGATTGATCTCAGGCATGCTGAAATCCAGGTCGCTTTTGGATATTCCACGGAGTTGAAAGGCCAAAGAAATAACTAAACATTATGTTAAAATTAACATAATGCAGTTAATGGGAGGGATAACCATTTGGAAAAGCTCTTTCAACACTGTAAAGATCATGACAAGTGATATCCCTTGTGTCACCTGCCTGATTTAAATATGTATATTATAGGAATCAGTGACCCCAGTGTATCAAGTCATTTCATGACCTGAACAAAATTATTTAACATCCATCTATTTGCCTTGTGCAATGGAACTCCTTGGTAAATGTGATATTCCTTTATTATACAAATTTTAGAGTCTTCTAGCTTCTGGGTATGATGAAAGCAAAACACAGTAGAATTAGGAGAAAAGGCGCACACACTCAAAAATAGAATGCAGGGCGCTAATCCATAGGAGACTCCCCATATAAAATATGGGGAGTAAAAATAGCTACTAAATATAATCAGAAACGGATAGCACACCTAATTAAAGAAAAATACATTTAGTACAAAAAAGAAAAAATACAAAACAATATTTGGTGAGCCCAACGCGTTTCGACCTTAAGGGTCTTCCTCAGGGGCACAAATGATAAAAAAAAAAAACAAGTTGGGCTCACCAAATATTATTTAGTATTTTTTGTTTCTTTTTTGTAATACATTTATTTTTCTTTAACTGGCTGTGAAAGCAAAACACAGCACAGAAACACAGCAGTTCTATGCAATATTATATTTATTTGTGTTCGTTTTATATTACAAGCATGAAATAATTATATATACAAAATATATTACAAAATATATATATAAATATATAAATATAAAATAGTGGTGAGAAGAATCACAAGAAAAGCCCATTCTATCTAGTCTATTAGATCATTAGAACGAAAGTATCCACTCCTGGAATCAGTGATTTTCAGTTTTGGGTTTCACTAACAGGTTTGGGAACAACAATAGCTTTTTCTCAGTGTCCTCAGTGGCATCACCCATTGGGAATGAGGAGCCATCTCCTAAGATGCTGAAGATTGGCAGAAACCAATATTTTTTTTCATCTCCAAACATTTGTCCCAGGTCCTTGCTGAAGCCTAAGTCATAGTAATCACTCCATGTGCCATCTTGAGCCTCCCTAGAAGGGTATTATCTACAGCCACATTGATATGAAACCAGAAAAACAAGAATAAGATGATAGAGAAGACTGTGCTCAAGCTGCAAAGCACAATGATAGGCACTTTGGATTCAGTGTTGGGCAACTGACCAGTTCATTTATTGTCCACATTACTACCTCCTCCACTTTCCCTCTAATGATATATCTGCATTACTCTTACTCTTCTTTTCCTAATGCCATGTTTTCTCAGTCTGTTCTAGCCCTTTCTCTCATTCTACTGACCGTTCAGTTCCAACACTTCCAAATGACTCCCCAGCAAGCTGGTTTCTTCCTGACCCCATATTGTCAACCTATCCACAAATTCACAATTTCATAACCAGTAACTTACTATCTCAAACACAAATTCTATTCTAGTATGTGGATGAGATTCTGGAGTTTAAAAGGGAATATAAACTAAACATTTCATTATCTCCTACAGCAACAAAAAGGGCTGAGGATTTATTAGTAGTAAATATATAGATATATTATTAGTATGTGTAGTTACATTTCCCTCCTGATCTCCAAGTTTTCCATGAATTCTGTAAGGTAGGTGAAATAATTGTTGTGAAGTTTAGAAGAGTAACTAAATCAACTTTTCTGCGAGAAGCTTCCCTTTGGTTAGACTAATGTAATCAAGTCTCTTTAGAAAGCTTCAAAGGCAAAACCCAACTACTCAGTTCAAACAGTAGTTCCCTTTATTCATTTTTTTTATCTAGATCAGACATGTTGGTGGATAACTTATATATGTTTCTGCTTAAAATATATATTGCATAGAGTTATTTTGCCCTATAAAGGCTGCTATTGGCTGGCTGGTGTTTGGGGGAATCCAACCAAGTGGGCCATAGGCTAAGCAGGTGAATTGTGTCAATGTGGGACAACAAATATTATAGATCAGTGTGTTTAATCCAATGCCCCAAACTAGGATATGAAAGAGAAAGCAGCTCCCTTATCAATTCCCTGGTTTGTCAGATACTATTCAGTTCTGTTGTAATTTAATTCTGGACAGTCCACATGCCAATATTCATGTACAATTTGAGGAGAGGGGATTGGGCTGCATTATCTAGGGACAACGTGTCTTTGCTTCCCAAGTAAGCAGCTTAAAGGGGATAACATTATGCGGTCAAAACATTATGACCGCAGCCACTATATGATGAGAGATGGGAAGTTGGGGATTGAAGATTTTTTAGCAGGGGGCCCAGTGCACTCACTCTAGTTATGCCACTGCCTGAATAATAGATATCTGACAAAAAATCGGGCAGGTTTGCTTTTCCCATTGATGCAGTCCTCGATCCGACGGCCTGTATAGTGGCATTTATGATTCAATTGTTGGCCCTAGGACCAATCGATAAATTTTGCCCCCTGAAGATTTTTGCAACCTCATCAAATGAGCAGATCTTATTATGTTTGGCCAGCTTCACTTTCTTTTACATAGTGTATGAGGTGATTTGATTGGCTAATCATATTGCCATGTGTACCCCTGTACTATAACTTTTAGTATGTTATAGAATGGCTTATTCTAAGCAACTTTTCAAATGACCTTCAGTTTCCTTTTTAATCGTTTTTAAAGTATTGCCTTCTTCTTCTGACCCCAGCTTTCAAATGGAGTTCACTGACCCCATCTAAAAATAAATGCTCTGTAAGGCTACACATTGATATTGCTACTTTTTTTTTTTACATTTGTGTTTATTATGTTTTCAAAGAGTACAAGTCATCTACATATTTGTGTAGAAACAGTAACCCGGTACATTTTAAACAATTAAAGTTTAAAACCAACGATATGTCTCATGTAGGATTCAATACGTTCCTATATTCAGGAGACATTACCATGTGTTAATTTAGTTGAGTTAATTGATTATTCCTGGAGGGACTCAATTCGTGATGGGATCTCTTCTTGTATGAAAGATGACATATAGTTTTATGTTTCTGTGATCAACGGGTTATTCCGCATAAATTCGGTGTAATACCAGGCAGTGTAGAGAATATATTGTTAGATATCGGGTGTGCCTAGATAGGGAGGCTATGTAGAGACCTCCCTCCCATTTGTATTGTTGTAATTTGAGAGCAGCTATCCTGGGACACTGTTTTTTTCAGATGAAAGAGCGAAAAGTTGAGTTTATTCGTTTGAGATCTTTAGGTCTGCGTAAATAGGGTAACATTAGTAGGGTGTATAATATTTTAGGGGAAAAAAAACTTTTTCAAGAGATGTACACATCCTGAAAATGTTAGATTGAGTTTTCCCCAGGTCTGTGAGTCATATTGTAGAGAATCTATTTTACTCCTTAGATTTAGTTTGTATAAATAAGAATGGTCCAATGGACAAAAGATAAAGGTTACAGAAGTGTCTCTCAATCAATAAATTAAAAATTTAAAAAGAACCTTTTATTTCCAAGCCCTCATTAAAACAGCCAACAGTCATCTATGACGCGTTTCATGCCTCGCTCTGGCACCTCATATTGTTTGAGAGAAACCTCTTTAAAGGGGAACTATAACGAAAATGAAAATGTAACATAAACTTCAGCATACTGAAATAAGAAGCTTTCTAAATACAATCAATTAAACATTCTGTACTGTTTATGAATTAATCAAGTTTATCTTCACTATCCCTCTCTCAGCATCTGTTTCTCTTCATTCTCTCTTCATGCAGCAGTTGGGTGTCAGATAATCATTGACAGTTAGATCCAATATATCTTATAGGGGGGCTCCTTTTGCCTAGAAGATGTATTAGAGCTCACGCTATTAAAATCACCAGAAATACTGTCTCTCTACATGCAGAATTTGTGAAAAAGGCTGCTAGGAAAGGAAGCCCCCCCCCAGATCATTCATCTGACACCCAACTCCTGAATGAAGACAGAATGAAGAGAAACAGATGCTGAGAGAGGGATAGTGAAGATAAACTTGATTATTTCAGAAACAATGCAGAGTATTTAATTGATTGTATGTTCAGAGTTTTTTATTTCAGTATGCTGAAGCTTATATTAAATTTTCATTTTCGCGATAGCTCCCCTTTAAGCGTCATCTTTTGTCCATTGGAACGTGAATTTAAAGGAAAACTATAACCCAAAAATAAATACTTGACTTGTTAATTGAGCCCTGCTAATTGGCCCATGGGACCTAACAAGTATGGTTCGTTTGTGTGCATCGTGAATCATACGATCCCAGGGGGCGGCCCTTGTTTTTTAAAATGGCAGTTTTCTATTTATGATTACCCAATGGCACATACTACTATAAAAGTATATTATTTTGAAAATGGTTTATTTACATGAAGCAGGGTTTTACTTATGAGCTGTTTTATGCAATATCTTTTTATAGAGACTTACATTGTTTGATGGGTATAGTTTTCCTTTATCTGGAGTGGAGACCAGTTGCTGAGGTGCCTGCATAAGTTAAAACACATACGCTCGAAGGAAAAACCTTGGACACAGACATGTAAGTTTCCTAAGTTTAATCTATTATAGATCAGTATGGTGTTTTGGAGTGTTTATGCCAAGGAGTTTTATATGGTCTTTTGCTTTTCCGAATAGGAAAGTCCGCAGACCAGTCTACTCTTAAAGGGCACCTATCACAGCCAACATCAAACTTGTCAGAAACAATCTGACCAGTACAAGCTAAACACGTTTAATCAAACTACATATATAGTTTTTTGAAAAAAACTGCAGGTTTTAAAAAAATCCCTTACTTTGTCAAATGGGTTCTTTCACTGTGGGAGGCCATATTGAGACTCTAACAGAGACTGTAATGTGCAAATTTCAGGAGCATGCTCAGATTGTAACACTGCTTTGAGTATTCTACCCAGAATGCCTTGTTTTGGTAAACTCCTCCACTAGAAGTATCCACTAGAAGTGCTGCCACCTGCTAACTTCCAGCAGGGGGCAGCACTACTGTACAGCAGCTAACACACAGGTTTGGCTGATTTGAAAATAGCTTAGAAGGGTTGATAAGCAACAAGGAATTTCAACTGAGCATGTGCGAGATTTCAGAGCTACAGTTGGCTGGGAAGATATAGGTAGGAGGAGCCAGTGAAATCCAAGATGCCTGCCTCAGCTAGAACTGCAGTGGAGATGGGGAGATCTTGCAGAAGGAATAGTGAGCTGATCATTTACATTATACAAACAATTCTAACTGTTTTAAAAATCTGATTTCTTGATCTTTCACATAGTGTATTTACTTAGTAAATGATTTTGGTCATGATCCTTTAAAGGAAAACTATACCCCCAAAATGAATACTTAAGCAACAGATAGTTTATATCAAATTGAATGACATATTAAAGAATCTTACCAAACTGGAATATATATTTACATAAATATTGTCCTTTTACATCTCTTGCCTTGAACCACCATTTCGTGACTCTATCTGTGCTGCCTCAGAGATCACCTGACCAGAAATACTACAACACTAACTGTAACAGGAAGAAATGAGGAAGCAAAAGGCAGAACTCTGTCTGTTAATTGGCTCATGTGACCTTACATGTGGTTTGTATGTGTGCACAGTGAATCTTACGATCTCAGGGGGCGGCCCTTATTTTTTAAAATGGCAATTTTCTATTTATGATTACCCAATGGCACATACTACTAGAAAAGTATATTATTATGATAATGGTTCATTTACATGAAGCAGGGTTTTACACATGAGCTGTTTTACTCAGTATCTTTTAATAGAAACCTACATTGTTTGGGGGGTATAGTTTTCCTTTAAGGTGTGCCTGAAAGGTAGTGCTTCAGATCTTTCTAAATATTGATACTTTTTTATTATTCATCTATCTATTCCATCCCTCTTCTATTCCTATTCCAGTCTCTTATTCAAATCAATGCATGGTTGCTAGGGTAAATTGGACCCTAGCAACTAGATTTTTAAATAAATGCAAACTGGAAAGCTGCTCATTAAACACCTATATAATAATAAATTACAAATAATAAAAAAATGTCATCCATTTGCAATCATACTACAAGTTAATGTAAAGGTGAAGACCCCCTTTAATAAGGAAAATTAAAAATTATTTTGGTTTGTAGATAGATGGAAAGAGCTAAAAATAGCAGATAAGAAATGCGCAATAAAGCAACTAATTATTTTTCTGTAACACGATGTTTTCATTTTTGAGACACTTTTGAGATTTAATGGCAGCTTAAGTGCACTGCTGAGGCATTAAAACAATCTGTGATGAATAGTGTTAATGACTTTTCCGAGACAAAAGCTTTAAACATATAATCATCATTTTTTTAATTCTCTAAATTTTGAGGTTGCTAAATAATTATAAATTCCCTTTTAAGCCTCTAAGCTTTTTAATAGGCGCCTGGAACACGGAGAATGTTGTTAGTGCTGCAAACAGCCGGGAGATTAATGTAATGCATATTTCACTGCAATCAATACAGACGAGAGGGATGACATGCTGAGTATGTTAAAATTCCGGCAATTGGAAGGGGATCGTGTATCGCTTTATGAACTGCAACTGTCCAGCTCTTTTCAATCTATAATAACAGACCGATGTCCTCGCTGAATTGAGTCAGAAGCTCGGACCATGGAAATACATGTTAAATTATGCAATGTGTCATTGAGCTGTCACTCTAATTGATAACGTTTTTCCAGGGGAATAAATAAGATACAGAACAACCATCTGTCCAGTAAATAATTAAAGGGTTCTGAAGGAAAACAGTGGAGAGGCTCAACAGGCTATAGAAATCTTCTTAATTTACGAGAGAAGATGAAAGTGAAAGAGTTGGAATCAGTGACATGAAAGGAGCAAGGACCTGGCACCCTCCCTGTTCTACCCCTATTTTATCACTCTGTGGCACAGTCCTGTGTCTGTTTCTCTGTTGCTACTCACTAATCAATGATACTCACCTTTTCAACTTTAATGTTTCTTTTCCGCTCTCCCAGTTTACTCTTTCAACCCACCAGCTCTAAGTAGGAGAAATAACAGCCTGCCGGCAAGTAGTTCCATCCTAAAGTGCAGGCATAAGTCACATGACTGGGGGCAGCTGGGAAACTGACAATGTGTCTAGCCCCATGTCAGATTTCAAAATTGAATATAAAAAAATCTGTTTGCTGTTTTGAGAATTAAATTTTAGTGCAGAATTCTGCTGGAGTAGCACTATTAACTGATGTGTTTTGGAAAAAACATGTTTTTCCATGACAGTATCCCTTTATCCCTTTAACTAAAGAAGATGTACATTATGTTTTGTGCTTCTGTACCAGCCCAAGGCAACCACAGCCCTTTAGCAGGAAAGATCTGTGTCTCCAAAGATGCCCCAGTAGCTCCGCACCTTCTTTTCTGCTGATTCACTGCACATGCTCTGTGCTGCTGTCACTTACTGAGCTTAGGGAGCCACTCACAATATACAGTACACATAGAATAGAAATGTCACAATATAAGGCTGTTTAGTAATTAATACAGATCATTACTACATGGCAGCACATAAACCAGTGCAATTAGCATCAGAATTTAATAACCAGCCCTGTAGCATCAGCTTATATTACAGGCTAACCTCATTTTCTACTGGATAATTAGTGACGACCCCTAAGCTTAGCTTCTCAACAGCTGCTCAGAGCCCACTGAGCATGTGAGTGTCACAGACACTTTCCAAGATGGTGACCCCCTGCGACAAGTTTGAAGTCCTGGATCATTGCTGCTATTGACAAGCTGAAACTTTACCTTGGTGCATTAAATTCAGTATATAATATATGGCATTTTTAGCCATATTAATTTTTAGGGTTTAGTTCTCCTTTAAGGGTAGGGGTAGTCAGCATATTTGTAATTCTTAGATGCCTAAACGTACATTTATGAACAAATATGTTCATGAATGACTTGCAAATCTCAGTTATTAATAAATATAATATATAAAAGTGGGCATAATACAAAACAGCAAAGCATCCCACTCTGGTTAGTGAATTTACCAATCACAACTATGCTTTGTCAATCTTTTATCAAGTTTTGTATCAATGCAGTGTATCAACAGCAAATTAAGATCAGACATGGTTTAGGCTGTCAATGTTAATGTGGCAATACATCAAAATCTTTGGCCAAGTCCAAGCTGGCCACAACATCTTCAACACCACTGTCCAACTGTAACGGTACCTGGTGATCTAGCGATCCCTGGTGGTCTGGTGGGGAGGCGGGGGAGGTGGCCACTGCTTCATGTGCGGAAATGCCTGTAGGACCCAAGTGTGAGTCCATCATGCATGACTAAATAAATATATACAAAAATTTAAAGGGACCACAGACTGAATATCATAAGTTCTGTTGTTTTACATATGAGCTGTTTTATGCAATATCTTTTTATAGAGATCTACATTGTTTGGGGGGTATAGTTTTCCTTTAAGGATGTTTTCCATCAGGCCTTGAGCCGTATTCACAATAACTTTCAGGACTATACTGTGTGTGAGTCCCCACCAACTTGCTTGAGCTAAACCTTCAGTCCTGCTACTGAGCAGAGTAAAGGAAACATTAAGAAGATTTTGTTTTTCTGAGCCCATCTTTTAATGGAGCCACAATTTCCTGCTACTTCTTTTCACTGAAATGCTAAGGGACAAGCATTAGCAAGTGAAACAGTCAGTTCCTTATATTCTATTTTTTCCTTCTTGATCACTTATTGTTGTATTTACAGGTCATGAAAGATGTGCATGTCCACTCTGGTATCACTGTCCCTTTAACTATTCTCCCCACCCCTGATAACCCTTCAGTTATTTCTTTATCTTCTTTGGCTTTCTTGACAATCCTCTGCTCTTTCTTTCCATAATTCTCCAATATCCTCTATCATCTGTTATTCCTTATTGCTAAGATGCAATTAATTGAATGGTAACACGTATACAAAGTAACTCATGCTAATGTGACATTTAAACACCCAGCGGGATACACATGGCATCAATGACAAACAACAGTTTTTATATAGAACTGACTGATTTTGATACATTTCTGGCAACTTCCATAACAATATTTCCATTGCTCCCTGACTAAAAGTGCTACAAAAAAAACCCGCGGGTCAGCGGTTCTGCGGGTTGGGCTGCGGGTATTCTCAATATCAATATTTGCTCCTTTTTTCTGGTCACGTTCACTTCCGATGATGTCATTTCCAGTACACAATGACAGCACTTCCGGTTTTACTCCCTTTTTTCTGATCATATCTACTTCCGATGATGTCACTTCCGGTTTATAATGACAGCACTTCCTGATTCTTGATGGTCAGCGGGTCGCGGGTCCGGGTTGCAGAGATGGTACTTGCGGGTCGGGTTGCGGGTCCAAGTGGGTAAGAATGCGGGTTGCGGATTGCAGGTTGCGGGTACGGGTCGGGTTCAGGTCCCAAAAAATGTGCGTGCTGCACAACGACACACAGAGACAGTCCCACCACTTTGAATAGTGATAGACTGCTCAGTTTCAAACAATTACCTAGGAGACATAGTTCTAAATGCAGTCCATTAATAGACAGTAGACAATAGAAAATTAATTATCTTCTATTTACTTATTTTAAACAGACAGTAGAGCTGGTTGTGCCAAAAGAACAGCCTCCGCATATTTGCATTTACACATAAAAACTATGAGGGAAATTTACTAACCTGCCCAGTGTATAGTTAATGTTCCATATGTTAGAAAATGTATGGGGGGAACCTGGTTACCCAAGAAAAAAATTGAAGGACTTTTGCAGGCTATCACTCTGAAAAAAGGAAAATTACGCCAGCATTTTTTGGGACTTAGAAACTTTTTCCACTAAAATATGATGTAAGTAACAGAAGAATGAGGAAGATCTATGCACTCCTGGCACTTCACCAGGTCTGAGCTGGTGAAGGCAAGTCTGGTGAAAGTGGTAACGTTCAGTAAAATCAGCATCTTAGTGAATTTGCGGAGTAACATCCATTTCGGCAGAGCGAAAATTCGCCTGGCGATAGAGTGCGAATAAGCGTTAGCGTTTGCACCGGGACTTTGTGCAAAAAGATGCAGTTTATATGCTTTTTTATGAGCATATTAACAGCTGTTTATATAAAATATAATCTTCATCTTTTTGCACAAAGTCCCGGTGCTGCTGGTCTTCTTGGAAAAAAAAAAAAATATATATATATATATATATAATATATATATAATATATATATATATATATATATATATATATAATATATATATATAATATATATAATATATATAATATATATATATATATATATATAATATATATATATATATATATATATATATATATATATATATATATATTTAAAACAGCGATGGAACAGAGGGATGTTCCTATCTGTAGGTGCATTGGAGCGTGGAATTGCCTACAAGTTTGTAATGGCAAAAGTTTTAGAATTTGGACTCCACTGGTTTGTCTCAAGCACCTGGTGGCAGTGATGTACACCTAAAATGTATATTTTGAAGTTAATATAGCAGTACCATTCCAATTAACTTATGTCCTCGGGTGGCACATGTTTTTGTTCCAAATTGTTTTTGTTCTAGGTCCCCAAGTTTTTGTTCTAGGTCCCCAAAATTGGACACATTCAAATTTAAAACCCGTTTGGGAGCAACACAACTATGAAAAAAAGCTCCTGGGTGTAAAATAAGGTTGTGATTGGTTATTTGGCAGACCCTATGTGGATTGGTGGACAACAGCAGACTCTGTTTGGCAGAATACCCTGTTATTATACAACCAAAACTTGCCTCCAAGCCAGGAATTCAAAAATAAGCACCTGATTTGAGGCCACTGGGAGCAACATCCAAGGGGTTGGTGAGCAATACGTTGCTAATGAGCCACTGGTTGGTGATCACTGCCCTAGATTATCTCTTAAGCTTCTTTGGCTGAAAGTGTCTTTCTTTGTTACAATAAAGTTAGCCTGGAAACAGTGAAACGGGAAGTGATACTAAACTTATAGCGGGGTAGGACTAAGCCCTATGATTGAAACACCCAGGTTGGGAGTGATTTATTTCAGGTAGTGCTTTTATGCCGGGAGACTTCAGCATTTGATTATTATGACCAGAGGTAAATAGTTAAGGACCACCATATGGGTTTTACCTTGACGTATTATGGTGGCTTATCAATCTAATGATCATAATTTTGTAACAAAAAAAACCCTATCTTTGTAAATACATGCATCTGCATAGATTACTTATGTGACAGGGGATGTGCATTGATCAATCTTTCTTCTTTTTCTCTATGTCTGTAGTTAATTGGGCCAGATTAGAAGAACTTCCATTGTATTTTAGTATATTTTTATTTAGCAATGGAGTGCTCTCACAAACTTTCCATTTTAAACTTATAGCTATCATACATCCTTTCAAGATAATTCATTTTAATAATCCATACAAAGATGCCCAACAGCAACAACGGGCAGTGAGACCTTCAGGTTCCTCCAGCATGGCTCTACCTTCCTATCTAAATGGAGGGACTGACATGTCTGCACTTTGTCACCCTAGGGTGCAGGATGCTGGTACACATGGAAATCATGTACAGGTATGGATAACTCATTATCCAGAATGCTTTCAAATTATAGAAAAGCTGTCTCTCATAGACTTCATTTTATCCAAATAATCCAAATTTTTCAAATGATTTCCTTTTTCTCTTTAATAATAAAACAGTACCTTGTACTTGATCCAAACTAACAAACTATAATTAATCCTTATTGGAAGCAAAACCAGCCTATTGGGTTTAATTAATGTTTACATGATTTTCTAGTCGACATGGTATGAAGATCCAAATTACAGAAAGATCTGTTGTCTGGAAAGCCACAGGTCTGAGCATTCTGGATAATAGGTCCCATACCTGTACTGTATTTATTTACTATGGCCTTTATTTGAATATTTCAGGTATGGGACCTTTTATCTAGAATGTTAGGGACCTGGGGTTTTCCCGGATAGAGATCCACCTGTAATATGGATGTCCATACGTTAAGTCTAATATAAATAATTTAAACATTCATTAAAGCAAACAGCATTGTTTTGCCTCCATATCTTAGTTGGTATCAAGTATAAGGTCCTCTTTTTTTTTTTATTACAGAGAAAAAGGAAATTATTTTTTTTTTTTTTAAATTTAAATACAAGTTATTTAAATACCAGATTTATTTCCTATTCCTGTACTGAAAAAATAAAAAGATAAAACAGTTGTCTCTGGACAATGTGGAACCGTGTCTAATACAATTTATTTATATCAAAAGTAGGGCACTGGCATAAGAAGAGTCCCACTTGCATATTCATGTAAAAGGTCACCCTTTAATTTCCATGCAGTTGCGTATGAATCACTTTCCCAGTATGTAGCAATATGAATGGTACCAAACACAGGAAAGTCATAGCCAAAGTCATTAAGTTAAGAACGTTTCTTGGAGCCTTTCCACCCACTCTTCACTTTGGGAACATCTTCATACAGCACTGCTTGGAACCCACGGGGAATAGCAGACTGGGTATATTTATATTTAATCTTTGCCTACTTTTTTTTGCCATGGAGCTATGTTTTCTAAACTCTTATCAGACACTTTGAAAGGCAGTTAACATAGGAACAAGGCAATACAACAGAATTGTGACTCCCTATTTTACAGAAATTTACTGTAAAATTACACTATACTACTAGTGCTAAATGGGCCCCCTAAATGTGACTGGACCTCAGAACCCGTACCCGACCCATACCCGCAACCTGCAATCTGCAACCCAGACCCGCATTCTTACCCACTACCGACCCACTTGGACCTGCTACCCGACCCGCAAGTACCTTATCCGCAACCCGGACCCGCGACCCGCTGACCATCAAGAATCAGGATGTGCTGTCATTGTAAACCGGAAGTGACATCATCGGAAGTATACGTGATCAGAAAAAAGGAGCAAAACAGGAAGTGCTGTCATTGTAAACCGGAAGTAAATATCACTATTGAGAAGACCCAAGGGCCGACCCACAAACCCGCAGAACCGCTGACCCGCGTCTATACTCGCACTCAGAACTTCTACCCGCAACCCACAGGGTACCACAGGTTTTTGCGGGTAACCCGCGGGTACCCGACCCACTGCAGGATTCCATACCCATGCCTTCTATACCATTGTAGCTTATGGACTGTAGCCTTTCCATCTATTCAGGTGAGGGTCTCGGTTAAGTTGGGGTTATATTGTCTGACCCATTCATGTAATCATACATCCCTGTTGTTTATTTTCATTGCCATTCATCATCATTAACCAAAGGTGCAAAAATCTTCATTACTTCATACAAGTCTTGCCATAATACATTATTTGGACTGATGGTGCATTATTAAAAGGGTAAGGAAAGTTAGAATCATTGGGGTGCCAAGTTTTTAGGCACCTGAGTGATTCTAGCTGCTTACCGCCTACCATGGCTGGTACTCCTGTTAAAAAAAAAAAGACCCAGGCTATTTATTTGTGAACAAAATGCTGCCCTTTTGTTCCAGGCATCCTGCACCTCCCTGGACAAGTGTATTCCCAATTTCTGTAGTGCACATTTGCTCAGTTTCAGTAGGCACAGGGGATGTCTCATAGCACAACAAACACAAGAAAAGCAATAAAATGTTAAAGTAATAGCCTTCAGTGGTTACCCCAAATACATCCTGTGGTGTTTATACAAATAGCCTGTAGATGTCACTGTGCCCAGACTTATACTGTGCATACTTCTTACAGCTTAAAAGTGAAAGTTACTGTTGTGTAATGGCTGCATGAATCTGCTAATAAAGCTCCGTTATACTCTACTCATCCTTGGCTACCCAAAACATAACACATCCGCTGTATGGTCAGCTCAAGAGCTTCTTTTGATATTGGCAAACAATACAGTTGTAGGGGTCCTAAGAGTGGCTATAACATTCCATTAAAAGTAGTGAATGGGGGCTCAATCCATAGTCTTGTGCTTAGGGAGCTTGCTTGTCTTGATTTGCACCATTCCATTCCATAGCCCTCCTATTTTGTAGTAATGCCCTAAAAAGAACCGTAAAAGGGTGTGGCTTAGCAGCCTAGTGGGATACACATATACTGTAGGAGCCAACCAACATGGCCATAAATGTCATTCCCTATATCAAAGACAACTCCCTTAGATTATCCTCATAGCCTGAAGGACGTGAGTTCAGCAAGAACAATTGCATATGATCTTTATATGAGTCTATATATAAGTCTCCGTTCTTTACAAGGTGCAGTGTCCATTTTTGCACACAATTGTTGCCCATTAGCACAAGTTTTTCCCCCCATAATTGCAACACAATTTCAGTAACGCATGAAGCTGCACATTAACCTCTTAAGCGTTTAGCATTGGGATTAGGCTTAGTGCAGCTATACAGAAGTGCAAGGAGTGCAAATACCTTTAAAGGAGAACTAAAGCTCAACTAAAGAAGTAGCTAGAAATGTTGTACATTATGTTTTGGGCTTCTATACCAGCCCAAGGCAACCACAGCCCTTTAGCAGTAAAGATTTGTATCTCCAAAGATGCCCCAGTAGCTCCCCATCTTCTTTTCTGCTGATTCACTGCACATGTGCTGCTGTCACTTACTGATCCTAGGGACCCACTCACAATATACAGTACCCATAGAATAGAAATGTCACAATATAAGGCTGATTATTAATTAATACAGATAATTACTACATGGCAGCACAGAAACCAGTGCAATTAGCATCAGAATTTAATAATCAGCAAACCTGTAGCATCAGCTTATATTACAGGGGAAGCTCATTTTCTGCTGGATAATTAGTGACGAGCCCTAAGCTTAGCTTCTCAACAGCTGCTCAGAGCCCACTGAGCATGTGAGTGTCACAGACACTTTCCAAGATGGTGACCCCCTGTGACAAGTTTGAAGTCCTGGATCATTGCTGCTATTGACAAGCTCAAACTTTAGGCTGGTGCAATAAGTTCACTATATAAAATATGGCATTTTTAGCCACATTCATTTTTAGGATTTAGTTCTCCTTTAATAAATGACAGAAATTCCCTCAACTCTTGCATCCATTTACATCGATGAATTGGTCACTCGCAAAGAAAAAGCTAATTTCCAAGTCTTATTTAATAGGCAATATCCCGTATGAGCTGCCAATTTGCGCGTCTGAAGTGCCAAGTGCTCCACGTTTCCTGTTCTTTTATGTCGAATGTCATAGCCTCATTGTTTTAATAGCCTGTTTATGTCGTTCTAGTGCGTTTCCTTCCATTCACCGAGCAAATGATTAATTAAAATGAAGTAAATACACTCGTCCAGCAATAAAAGGAGCGCACTATACACGTTGGAGGGGAAAATATACTCACCGCAAAGATAATTAGGTCGGCAAGTGACTCAGCTATCTCATTTGCTATTCCCTAGAATGAAGGGAACTTTATCTGATTTGTAGCTGAGTAAAGAAAGAGCCAACTAATGTATTCAATTTCCTGCAGACAAAAGTTCTTAAAAATATCTCCTCTCGAACATTAACTTCCATGTCTGCGAATTACTGTCCTTCGACTCCGGCATAATAAATGATCCCGCTAACGGCCGCTCAGAGCAGACATTAATGGGGCACAACATAGGCAAAGTGACTGAAGCTGTGGTTGTTTCCTGTTCACAATTAATAACCTACTTTCCATTCTGGTCCCCCCGGGGATATATTTATTAATTAATTATTAATTATATTATTTATATTCCTATTTTGCTGACCACACACAGGCCAATCTATTCAGAGGTGTAACTACTATACAGAAAATTCTGCAACCACCTCGTGGCCAGTGTTGTAAGGTCTGTAGTAGGAGTCCACCTACTGGCATAACTACTGTTGCCCCGGACCCCCAATTTGCCCCTCCCCCTTCAGAGGTGTCCCCTGCAAGACATGTGAACTTAAAAACTCTCCTCCTGTTGGCTCTCTGTAGTTACACCACTGAGTCCACCTATTTCTATATTAAATTAACCACCCGCAATTGTATGTGATGTGTTAAAATGGATGCAGTCACAGTGTGTGTTTTTACAAAATGAATGCGATGGTCAAAATTGAGAGAGGACGTGAAATTTCCCTTGTGCGGTGTTTAAATGCCATTAGCAGGTCATTCTTTTGGCATAAATCTTCTGTATCTATTGTCACAATCCACTGAAATACTGGAATTACTGCCATGTTCAGGGTGGTGGGTGTCCACACACACTGTAGCAGCACCAACAGGAATATCTGTTTAAAAAGCCTTTATTTTTCTTTTCTTAGGCTTCATGATCAGGACAGTAACTGATCAAACCCTGGCATCTTGTAATGTAATATATTTGCTGCAACATATACGTCCATTAAAGATTATAATTTCCTGCCATATGCAAATTAGCCTGAGCGAAGACCTCTAACGAAGTTGCGCTAGGCATAATTGAACGATATTGCATCTTCTCTTTGATTGGCGAGGTAATGCTAGAGAAAATTCGCCAGCGTTTGGCTCCCTGGACGCAACTTTGCATTTTAGTAAATTAGCGTTGTCTGAGCAAATGAGTGTAGCGATGGGTGCGAAGCCGTCGCTGGCGAATTTTCGCAGGTTAGTAGATTTCCCCCTATACAAAGAACTGCAATGAGTATGTATTGATGGGAGTAACTTTAATGAATTGTATCTAATTGGATACTATGGGGCAAATTTACTTACCTCCGAAAATCCACCAGCGCTAGCTTCGCGCACATCGCAACAATTTGCCAGGCGTAAATTTGCCTGGACAACGCTAATTCACGAAGATCCGAAGTTGTGCACAGGGTACCGAATGCTTGCGAATTTGCGCTAGCGATAATACGATTAGCAGTTCGAAGTTACGCTAGCGCTGGCTAATTTGCATACGGCGTGCAGTTAAAATACAAGGGATGTATATGTTAGGGATGTAGCGAACTGCCGAGTATGTGTTCGCGAACGCCGTTCGCGAACACCGGCAAAAAATGCGAACAGTTCGCAAACTTCGAACATCCGAAAATCGTTCGATTCGAACGATCGAAGGATTTTAATCATTCGATCGAACGATTTCCGTTCGAATAGAACGATCGAAGCCATTGGATCGAATGATTTCATTCAATCCAATGGCTTTGATCGTTCGATTCGAACGAAAATCGTTCGATTTTAGCGATCGAATGGTCGAATGGTCGAACGATTTTGACGCGAACGCCTATTGGCGAACGTCGCGCGACGTTCGCGAACTACTTCGCTACATCCCTAGTATATGTTGCAGCAAATACATTACACTACACAAGTCCAGGGAAACCTTAATAAAATGTAGGTGTTATATTGCCCTACACATGAGCCCAGTGTATAGTTTATGTGCCATATGTTAGGAAATGTAGGGGAAGCCGGGTACCCTAAAAAAATGAACGCACTTTTGCAGGCTAGCACCCTGAAAAAAGGAAAAGACGCCAGCATTTTTTGGACCTTAGAAAAATTTTCAACAAAATTTCAAGTAAGTCCTGTCTACTCCATTGCACTTTGTACTGGTCTGAGGTGGCGAAGGCAAGTCTGACCATAGAGGTAACGGTCAGAAAAATCAAAAACTTAGTGAATTTGCATAGTAACGCTCTTTTGCCAGAGAGAAAATTCGCCTGACTTAGAGTGTGAAGTTGCGCCAGAGTCTATCTCCTTCGCTAGTGAAATTACACCAGCGACCGTTAGTAAATTGGAAATTTCGCCAGCGTTAGCCACTTCGCCCTTAGTAAATTTGACCCATGGGGTTTATCTATCAAAGAGTGAAGTTAGAGATCGCCACAGTCCTCTAGAGTGAAAGTATGCCCCTCTCCATTCATTTCTATGGGATTTTTAAAGAGTATTTATCAATGGGTGAAAGTTCACCGTTTGATAAATATGCCTGTAAAAATCCAATAGAAATGAATGGAGAGGGGCAGAATTTCCCTCTAGACTGTGGCGATCTCTAACTTCACTCTTTGATAAATATATCCCTATTGGTTACTAGACAGGGAGCACATATTTTACCTTTAATGTTATTATATCAGCCTGAGTGTGTTTTTTGGCAGATGGCTATGCCAAATGGAGCATGTTCCTCGCCCAACATGTTCTTCTCAGGTGGATCTATCTGATTGCTATTACAATGTCCCAAGGCTGAGAGTTCCACAATTCATAAAGCGTCATTTATTTGCCCAATTGCAGTGTACAAAGTGCAATTTCAAACACAATTTACCATGTTTCCATAATGCAGCGATATCCCAAAAATCTGATCGTAATTGCTCCTGTTGTTTTAAAAATACATAATCGTTTCTGATAGGATATTTAGTTTTCCATTAATATGCTGTTTATTTTTAAAGGAGAATTAAAACCCCATAATTAACATTGATAGAGACACTGATTTAATATACACAGTTTTAATAGACAAGATTCAGCAGCCCAATAACAGTAATGATCCATGCCACAGGTTGTCCACAGGAGCTCGCCAACTGCACATGCTCAGTGTGCTCTAGGCTAAGCTTAGGGGCTGTTGGACATCATCAAACAGAATAAATGTATGCACTTACTGTAACAGAATTTGGGTCCGTCCCTATATGGAGTTGTACTGTAGAGTCCTGCGCAGGTCCATTTTTTTGGAACCCGTACCCGCAACCTGCAATCCGCAACCCGGACGCGCAACCGGCATTCTTACCCGCTTGGGCCCGCAAGTACCTTATCTGCAACCCGGACCCGCTGACCATCAAGAATCAGGAAGTGCTGTCATTGTAAACTGGAAGTGACATCATCAGAAGTAGGCGTGATCAGAAAAAAAGGAGCAAAACGGGAAGTGGTCATTGTAAACCGGAAGTGACATCATCAGAAGTAGACATGATCAGAAAAAAGGAGTAAAAATCACTATTGAGAAGACCTGTAGCCCGACCTGCAACCCCGCAGAACCACCGACCCGCGTCAATACCCTAACCCTGAAATTTCTATCCACTACCCGCAAGTTACCGCAGGTTTTTGTGGGTAACCCGCTGCAGTACTCTATTGTACTGTATAGTGTTGCCGATGTTCCAGAGGAAGAATACATCATTCTCTCTGAACTAAGAAATATATTGATACCTACAGTATGTTCCTATGAGGGATAATCCTCATATATGGGAATGCTTGCTGACTATTCTCAGTTATCAAAAGAATAAAAAAAACCACAACAATTAAATCTTGATGTTGAAACATTTTTTTATTTTATCCCTTTGAAAACCTGTGAACGACGTTGGCCTCAAATGAAAGGTGTTCTGTTTGAACATATGGCAACAAAGAACTGAAAGCATATTTTACTTCTCTTTGTAAAGTGATTGAAAGCAACTTCACATGCTAGGTGGAATGTATTGTATTAACCAAAAAACTGTCTTCTTACTGCCATCTACTGTGTCTAAAGAAGGCTGGCTTCTAGTAGAGTAGTATCATGTGAAGCTGGTTAGTTTGTTTGTTTTCCGAAGTCGCCTTATGAGGAAACTTGAAGAGATCACATGATCAATAAGTGTTAGTGGGGGATTTTCAAAACCTTTAGTAGTGTGATATTGGACCATTCTTCAAGCAAACAAGCCTCCAGTTCTTGGAGAGATTAACAAGTTGGAAATAGACTTTCCCTGGTCACTATGGCAGCATCCACACCTATGGGTTTATCCCCGCCCTCACTTTGTTATAGGACAGAAGTTAATTAGATTAATTAACTACTCTATATGACCCACTTCCCCCCTCAGCTCACTGTCTTTTTTCTGTCCTCGCTTTTTTCGGGCCTTTTGGGGGCCAAGATTTTCTTTTATGGCTCACATGGACCCAAGGTTGGGATCCCATACCTGGGAAGTTGGCCTCTCTTCCTGGTAGGGCTTTGCGGGAGTATTTCCTCTCAGAGGAGATCGGCAAGCCACCCCCGTTACTAGGCAGCCCGGGGTATCATGCTCCATATTCTATGGGAGTTTTTTATTCCTGCGTCTAAGACCAGGTTTCGGGCGGCACTTAGCTAGGGTTCCGGAAGTACGCTATTCACCGATGCGTTCCAGCTTGGCGCGCATGACGTCACTTCCGGGTACGCGTCACTTCCGGTTTTTCACATAGCGCGAACACGGAAGTGTTTTTAAAAGTCGCGCAGATAGCTAGTTTCTTTCTCCTCAGAGTCCTAGCAGTTGCGTTCAGCTGTTGCAGGTATTTATTTTGCCTGGAAGCTCCTTTGCTTAGCTTTTCTTTGAGGTAAGACGTTTTTATGTTTTTTACCTTTTATAGATATGGAGATTAATCCTCAAGTGCCTAGTAGCCCAGAAAATGCTGCCACAGACATTAGGAGGTGAGCCATGTTAGGTAAGTGTGTTATTTATGGAAAAAAAGAGTGCATATATTTATTCTTCTCTTACTGGCTTTATTGCAGTGTGCCTGCCCCAAGAAAATCCTTATCAAAAGAGAAGAATAGAATTTGTGTGGCATGTGATAACACAGCCTTAAAACACTCAAAATTGTGTGAGCGATGCACAAGAAGATTAGCTGGTGATGCAGCTGCAGACACTGCTGATGTTATGAGATGGATCAGAGAGGCAGTTATAGAAGGAGTTACTCTTGCTACAAAGCGTAATAATGAAGATATAATGCAGGATAATGGTGCCTCAACTTCGCGGAGAGGTCAGATGTCTGCAGGATGGCAGTCACCTACAGAGTCTGCTGAAGATGAACTTGAAGAAGAACAACTTAGTTCAACCTTTGATATGTCTCTAGTAGAGCCTTTAATTAAAGCTGTTAGAGCACAGCTAGAACTCCCTGAAAAGGCGGAGCAACAGACATCCTCGTCAAATCCATTTAAATTTCTAAAAAGAGAAAGGTCGACTTTCCCTTTACATGAGGTAATTAAGGAAATTATCTTAAAAGAGTGGGAAAAGACGGATGCTAAATTTCCTATTCCTCCAAGGGTACAAAAACTATATCCTTTTACAACAGAAGAGGAGATTATTTGGGAGAAGACTCCTAAGGTAGATGCAGCAGTGTCCAGGCTTTCCAGTAAAACACTTTTACCGGTGGAAGATGTAATGTACTTCTTAAACCCAATGGATAGGAAGATGGAGTCATCTTTAAAGAAAACTTATTTGGCATTAGGAGCTACGTGCAGACCAGCTTTAGCACTGACTTCAGTAGCCAGAGCAATGCAGATGTGGCTACAAAATGTGGAACTGGCCTTAAAAGAGGGAGTCAATAGAAGAGACATAATCGAATCCTTAGCCGAATTAAAATTGGGTACAGATTTTGTCACGGAGGCCTCAGTAGACATGGTTAGGTCATCATCTAGAGCTATGGCCCTGTCAATTGCTGCAAGAAGAGCACTGTGGTTAAGGGCATGGAATGCTGATAAGGCTTCTAAAATGAATTTGTGCAACCTACCATTTGAAGGGCAGATGCTCTTTGGAACCAAATTGGAAGATATAATTAAGAAGGTGACAGGGGGAAAAGGTGTTTTTCTACCTCAAGAAAGGAAAGGTTTCAAGCCAACGGATTTCCGAACAGACAGATCATCCTTTCGGAACAAAAGTAATTTTTCAGAACAAAGAAATTTCAGGTTTGCAAGACAACCAACTCAGTGGAGAGGAGGTCAATCTTCACTATTTAAAAATCAAAGAGGAAGAGGAACAGAGGTTAAATCAACAAAAAGATTCTGAATGCTTGACAGTCCATGCTTCAGGGATACCCAGGAGGCTAACATATTTTGTAGAAGTGTGGACAAAGTCGATAAGCGATCGCTGGGTATTGCAAACGCTAAGTCAAGGCTATTACCTGGAATTCAAGGAAATGCCGAAGTACAATCACTTTGTGTTATCAAAGATTCCCAATGCAACAGACCAGAGAAAAGTGATGATAAGTTATGTTCAACAGTTGTTAAAGGATGGAGCCATTTTGCCTGTTCCCAGAGAGTTTCAGGGACAAGGGATTTACTCAGTCCTATTTATGTTGATGAAGAAAACAGGGGATTTTCGTCCAATACTGGATCTAAGGTCAATCAATGTGTTTCTGCAAATAAGAAGGTTCAGGATGGAGTCCATTTATTCAATAATAAAAGAAATCCAGATAGGAGACTGGCTTCTATCTTTAGATTTAAAAGATGCCTATTTTCATATCCCAGTGGCTGTCTCGCACCAAAAGTTCCTAAGATTCGCTTTAAGTCAGGATCTACATTACCAGTTTACTTGTCTTCCATTCGGCCTGGCAACGTCACCACGAGTGTTCTCAAAAGTCCTACAGACACTTATCGCAGAGATCAGAAGACAAGGAATTCAAATATTTCATTATTTGGACGACATTTTGATGAAGTTGCAGGACCCACAAGTATTAACAATACAAAGAGATGTAGTCATCAGGATCCTTCAAGATCATGGCTGGGTTTTAAATCTGGAGAAGAGTCAGCTGGTTCCTTCCCAAGATCTGATATATTTGGGAGCCAGGTTTCTAACAGTACAGGGTTTAGTAACTCTACCAGACAAAAAGAAGGAGAAGATAAAGGCAGCAGTCAGAGATCTGATGCAGAGGCCTTGGAGCTCAGCTCGGGAAGTGAGCAGTGTATTAGGTCTCCAGACTTCGACATTCCCTATGTTAAAATGGGCACGGTGGCAGATCAGACCACTACAGAGCATGTTTTTGAATCAATGGAATTCAATTACGCAGGACTGGAATCAAAGAATTGTTATGCAAGTAGAAACCAAAGACAAATTAAGATGGTGGATGTTGGAAAGCAATCTGTCCAAGGGACTTTCTTTAGAGGCAGTCAAATGGAAGGTGATAACAACGGACTCCAGTCCGTACGGATGGGGTGCACATGTGGAAGGTTATTGTCTACAAAGTCTGTGGAAAACGGAGGAGCAGTTACTGCCAGCCAATGTGTTGGAGCTCAGGGCAGTTTGGAAGGCGATTCAGCAATGTGGTCGCAAGTTGAAAGGAGCAGCATTGTTAGTCAAGACAGACAACATGGCAGCAGTTTCTTATATAAGAAAACAAGGAGGGACTCACAGCCAGAGTCTTATAAGGGAGTTGTATCCGATCATGACTTGGGCGGAGTCGAATTTACAGGACATATCAGCCATTCATCTCCCAGGAAAACAAAATGTGCTAGCAGACTTTCTAAGTCGTGCAAAGATAAGCAGACACGAATGGGAGTTGAATCCCAAAGTGTTTATTCAGATTGTACAGAAATGGGGTCTGCCGGATGTGGATCTGATGGCCACGACGAACAATCGGAAAGTCGACACGTTCTTTTTCCCGATTCCCCTGCAATCAGACAGCAGCAGTGGATGCTCTCCAGCAGGATTGGAGTGTAGGTCTCCTATATATCTTTCCTCCAACACCTCTAATCCCTCACATACTGAGGAAGATCAGGGCAGAGAAAGCGGACATAATCGCAATAATTCCAGATTGGCCAAGGAGAAGTTGGTACCCAATGCTCAGATCCTTGGTAATAAGGAGCCCCTGGAGACTGCCTCAAAGGGAAGATATCTTGAGTCAGGGTCCTGTCAGGCATCCCAATCCTCATGTCTTATGCCTCACAGCTTGGAGGTTGAGAGGGAAAGGTTAAGTAAGGAGGGCCTTTCTAATCAGGTAATCAATACGATGCTGTCTGCTAGAAAGATTTCTACAAACAGAACGTATGATAGAATCTGGAGCATCTTTTCAGACTGGTGTAAAGAAAGGAAAATAATTCAAGAACAAGTAAATATTATGCAGATTCTCGACTTTTTACAAGCAGGTTTTGATAAGGGTCTAAGTCTGAGAACCCTAAAGTTGCAGGTGTCTGCTATTTCAGCTCTCATAGGAGTTCAGTGCGCAAAGGATAAAAACATTTCAAAATTTATGGCTGGAGTTTTACATCTCAGACCTCCAGTAAGAGCACTGTCAGCAACCTGGAATCTGCCGTTGGTATTACAGGCTCTTACAGAAGAACCTTTTGAACCTCTCAAGGAAATATCACAGATGTTTCTCACAATTAAGACTGTGTTCCTTACAGCAATAACTTCCTCAAGGAGAGTCAGTGACTTACAGGCTTTGTCGTCGGTTTCGCCTTTTACTGTAATTCAACCTCATCAAGTAATATTAAGGCCAGTGCCAGGGTATTTACCCAAGGTTGTATCAACTTTTCATGTCAATCATGAATCAGTTTTACCAGCTTTCTGCCCAGATCCTGTATCAGAACAGGAAAAGAAGTGGCATATGTTGGATCTAGTTCGCTGTATTTCCATTTATTTAGAAAAAACAATGGAATGGAGAAAGTCAGACAGACTTTTTGTGGTCCCCGATGGTGCCAGGAAGGGACAAGCAGCTTCAGTGGCTACTTTGAGCAGATGGATTGTGAAATGTATTCATTTGGCTTACAAGGCGAAAGGGTTACAATCTCCTAAAGGGGTTAAAGCACACTCCACAAGATCCTTGAGTACTTCTTGGGCTTTTCAGGCGAATGTTGGGCTGGAAAAGATTTGCAAGTCTGCATCTTGGTCTTCAACAAACACATTTCTAAATCATTATCATGTAAATTTATTTACTTCAGAAAAGACTTCCTTTGGTAGGAAGATACTGGAAACGGTCCAGTTGGCCGATTAATACAAATTTTCAGTTATGCATATAAGTGGTGTAAGTGTTTATATGATGAACCCACCCTATTCGGACTGCTAAGGTACTAACCCATAGGTGTGGATGCTGCCATAGTGACCAGGGAAAACGGAAAATTTTATCATACTTACCGTAATTTTCGTTTCCTGGTTACTATGGGCAGCATCCACACCAAACCCTCCCACTATAATCTCGGACATCAAAAGACAGTGAGCTGAGGGGGGAAGTGGGTCATATAGAGTAGTTAATTAATCTAATTAACTTCTGTCCTATAACAAAGTGAGGGCGGGGATAAACCCATAGGTGTGGATGCTGCCCATAGTAACCAGGAAACGAAAATTACGGTAAGTATGATAAAATTTTCCGTTTTACACTCTGTAGAATGTCCCATAAAAGATCAATGATGTCTTGTGAATGGGGACATCATGACTTCATCCTGTTCATGAAACAACTTTGTTGAGCTTTGTGTGTTGGGCCAGAATTATCTTGGAATATAGGAACAATAAGAAGGGTCTCACCAAACACTGCATTTGGTTCTGTAAAATGCAGTGGCGTAACTACCGGGGGAGCAGGGGGTACAATGGGGCCAGGGCCCGCACACCCTCAGGGCCCCCCCGGCAGCTCACGCGCCACGATTCCCGGGCGGTTCTGGGTGTACAGAGTGGGACAGGGGGCCCGGCAGCGCGTCCCGCGCCAGGGCCCGTCCCCCTCTAGTTACGTCACTGGTAAAATGGTCAAATTCATTGGCCATTATATGACCATGAAAACTAGAGCAGTGGAGTCGGAGTCAGCATTATGAAGTGTAAGGGTTTAGGTAGCTGGGATCAGTTTCCTGGGGATAGCACAGCCCATGGCACAAGCACAACTCATGAGAGTATAGTCTCTTTTTGGCAGTTTATTATCACATGCAGCAGAATAAACAAAACAAATCATTCAAAATAAAATCCTTGCCACTTATTGGGCTTCTAACTAACCAGGAGTAGGCCTACTGCCTGTCTCCTCAACCCAAATGAAAATGAAGTACAAACAAAGTTCCAACCTTGTAGGGATTCCACAATCTCTCTGTGCTCATACAAACAGCTTCCCTGTGTCTTTCTTTCTCAGACTGCAGCTCTGGCTTGAGCTGCCTTTTTAATTAACCACCTGAGTCTGAGATGCCTCTGGATAACACAAAAAACCCGGTCTGGATTAACAGTCCCGTAACCACTCTGTTAGGAACCTGGGGCATAAATAAGCTCCGTCCTGGACTTTCCCAGGTATCCTAATGGTGACCTTACCACATAAGTCAGAAGCAATTTTGGGTATCTGGATTCAGTCACCAAAAATGTACCAACTCCGGTTCCTAATAACTTTAAATACAAGCAATGAAAATAATCAAATGTGATTTAAGAGCTTCTATGAAAGAGGATCTGGCAGAAGCAATTCTGTTTCTGAGAACAATACTTTAGTTAATTGTGAATTGTATTTAACAGGTATTCTACAGTTATATGCCAGGTTCAATTAATATACAAGTTGTTTTAGGTTTTCCAATTGTTTTTTGTTTATGTAGTTTAACTTTGATTTCGGTTTAGATTTACCAAAGGATGTGGTTTATATTTTTGAGCTTTAGCTGTGATAAAATCCCTTGTATGGTGTGTACTTATTACACCAGATGTGATATACTGTTAGCATGTACTGGTATGTAATCTGTGCCTTTTCTTTTTTTTTTCCCAGCTTGAATGGCTGCCCCCCATGGCTACACAGCAGCTTGTTTATATAAACTATAGTAGTACTTATCTGTTATCTACTGTGTATCCTGTGTTTGAATGGCTGTCCCCATGGCTACACAGCAGCTTGTTTATATAAACTATAGTAGAGCTTCTGAAGCAAACACACCTGTTTTACCAGTGCAGAGCAATAGTACATTATATTATATTTTTGATGTTACTGTTCCTTTAAAAACCAAGGAGTAGGAGTCCAAAGATGTATGTATGGACTCCACAGCCCTGATGGAAACGGCTCTCCTACAATATGTATCCATCATTAGGTTTTACAGCGTGTGCATTAGCGCAGGCGACTTTGAATTGTAGCCTATGGGGAAAAACGCTGAGGCAGTTCGGGGAGATAGTCACGCAAAAGACGAGGCGATTAGTCGCCAGGCGACAAAATCTTCCCGGATCTCCTCGTGTGGACTAGCCCTAAGGCTACATCACTTGAGATGTTTTTGTTCAATAAAATATACTTTTAATTGCATTAAGCATTGGAGTGAAGTCCGGTTTGTGCCAGTCCTACTGTGAAAATCCTATTGTATCTATGAAACAGCTAGGTATTCTACCAAAATTTTATCCTACGTGGCCTTCAGGCTCACAACCCCCCCCCCCCAAAAAAAAGGCCAACCCTGCATTTAGGGAACAACTGTTTTTATTTTCCATAGTTTTGTGCACCACTTTCATTTTCCATGTGGCGTTTCCATAGTTTTGTCCACCGCTGAGTATTACATATGAAAGCAAACATAATTAATCAGAAAGTATTAATAGTAGAACAGGCGACAAAAGCCATCACACCTTCTTGAAGTTTTCTCAGTTTGGCAGTATAGCGATTGGAGGGAGTTGAAAATTGGACAGAGGATAATGTCAGTCAATCTGCTCTAGGCTTTAATTAACTCAAATTGAACCAAGTGACTAAAGGGTAATGTTCAGTTATTATTCTGTCTCCGTATTGAGAAACGTAATGTTCCCCTGCATCAGGTGCTGTCAATACCAAAAAAAGCAATTGATTAGAGCTGATCTCCTTAGTGCTATAGAAGGAACACCAATTAGGAGAGGGCTAACGAAGCCCCTGAGGAATATGTACAAAGCAAAGGTGGGGTTGGCATACAAAAAAGCGCCTAATCAAAGAGTTATGTATGCAGTCTCCAACTGCTAACAGGGAAATGAAATCAAATTAGCTACCAAATAGCATAGGGCAGTATTTATTTCAGGGTGATCACTTCTAATGAGTTTTCCAGTTTTTAAAGAATTTTTAACCCCAAAACAGAATTTTACGGTAGTACTTTTAGTTTTGGGATTGTTTAAGGCCAGATTTGTCAGTAAATGCTGATTTGTTCAGAAAGGAGTTGTAAGACAGTCAGGTGTCTGGATATGCGAAGTTGCGCTAGCGTTACTGCCCCAAGCGAAGCGAAGTTGCGCTAGCATTGCCTAATTTGCATACGGCGGGAAGTTAAAGTTGAATGGACGTATATGTTGCAGCAAATACATTACACTACACAAGCCCGGGAAACCTTAATAAAATAAAATAAAGTTGTTATATTGCCCTACACATGAGCCCAGTGTATAGTTTAGGTGCCATATGTTAGGAAATGTAGGGGGGAAGCCGGGTACCCAGAAAAAATTAACGATCTTTTGCAGCCTATCACCCTGAAAAAGGAAAAGTCGCCAGCGTTTTTTAGGACTTTTTCAACTATTTTTTGAGGAAGTCCTATCTACTCTATTGCACTTTGCATGGTCTGAGGTGGTGAAGGCAAGTCTGGCGTAAGAGGTAACGTTCAGTAAAATCTAGGGATGCACCGAATCCACTTTTTTGGATTCGGCCGAACCCCCGAATCCTTCTTGAAACATTCGGCCGAATACCGAACCAAATCCGAACCCTAATTTGCATATACAAATTAGGGGCGGGAAGGGGAAAACATTTTTTACTTCCTTGTTCTCTTACAAAAACCCACGCAATTTCCCTCCCCGCTCCTAATTTGCATATGCAAATTAGGATTCGGTTCGGCCGGGTAGAAGGATTCGGCCGAATCCGAATCCTGCTGAAAAAGGCCGAATCCCGAACCGAATCCTGGATTCGGTGCATCCCTAGTAAAATCCGCATGTTAGTGAATTTGTGTAGTTACGTCCATTCGCCAGAGCACAAGTTTGACAGGCGTAAGGGAGCAAAGTACCACTAGAGTCTATCTCCTTCGCTAGCGAAGTTACGACAGTGACCGTTAGAAAATCGACGAAGTAACGAAATTACGCCATGCTAGCCAATTGTCGCTAGCGTTAATCACTTCGTCCTTTAGTAAATCTGCCCCATAGTGTCAATCGGGCAGTTGTAAACGAGACAGGGCATGACGGATCTAGAAGATTTATTAAAGAACATTTTGATGCTACGGATATAAAAAGATTTATAAAGCAGGACCCAATCTCTGCTTTGCAACATAAATACGGGGGAAATGAAAATTAAATTTCACCATGAAAGGGCCAAGTTATTTTCGGTAACAAGCTGAACTTCAGCCTTTGCACACAGTACAAATATGAAATAAGGCACCTCATTAAAATCCTAGTTTGATCAAAAGGTAACAAATATTTGCTGAAGCAATACAACTTGGAAAAGAAAAAAAACTGTAATTATCTGGCAGTCCTCTAATTATGGAAACATCAGATTAATGCAATTTCTGCACTGTAACACACTTAATTAGGCCATAGTATAATTAAAGAATCAAATACATTTGGATGTCATGGTAACAGAATAATAAAGGAGAAGCTTTACATGTATATTTGTGGAAACATAATGGTTCACAGAACAGACGAATAATTTTCTGTTTGTGTGTTAGTGTGCATATACTGTATACACGTATAATTAAAATACAGGTATTAGACCTGTTATCCAAAATGCTTGGGACCTGGGGTTTTCTGTATAACGGGTCTTTCTGTAATTTGGATCATCATACCTTAAGTCTACTAGAAAATCAAATTAAATAAACCCAATGGGCTGCTTCTGCTTCCAATAAGGATTAATTATATCTTAGATGGGATCAAGTACAAGCTACTGTTTTATTATTACAGAGAAAAAGGGAAATCATTTTTAAAGATGTGGATATTTGATTATAATAGAGTCTATGAAAACAGCCTTTCCATAGTTCGGAACTTTCTGGATAACTGGTTTCTGGATAACAGATCCCATACCTGTACAAGAGCCATGGAGAACCTTCAGAATTTTATCTTAAATGATCTTAGAAATCTGAAGTGACATTTATAGGACCAGTATCAAAGAGGAGCAATATGCTCATGGAGCTACATTGTGACTAAGATCATTTTTATAATACACAAGAACCAGGAATAATCTAAGCCAGTGCTGTCCAACTTCTGTGGTACCGAGGGTCGGATTCTTTCTGGTCTACATGGTGGAGGGCCGATAATGGAAGTCAGTGTTATCCACTCCATGTTTTTTAGACCACACCCACTTTAAACCACACCCATGTTACCCCATGTCCCCATTATAGCACACCAAAAAACCAAATGGTTGGTGCTCACTGCAGAGATATCACTCATATTTGACATACCCTTAAAGGAGAAGGAATAGCATTTTACACTTGGGGGAGACAAAGGTTAGGCACCCCCAAGTGACTACTTTTACTTACCTGACGCCCCCGGGACTGTGCTCCTATCAGCAGAAAACCGCACCAGCCCCAGGTTCTTGTAGCGAGCACCATGGAGAGATCCTCTTCCTGCTTCTTCGGTTCTTCTCGCAGTTGTGCATGTGCAGTAGAGCGAAAAGTCAAACTTTAACGAAAAAGTCGGCTATTTCGCTGTACTGCACATGCGTCTTTTCCCCTGGGAAATTTGAAAACACGATGGAGTAGGAAGAGGATCTCTCCCTGGTGCTTGCTAGAAAACCCCGGGCCTGTGCGGTTTTCTGCTGAACCGGAGCACCGGCCTGGGGTGTCAGTTAAGTAAAAATAGTCACTTGGGGGTGCCTAACTTTTAGCACCCCAATTGTAAAATGCTATTCCTTCTCCTTTAAATACATATACCTCCTCCTCACCTGTGGATAACAAAACACCCCCTCCCCAGCACATGATTAAACACCTTAGGGGCCCCTAACAATAATTTTTAAATACTAACAAACCCACAGAACAAATACCAGGCTTACGTCAATAGGGCGGGAAGAGTATGGCACACACAGGGAGCATAGCGCAGGCAGAGTATGGCACACACAGGGAGCATAGGGCAGGCAGAGTATGGCACACATGGAGCATTGCGCAGGCAGAGTATGGCACACACAGGGAGCATAGGGAAGGCAGAGTATGACACACTGGGAGCATAGAGCAGGCACAGTACGGCACACACAGGGAGCATAAGGCAGGCAGAGTATGACACACAAGGAGAATAGGGCAGGCAGAGTATGGCACACACAGGGAGCATAGAGAAGGCAGAGTGTGACAAACTGGGAGCATAGGGCAGGCAGAGTATTGCACACACAGGGAGCATAGGGCAGGCAGAGTATGGCACACAGGGACCATAGGGCAGGCAAAGTATGGCACACACAGGGAGCATAGGGCAGGCAGAGTATGGCACACACAGAGAGCATAAGGCAGGCAGAGTATGACACACACAGGGAGCATAGGGCAGGCAGAGTATGGCACACACAGGGAGCATAGGGCAGGCAGAGTATGGCACACACAGGGAGCATAGGGCAGGCAGAGTATGGCATACACAGGGAGCATAAGGCAGGCAGAGTATGGCACACACAGGGAGCATAGGGCAGGCAGAGTATGGCACACACAGGGAGCATAGGGCAGGCAGAGTATGGCACACACAGGGAGCATAGGGCAGGCAGAGTATGGCACACACAGGGAGCATAGGGCAGGCAGAGTATGACACACACAGGGAGCATAGGGCAGGCAGAGTATGGCACACACAGGGAGCATAGGGCAGGCAAAGTATGGCACACAGGGAGCATAGGGCAGGCAGAGTATGGCACACACAGGGAGCATAGGGCAGGCAGAGTATGGCATACACAGGGAGCATAAGGCAGGCAGAGTATGGCACACACAGGGAGCATAGGGCAGGCAGAGTATGGCACACACAGGGAGCATAGGGCAGGTAGAGTATGGCACACACAGGGAGCATAGGGCAGGTAGAGTATGGCATACACAGGGAGCATAAGGCAGGCAGAGTATGGCACACACAGGGAGCATAGGGCAGGTAGAGTATGGCACACACAGAAAGCATAGGGCAGGCAGAGTATGGCACAATAACATATAATGAAATCGGGAATGGATACTCCAACGGAGGAACTGTGCTGCTTTAAAAGCACTAAAGAAGGAGAAGGTGCAGTGTTTTTAAGTAAATATGGCAAACACAGTACAGTAACGGAAAAAGTGATTAAAAAGTACTGCCCCATATTACAAAATGATGATAGATTGAACAAATTTTGTAAAAACAACCCTCTGTTCTGCTATAAGCGAGAGCAGACACTTAAAGACATGCTTTGTCCAGCGGAAAAAAAATGTAAGAGACAGGATAGAAATTTCCAGGGAAAGGAAGTTACAGGTACATTCCCATGTCTCCAATGCATATGCTATTCGTCAGTAATCAAAGGAAATATGGTCCAACAACCCACAAAAGGCTTTAATATTCCGGTAAAACATTATGCAACATGTAATACAACAGGTGTCGTAGAAGTGCCCGTGTGGTCAGGTGTACGTAGGCCAAACTTCCCGTGTGGTTAAAGAATGGATAAAAGAACATAAAGGGAATACACGCAAATTTAAATCCAATACTGCAACTGATACTCCTGTATATCGCTACTTTAATATACATAAACATAACGCCACTCAGTTAAAATGGTTGGTACTTGAAGTGATTGATAATCCACAGAGAGGTGGAAATAAGAAACAATTGTTGCTACAGAAAGAAACACTATGTATTAAAAGGTTACATAGTTTGTATCCAATAGGTATGAATGACCAGCGGAGTATTGCAAGTTTTTTATAAACTACTGAATACAAATGTATCACTTTACTAACCAGAATCTTGTTCTCTTTACAGGGAGAAAAATTGATGCTGCCTATCTTTTCTGAATAAAAAGTAGGATACCTGGTCCTCATGAGTAACACATGGGTAAGACACAGGTGGTAGCAGCAGCTTAATTATGTGTAACATCCTTCTCTTTAGCAGGTAATGGCTAATGTAAATTTAAGCCTTAAATGTGAACTTAATAGATGCATAAATGTTGTCATGTCTTGCTCATGATTAGAGTGTAATATATAGGCTTCTTTAGCAGCACTGGGGACAAGTGCTAACCGATTTGTGTTAATGAACTTGAATACCAGGGCCGGAACTAGGGGTAGGCAGAGTAGGCACGTGCCTAGGGTGCAAAGCTTGGGGGGCGCCAGGCACGTACCTTTAGCTGCTGCCTACCCCAGTCCGATGTGAAGTGCTGCTCCTTGTGCGCACGTGCACACCTACGTGAGGGAAGTATGACATGCGCAATGACGTTACTGCGCCTATTTAAGGGGAGTGTGGAGTGTGCTGGACGCGGCTCTTAGCATGCATGTACGCGCTCATGTACGAGCGCGCTCTGTGTAGGGGGCGACTTGGCCGGCCGAGTTGCCTGGGGCGCAAGGCCAGTATGGCCCGGCCCTGTTGAATACACACAAAATTGGGACTTTGTAAATATGAACTGCACCTTGAATCACACAAGTAAAAGAGGCCAGGCTGCAAAGGATTCCCCATGGCACTTGCCTCCCATGAATTTTGAGTTCACCAATAATTTTGAAGGGGGTGGGGATAACACACCTTAAATATTTCTGTGTAACTAATTTGTGTTGTAACACTTGAGAAAGAGCCCACAGCTCGAAACATGTTGTGTTAATAAAGAAAGTAGCAGCACAGTTCCTGCGTTGGAGAATCCATTCCCGATTTCATTATATGTTATTGCAACTTTACATAAAGCCTGGGAATTGGATATCGGATTTCTTAAAGATATACCTCAACCTGGTCCACCAATTCTTGTATCATTACAGAGTATGGCACACACAGGGAGCATAGGGCGGACAGAGTATGGCACACAGGGAGCATAGGGCAGGCAGAGCATCGCACATACAGGGAGCATAGGGCAGGCAGAGTATGGCACACAGGGAGCATAACAGTCATTAATAAACCATACAAAATGGTTATCCCTATAAAAAAAGTGCTTGGTGAGATTGTTTGCACCATGTCTCCTGTAGAAGAGGAGGATATTTGAAGCCATCTGATATGTCCTTGCAACTCACAATTATTTTAAAGTAGAAGAAAAAGTTAAAACTAAGTAAGCCTTATCAGAAAGGTCCACCTAAATATACCAGTAAACCCCATAAAGTAATGCTGCTTTGAGTCCTCTGTCAAAAGAAACACAACATTTGTTTCCTTCTATTGTGTACTCATGGGCTTCTGTATCAAACTTCCTGTTTTCAGCTTAAACCTCCTTGCCCCGGGCGTGAGCATGCTCAGTTTGCTCCTGTTCCTCCCCCCTTCTCTGCTGTAATCTAAGCCAGAGCTATAAGTGAGCAGGGAAAGACTCAGGCAGGAAGTGATGTCACACCAAGCTAATATGGCAGATGTTATCCTAAACAAATAGAGAGCTTCTAGAGCTTTTTACTCAGGTATGATAAAATATTCTACAGAATAAACATAGCATTCTAGCTTGCACTATTGCAGCTAATCTATTGGCAATAAAATGCCTCCGTATCTTTTCTTCTCCTTTAATACATGATAAGGGTACATTATTCCCTATATGAGCAATTACTATGCAAATAATCTTAAATATGAGCTCTTTAAATATATGACTTGAATGACATTAGTAGTAACCAGCATGAAGAGGATAGTTATTGTGTAGTAAAGAGTACAACACCCTACATATAAAGAATGACTAGTGAATAAGTAAATGATCACTCAGCAGAAAGTATGTGTCTCAGTTGTGGGGCACTGTCCTCCATATGCAACATAACTGGCACGGGTAGGTAATAGATATACTGCATATATATTAATGTTGAATGTTCCTTGATGTGGAAAACGACTGCTATAAATGCATGTACTGTATAGCCATAACGAAAGTTTTAGATTATTTAAAACTTTGTTTCTTCGGAAAATTAGCTGGCAGTTTCTCACTATCACTGTGAGAATATTGCCCTCTAGTGGTCATCTGTGGCAGATTCTTAGACAATCAACTATGAAAAGGCACAGTGAAACATGAATGTAAAAATCCTTCCATTACTATTATAGTAATTATACACACATTACCTGTTTACATAGTAACAACATTTAAGTAGTGATATAAAACCTCACAGCAACATGGGGCAATAAAGCATATAAAAATTAGGGATGCACCGAATCCACTAATTTGGATACGGCCGAACCCCCGAATCCTTCTCGAAAGATTCGGCAGAGTACCGAACCGTATCCTAATTTACATCTGCAAATTAGGGGTGGGAAGGGGAAAACATTTTTACTTCCTTTATTTGTAACAAAAAGTCACATGATTTCCTCCCCAACCCCTAATCTGCAAATGCAAATTAAGAGTCGGATGCGGCTGGGCAGAAGGATTCGGCCGAATCCAAATCCTGTTGAAAAAGGCCGAATCCTGGATTCGGTGCATGCCTAATAAAAATAAGTGGAAAGATAGGACAAATTGTTGAGAAAATCGTCAAGCACTCCGGACTCCACTCATGAAGTTAAAAACAACTTTTATTTCAGCAGTTTAAAAACATGGAATCCTAAAGCGTTTCGTATCCAAAGATAGGTAGTCATATGTCATCTTTGGATACGAAACGCGTCAGGATTCAATGTTTTTAAACTGCTGAAATAAAAGTCGTTTTTTACTTCATGGGTGGAGTCTGGAGTGCTTGCCGATTTTCTCAACAATTTGCACAGACACCTCCTGCTACGGGTTCGGGGTGACGTACCCAGGCCACTCGATACGTCAGGTGACTGCTTTTCCCAATTCAAGTTTCGGCAGAAAGTTGGTCTATGCTAAAGTGTGGGACCTGGGGTTTTTACATCCAGGTCACAGTGTACACAGGGTGAGCGATTTTCAAGTTCGAGGCTAAGAATTAGAATTAATAAAATTGATTTGATAAGCACCCTGTATAAGCTTCAGATAAAGGGACTGAGCAGCTTTCATCCATATCATTTATTGAAAGATAGGACAAGCCAAAAAGTTGCTTCTCACCATTAAAAGTTAAGTCACTCGCAGTGTTTCACTGCCTACTGAAATAGTTGGGGTTTATATGTGATTTTAGTTGATATCTATTAAATTTGTGGCACTCAAGCACTTTGGTATAGAAGGTCATTAGGTATTGTGTAGAAGATAAGAATTTCTTACCTGTAAATTGTCTTTTCTTCAGGTCTTCTCAGGCAGCACACCAAGAGAGATAGGCCCTCCTACTAGGGGCAGGAAACAGCATGAAACACCCTCCCCTCCCGATATTCTCCTGTGTTAGTTAAAGGGATCCTGTCATGTTTTTTTTCAAAACACATCAGTTAATAGTGCTGCTCCAGCAGACTTTTGCACTGAAATCCAATTTTCAAAAGAGCAAACAGATTTTTTATATTCAGTTTTGAGATCTGACATGGGGCTAGACATATTATCAGTTTCCCAGCTGCCCCAATCATGTGACTTGTGCCTGCACTTTAGGATGGAACTACTTTCTGGCAGGTTGTTATCTCTCCTACTTAATGTAACTGAAGTAGTCTCAGTGGGACTTGGCTTTTACTATTGAGTGTTGTCCATAGATCTACCAGGAAACTGTTATCTTGTTTTAGGGAGCTGCTATCTGGTTACCTTCCCATTGTTCTTTTGTTAGGCTGCTGGGGGGGGGTGATATCACTCCAACTTGCAGTACAACAGTAAAGAGTGACTGAAGTTTTTCAGAGCACAAGTCACATGACTGGGGGCAGCTGGGAAACTGACAATATGTCTAGCCCCATGTAAGATTTCAAAATTGAATATAAAAAAATCTGTTTACCAAGTAACTTGCTTGACCGTTTGGGGACCAAAAAAACGGAAGAATAAATTCCTTTCCTTTCTTCGTCTTGAGGAACAGGAACCAAAACATGAGATTGAACGAATTTGTGAATTCCCTTGAGCAGAAATGTTTTCTTCACAAATTCTCTGGGAACTCTTGTGCAAAGAAAACGAGGTTTCGGGTAAGAAGCTAACTCTAGTCTGTACCGTTCCTTGATTATACTTAGAACTCAAGGATCACTGGTGATCCTTGTCAATCGTCAAAAAAATAACGAAGCCTTCCCCCTACCGGTCCGAATGATCTGGCGTCAGAACTTATCTGTCTTGCGAGATTCTTCTCTAAAACTGGTTCTATCCTCAACTAGTATAGTCATTTTTCAGCCAATCTGGAGATTTCCACATCAACCTTAGGCGGAATATTCCAGGCAGCTGCCACTTTGTCATCAAAGGGAAAGAGAACCTACTTTTTAGGCAGCGTCAACTTCTTTTCCAGCTTTAACCATTCCTTGGAAATAATGCCTGAAATAAAATCTGAGAGAAGAGTTGAGTAGCAGTTCAGTAGAGGAGCGTAGTAAGCGGTTGGGTGAGTATATAGAGATGAGTTCAGAGATGTAGGGCGATGTTATGAAGTGCTTTGAATGTCAGGGTCATTAATTTGAATTTGATTCTGAAAGGTAGCAGAAGCCAGTGTGGGGATTGATAGAATGGCCTGGGGAGAGGGGGCGATAGTGGAATTGTTAACTATGATGGATACTTCTGGGATGTTACTGGTGTTAGCTGTAGGAAAGAGAACCATTTCAGTTTTAGAGAGGTTCAATTTAAGGTAGTGTTGCGACATCCAGGTAGAGATAGCGGACAGGCAGGAGGAGACGCGAGTTAAGAGTTCTGGGTTGAGATCAGGAGATGAGAGATAGAACTGAGTATCATCAGCATAGAGGTGTTAGTGGAAACCATACAAGTTGATAAATCTGCAGAGGGAGGAAGTATAGAGGGAAAATAGTAATGGTCCCAGGACAGAGCCTTGAGGAACCCCAACAGAAAGAGATAGGGGAGAAGATGCTACTCCATTGTAGGAGTCACTGAAGGAACGATTGGTGATGTAAGAAGAGAATCAGGACAGGGCTGTGTCATGAAGGCCAAGCGACTGGAGGGACTGGAGGAGGAGAGGGTGATCTACAGTGTCAAATGCGGCTGAGAGATCAAGCAGTATTAGTAGTGAGAAATGATTGTTAGCTTTAGCGGTTAAAAGGTCATTAGTTAGTCGAGTCAGGGCAGTTTCTGTGGAGTGTTGTGGCTTAAAACCAGATTGTAGGGGGTCCAGCAGGTTATTGTCAGAGAGGAATGAGGTTAGTCGGTTGTAGACTAGGCGCTCAAGTAGTTTAGAGATGAAAGGTAGCAGAGAGATAGGTCGGAGGTTGTCAAGATTGGAGGGATCAAGAGAGGGTTTTTTCAGAATGGGGGTGACAAGAGCATGTTTTAGTTGAGAAGGAAACAGTCCAGTTGAGAGTGAAAGATTAAATAGGTGACAGGGGTGAAGGAGCACAGGAGAGACTGGGGAGTGTGGAGGGAGGGTGGTGGAAGTCTAGGGGGGTTGAGTAGTGTAATGTCCCTTCTGATAGTGTCAATTTTGTTTTTGAAGTGCTCAGCAATATCTTGAGCAGAGACAGATGTGCATGGAGGGGATGAAGAAGGGGAAAGGAGAGTGTTAAAGGTGGAGAAAAGTTGTGCTGGTTTTTTAGAAAGGTGAGTTTTACCACTAACAAATTGTGTGTATGTTTGAGAGTTTGGTCAGTTTATATTCCCGGAACAATCATTTTATATTTTTTACTATGAGGCCTGTACCACACTGATACCACTACAGACACGTAGTTTATAAAGTAATCAGTGGCCCAGTTGTGGGAAATAAACTCACCTGTTCTTTCTGTGTTCCCCGGGAGATCCTGTCAGAGTTTAAATGGTTGTTCCCCTTTAAGTTAACTGTTAGTATGATATAGAGAGGGACAATTGCAATTGGTTTTCGTTTTTTATTATTTGTATTTTTCGAGTTATTTCGCTTTTTATTCAGCAGCTCTCAAGTTTGCAATTTCACCATTCTGGTTGCTAGAGTCCAAACTACCATAGCAACCTTGCATTGATTTGAATAAGACACTGGAATATGAATAGGAGAGGGACTGAATAGAAAGATGAGTAATAAAAATTAACAATAAATGTGTAGCCCTACAGAGCATTTGTTTTTTTAGATGGGGTCGGTGACCCCCATTTGAAAGCTGGAAAGAGTCAGAAGAAAAAGGCAAATAATTAAAAATCCATAAAAAAAATAAATGACTACCAATTGAAACGTTGCTTACAATTGTCCATTCTATAACATACTAAAAGTTTACTTAAAGGTGAACCACCCCTTTAGGTTAGGGGCTGAAAGGGATAGAAAGAGTCTGTTCTGTACGCCACCATGTTTGCCTGACTAAAGGCCAGTTTGGGAGCACTCACTGTGTTCTCTTTATCCAGCAGGACAATTTTCTTCATGGGAAACACTGAGGCTCATTTATTAACATTGGGCAAATTTGCACATGGGCAGTTACCTATAGCGACCAATCAGTGATTAGCTTTTTGAAGCCAGGTGCAAGTAGGACAATGAATGCAGCAATCTGATTGGTTGATGTGGGTTACTGCTTATGGGCAAATTACCCCATTGTCCTTCAGCAGACTGATTGCATTACGAGGAGACAGCATGTTTTTTTCCTTCACCATAAGAGTACCACAGTCAAGGGCAGCAGCAATTTATAAGTTCTAGGCGGTTGAGGGAGAACCAATGAGGAGCCAGGCAACTGCCATGTGATACATTCTGATTGGTCAAGGTTAGTATCACCTGATAATAGAGACCTGTCTTTGCACTCACAGCTCTAGAACCTGGGGTTCTAGGTTACCTTCTCATGGAGGCTCTTTTCAAAGGTGGCACCTGGTTTTTTGTTTTCTTTTAATTGTCTTATGGTTTAGCCTTCTATTCCTGCCAAACCCATTGCTTACTATTGTTAGTAGCCACAAATTGTATTACATACTTTGTTGGTCATTGCATGATATTGCCTATAACTTGGGCCCAGGGCAACATTGGAGGCATGTCCTGGGATGCAAAGAGACTACTGTACTCCTGAAACGGAGGATTTGGAACATGCAAGCCCTCACGCTGGTGGATGATTATGGTGACAAGGCAATGGGGCTTATTTATGAACCCTGGCATTGGAGCTGCTGCCATGAGATTTCTGTTTTTCACAATTGCGCCCTCTGCATTAGCAATGCGGCCCCGGGAGCAGGAGAGGTAAGTAGAGGGGGGGGCGCATCATTGCAGGCGCTGCCTCAGTTGGCTCCTGACCCAATGCAAATCTGCACCTGGGAAGTAACTCAAGGCAAACAAGCAGATGTTTAGCATTTCCTGGTTTTTAAATTCTAGGCATGGACAGGTTACAAGAGCTGCTGTAAACATTGGGATATTTATTAGCTGCAGGATGGACAGGCCTCCTTGGTGCAGAGTAAGATGCACTGATAGCATTAGTAATAAAGTACCACATTTTAGCAAATCAGGAACTTAATATCTATTTAGATAACAGGTGTATAGAACTGTACTGGGCCTACCTACCCAGGCCCTACAACTCCAATTCCTGCAGCAAGTGGGAACCAAGAAACCAAGCACATTTCCCTTTTTATAAGCTAAGGCAGTGCTGTCCAAGTTCTGTGGTACCGAGGGTCAAAATTTTACTGGCCTATGTGGAGGAGGGCCGATACTGGAAGTCAGTGTTGGCCACTCCGCCTTTTAAACCACACCCATATTACCAGAAGAACTTTTAAGATCGTATCCACATTGACTGTGGTAGCACACCAAAAAACCAAATGGTTGGTGCTCACTGCAGGGAAATCCCTCACTCAAATGTGAAAAATTGAAGAATGTTAAAAACATCCCCTTAAATCCATATGCCTCCTCCTCCCCCCCTGTGGATAATACAACAACCCCCAACACATGATTAAAGGAAAACTATACCCCCAAAATGAATACTTAAGCAACAGATCGTTTATATCAAATTGAATGACATATTAAAGAATCTTACCAAACTGGTATTAAATATTACCCTTTTACATCTCTTGCCTTGAGCCACCATTATGTGATGGTCTGTGCGCTGCCTCAGAGATCACCTGACCAGAAACACCGCTCTAAACGTTTTGACTACACTGGCGTTTTCTGTGCAACCAGACGCGCAAAAACACAAGCGTCAAATCGCATGCAACAGAAATAAAGTGAATGCATTGTCTGATGGTGTTGCAGTGTTGATCCGACACAAGTAAAACAGCAAGAAAAGGGTTCATTTGTTTATTTAAAGTGCGGCTTTATAAAATAAATTTATAAAAAAAAAAGGAAAGGCTGCCAAGCAGCAGTTTCTTTCCCATCCCCAGAGAGTACACAGCACCCAGTATAATACACACAACAAGCTGTACAATATTCCTGTACCCATGTGTTTAGTGTACATCCCGTTCCACCGCTTCCAGAAGTACAGGCTAGAGTGGCTAAACTAGGATCAAGGGAAAGCAAAATCCACCAGTTCAGTCTTTGCTTCTACATTTACTGCAGCTTATACTGTCCCCATACTGCTGGTTGCACCAGGCCATGGAAGTACTTTTCAAGTTAAGAGATGATACTGTACAAGTCAGTACTTAGAAGTCAGCATCCAGTGTAAAAGTGTTGTCTTTTGCCTTGGCCATAACACCCATCTTCTGGTATTCTCCAACTTTCTTCTCAAAAAAGTTAGTCTTTCCTTCCAATGAGATGTTTTCCATGAAGTCAAATGGATTTGTGGCCTTAAAAACCTAAAAGGTAAAGATGTGTCTTAGCATGATGGCTATTAAATTACTGCTGTGCAAATTATAATCGAGAAGCCACCTTGCTTAGCCAACTTCAGGTAATATCCAATACTTATGCCTACAAAACAAGTCTAATCTTGTATATGCAGACATCGCCTGCATTTTTTGTGTGTCCCTGCCAAAGACCCCCCCCACACTTTCAGTCTAGAAACTAGTTTACAGTGCCCTATGTAAGCATGTACAAATGCTCATTCCAGGAAGCGCACCCCCCACATAGGATTAAGATGGGAATCTCAGAATAAGGCTTAAATTTGCTAGATCAGATCAATTACCTTATTAAAGCCAAGCTCTAGGAGAAGACGATCTGCAACAAATTCAATGTACTGCTTCATTAAAGTACAGTTCATGCCAATGAGATTTACAGGCAAAGCTTCAGTTAAGAATTCCTAGAAAGAAAAAAAAGTTAGCAATATTACTATTGTCAAATCTGCCCCTGAACAGCAACCATTTGTAGGTTTACATATTTCAGAAACAGTTTGCTGCGTTTATACAGCTTAAACTAGTGGCTAGACTTTCCAATGTTGTTCAGAGTGGCCATTAAAAAAGGGATCAATAGATCTAGAGGCTTGGGCTGTATTATTCTAGCATTGCTAATTATATTACAAACTATCTATAAAGCGGATACTTCAATATTAAAAAACTAAAGCTGGCTAGAAATGTTTTGGGCTTCTGTACCAGCACAAGGCAACCACAGTTCGTTCTACGAGACATGATCTCATGATTTTTGGGATAACGAAGAGTACAGTAATAACTTACCTGTTCAATTTGAACAGCATCAGTAATAAGCTCAACAACACGCTCTTCTGAAGGTTTGCGTACAAGATGTTTGAACATAAGGCAAGCAAAGTCACAATGTAAACCCTGGGCAAGTTATGAGAAAAAAAAAAAATTAAAACCTACTCAGAAGGCAGTGTTTATAGAACTTAAGAGCTAGTATCCCAACTTACTTCATCTCTGCTAATAAGTTCATTAGAGAAAGTAAGTCCAGGCATCAGCCCCCGTTTCTTCAGCCAAAAAATGGATGCAAACGAGCCAGAGAAGAAGATGCCTTCAACAGCAGCAAATGCAACAACTCGTTCACCTACACAAATAAAATGCATCAATCAAGTGGTTCAAATATGACAAACACTGCATTTACTTACACATGTGGGGGCAGGGGGGAGTTTTGCAAAGTAGGGTGCTAAACTGCCCCCTCTTAATTATGGTTCCATAAAGGTTGTAAGCTTTGCACTAAATTAAAGTGGTGGATACAAACAAGACACTTAGTTGTGCCCTCCAGTGAACCTGAACTTTTCCAACACTGCACTTTTGAAGTATTAGGCTCTTAGATCAGCTGTCACTTATATGGAAACTTACCATAGGTTGCTTGTTTGTCACCAATCCAGCGCAGAGCCCAGTCAGCCTTCTTTTTCACACAAGGCAGTGTCTCAATAGCATTAAAAAGGTATTCCCTGAAGGGTGAAACAAAACCTAGAATTAGTTTTAAGAATTTCAATGGAAAATAAGCTAGAGGCGAACCAAGCATTTACACAATGAGACTTGCAGTAACCCATCTGCCTTCAGACCTACCTCTCCTTGGGATCTTTAACGTAGGTGTCAATAAGAAGGCTGTACATTTCTGAATGAATATTCTCCATTGCGATTTGGAAGCCATAAAAGCAGCGAGCCTCTGTAACTTGCACTTCTTTGCTAAACCTCTCCACCTAGAATAAACCAGTCAAAAACTTTATGACCAAGTCACGTATATGTAAGTTGCACGTCAAAATGTTACTCTTTAAATCTGAAGACTTTGTAAAACATGCCAGGCAGGCATTAGATTACTATATACAGTAAATACGGGGGCACTTCTGAGCTGCTTATTTCAGTATGATGAAAGTGATGCTAGCACAAGGCGGTCCGTTTATACGATTGTATTTAGTGCAAAATACTTTGGGCTGCTCTAGACTGCACAGAGCAGACAAATAAAGAGAAGGGAAAGGGTGTTTTATATTAACCAGTCAGTCTAGTTGAATTACATTTATGGAGCCATAAAAATGCTTGTAATCTTAAGTTTTCTGCTAATGCAATATGGAATTGTGCTAGTGATTCAGGTTACATACCAGGTTTTCGTTTACTATGCCATCGCTGGCTGCAAAAAAGGCCAACACATGAGATATAAAGTATTTTTCTTCTTTCTTAAGGGACTCCCAGTGCTGAAGGTCCTTTGACAGATCCACCTGTGGGGGAACAAGACTCATTAAAGCTTTGCCAATGGCAATGCAAGAATCCAGAAGCAATAGAGATGACTGGTATTTTCTCTTTTTATGAAAGGTAGCTAAAGTTGTAAAGAGGTTGCTCATCTTAAACATTTAAGTTATAGAAAGAAATTGTAAACTTTTGCCATTTTATTTATTTTGAAAATTATGCTTTTCAATCTACAGAGTCATAGCAGCTATTGTATCAATTTGAACAGCTATGTTTGTCAGGGCTAAAGATAATGTATCAAATAATTAAGAGTCCTTTACAGCCCCAAGAATGTAAACTGAAAACGTCCATTAGTAGCTATAGATTGTGTACTCTTAAGAGTACTCATATTTCATCTGCTAATTTCTGTGATGACAATCCTTCATTGCACTCCTACAAGTGTGGCATCTGTACAGGATGCAATTATACTTAGAAAAGTAAAATTAGAAAAGCTTAATGCAATAGTAAAAATGCAGCATACCTCCTCAGCAGTCCAGAATGAAGCTTCTGCTTTCTTGTACATTTGCCAGATGTCATGATATTGGATGGGGAAGATCACAAATCTATGTGGATTATCCTTCAACAGTGGTTCATCTTCAAGTCTAGGATTTTTTGGAGCTTTAGACTTAGGCTAAAATGCAAAGATGCAGAATAAATCAGCAGCTGCCAGGAAAGTGCCTGCCAAGTTTAGCCGTTTTCACTTCAGCTTGCTTTATGAAAAATAAATGGCTAATTGTTACATATTGCCAATATTTACATCAGGGTTGTCCAGCCCGCCAACTATTTTTGTTTTAAAAAGCAACTCCATTTTAATAAAGTTAAAATCATGCAATATGCAAAATTGCACAACCACAGTTCTGTTTCCCAACCATGTCTTTGTATCTTCTGTTTCCCAACCAATCTGAGGAACCTATAATAAAGATTTCATGAATACTGCAACTAAACTTCGGTATTTGAATATAACCACAAACATACAGTGTGCGATGTACATGCAGTTTGCTACAGTGTAGTAAATACAATTGAATCCCAATTTTGCATTCTCCAGAGTACCAGACAGCAACGGTGTAGAATCTAGGAAAATGTAAAGTCAGGGAAATGTAATATGCATAATATATTCGTTAGGGATGCACTGAATCCAGGATTCGGCCTTTTTCAGCCAGATTCGGCCGAATCCTAATTTGAATATGCAAATTAGGGGTGGGGAGTGAAATCGCATGCCTTTGTCACAAACCAAGGAAGTAAAATATTTCCCCTTCCCACACCTAATTTGCATATGCAAATTAGGATTCGGGTCAGTATCTCTGCCCTTAGCTGATGATCAGTAGATCAAACACTAAAAGTAGACCCTGCATTAGTAAAGTATGGGAACTCCTGGTGTACAGTGAGGTGAAAACAATCAGGGGGTAAAATGTAAGCTTCACTGTATAATGAACAGTTAGAAAAAAAAAAATTTAATGAGTATGCAGCCCTATGTATATATGTCCAACTTAAGTGTACTGCAGTAGAACCTCCATTTTACATACCTGGATTTTAAGTTTCCCTCACTTTACATGCTTTTCAAATCCCGCCTATATATTATGCATAATACATTTCCCTGATTTACATAATTTTTTTCTGGTCCCTTGAAAAACAGTTTCGTACCGAGGTGCATGGAAAAAAATAAAATAAAAAAATTGTATGTAGTGTTCAAGAAGAGCAGCAACACTGGGAATTTTGGTGAAGCTGTAGATGCACTTAATACAAGTTTACTTGTTTCACCAAAAATCCCAGTGTTGCTGGTTTTATGGAATGCTATATCTAGATAAAACAGAAGTCACATCAGGACAAGGATCTTAAATGCTATGTGGTAAGAGACATAATGGGAAGGAGGTCCCTGGCCCAGAGTTTCCAGTCTAAATTAATCTCCAAGCATAAAAAAAGTCACATATAATAAATACAAGAGACTGCAAGTGATATCACTAGCCTAAAAAACAAAATTAAACCCTATAGAATTTTTTTTTTAACTGTATTAAAATGTTAATGGGGTGGTTCAGCTTTTAGGTAACTTCATATGTTGCAGAATGGCCAATTCTAAGTCACTTTTAAATTGATCTTGATTTATTTTTTTATAGTTGGTGCCCTTTTCCTTCTGACTCTTTGCAGCTTTTCAATGGGCTTGCTGACCCCTTATTAAAAAAAAAAAACAAACTCTGCAAATGTATAGTTACTTTTTATAACTCAACTTTCTATTCAAACTCCAGTCTCTAATTAAAATGTGTATGGTTGCTATAGGAATTTGGATCCTAGCAACCAAATTGCTGGTATTGCAAACTGGAGAGCTGCAGAATAAACAGCTAATAGTCAAAAAATAAAAACTCAGGATCTGAATACTAAAAGTTCATTTAAAGGTGAACAACCCCTTTAAATAAAGCTTTACAAGGCTTGCTGGGTATTGTAGTTCAACATAAAGCAGAGATCGCTGACAGTTGGGCTTCTGACTCAATAGTGATTGGCGGGGAGAGGCCAAGTACCCTCCCCCACACTAACACTTGGGCGCTAAACCAAAGGCGCCACTGTACCTTTAAGAGAAGCTGCTTTGGCGCCCTCCACAAACAGGTGGGGCAAGTCAACTTTTAACCCCTTAATGAACAACTAATTCTCAATATTGTCCGCTTCAGACTATTTCCCAGCATCCTTCACGTTGCAAGCACATTATTTAGGATCATGTCCCCCCCCCCTCCTCAAACTCACCGTTTCGGTCTCGTGGAAGATCTTTCGGGCGGTCTTGCTGGCCAGGACGCGGCTGCTGTTAAGGGTTGACGGCTGGAAAACACAAGGAGAAGGTTAGAAGCAAATAAAGAAACTAAGTAGTAACCAGTGAGGGATAAGGAATGGGAGGGGTCTTACCGTATTCTCTTTTTCTGTCAGGGTCAGGTTCTTCATGGGAGACACGTTCTCGTTAAGCTCAGCGAAAGGCTTACGGGCAGACAACATATTGCTCGATTAAAAGTAGAAGTGACGAAGGAATGAGAGAAAAGATAAAGTAAAAACAAGGTAAAATCCCTGCCCGACACCCCTGAGAAAGAAAGAGAACAACAACCGCGCTGTGGAAAGATGAGAGAAAGAAGCGCGCCGGCTGCAATATTTATACTCATTTCGGATTTGGCGCCAAGGAAGTCTTGCAGCCAATTAGAATTGAGAAAACGATGTCGTTGTCGCTTCTGACGTCAGAACTGAGACGCTATTGGTACTGGGACAGCCAATAGGATGTGGGAAAGCCCTAACAGCTGTCAGCTACGCCGGCACACAAAAAAAGCGCGCCTTTTTTCTTTTTTAACTTATTTGTACACAATTGTACTTCTTCTTATGTCTGTAAATATTATGTGGCAAAAAGCATGAGATTTAATAAAAATCCCCTTTGACAGCATTCACGTCGGGTTTTAAGCGCGTACAAGCGTTGCTGCAAATCTACTACATACGATGCTTTCGTGGTTTTACCTCAGATGACAGAACATTCGCCTTGTACGAAGAAAGGGAGCCGATATATTGTTAGATATATATAGATATTTACACGTATAATATCGAATTCTGATGATAAAGGAAACAGGGTATTGCTGCACGTCTGTAGATTGCCACCCCCACGGGCGAGGCTGCAGTTACACAACAACCCAACATGGAGGCGTTATGAAACCATTTCATTGTTCTCTAAAAAAAAAAGCAGCAGACACGGCAGTATTGCGGCTAGTTATATAACCCCTGTCCTATTTATATATGTTTATCTTTATATAGTGCTACTAGAGCTACTGTTCATATAATATAAGTACAAACAGCTCATATAGAACAAAACAAATAAAACATACCTAAAATAAAGATAATGGTACAAAGCACATCTAAAAGTCTGTCACACAATTGTTAGATATTTCGCCAGTTTTCACATCAGGTTTGTCCAGCCTGCAGCCCTCCAGCTGTTTTTGTTTTAAAAAGCAATTGCATTGGCAACTGGGTGATGTAGGAGTTGTAGCACAACAATAGCTGGAGGTGCTACAGCAGGTCTGGACTGGTAGTCAAAATACGCCCTGTGATTTCGCATACACAGACTCCTAAAAGCCCCCAGTAGGCCACTAAATAGTAAGAATTATAATGAGAAGGAATCAGACCAGGAGAAGCGCAGTACTTCGCTGCAAGTTGTCCTTTTATTAGACACTACATGTTTCGAGCAGAGTTGCCCTTTATCAAGCGTGAATAAACATGTAGTGTCTAATAAAAGGACAGCTTGCAGCAAAGTACTGCACTTCTCCTGGTCTGATTCCATCTATTTCTCATTATAATCCTTATACCGTGTACCTTGGACATTGGACAGGAACAGACTCCTAGGATAAAAAAACAAATTTGGGGCTTAAACACAACCTGTTGGAATAAAGTGAATTTACTGCTGATTATAGGCCACTAAATAGTATTTACTGTCTATGGCAGTCATCCCCAACCTGTGGCTCATGAGCAACATGTTGCTCTCCGACCCCCAGGGGCACTGCGCCACACTAGGTACCAGGGGTGGCAAAAATGCCGCTCCTAGTACTTTAAATAAGAGATGAATTTCCCATTTTCAAACCCGGAAATTTGGCTCTTCTAGGGCAATGAGTGCAATTATGCTCTCTGTGCTAGCGTCCTGGCCTTCTCCACCCACTCGTGGACCCCTCCAGCGCAAAAAGGTGAGCGCACGGGGAAGGGGAGGCAACAGCATACTGCCTCAGGCGTCAGAGGGGCCAGAATCGCCCCTGCCGACCCCTTGGATGTTGCTCCAAGTAGTCTCAAAGCAGGTGCTTATTTTTGATTTACTGGCTTGAAGGAAAGCTGTAGTTGTATAAAAACCAGGTGTAGTGCCAATCAGAGCCTCCTGCATGTCCAGAAATAGGATACTAATTGCCAATCAAATCCTATATTTTGCGCCCCTAAGAAGTTTTTGCATGATTATGCTGCTCTCCAACTTTTTACACATTTTAATGTGGCTCACGGGTAAAAAAGGTTGGGGACCCCTGGTCTATGGCATCTTACAGCAGCCCCAATGGCATAACTACAGAGGAAGCAGACCCTAATTAATGGGCAACTTTAATATATCTGAGTAGAACTGGTCAACTTAGCAATGTTTTGGGGCCCAAACTTGAATTTGCTGTGGGGCCCGATAACATCTAGTTATACCACTGAGCCGCACCCTGGCATTTGCCGGAGTCAACAGATTGCCAGCCTAAGCCTGTACTGCAGTTAGTTTGGAAACACTGATTTGGGAGGCCCCAACCTTCCTGCATTACTAGAAGCCCCAGTTCTATAGGTGAAGGAGAAACTATCATATTTAGCACAAGCAGCTCAGCTATGAAGGATTAGATTGTAATGCAGGAGTCCAGTGAAAAGACTCCTTGTGTTCAGTGTTGCATAACAGCCAGCACTAGGTTTTTCATAAGCACGCTTTATAGTCAGTGACTCTGTTTCGAGCAGAGGTTGTCAGACCTTTCTATTTCAAGCCCCTTTTGGGGACCCCCTGGTACAGTTTTTAAAGTTTATAGATATAGGAAAATATTGGTGTATCAGCCGCTAGACTCATTCATCTATCTCACCGCTCAACATCAGCTGCTCCCATATGTATGTCCCTTCACTGGCTCCCAATCTCCTCTAGAATCAAATTCACATTACTAACACTCACATCCAAGGCTCTTAATAATGAAGCACCTCCCTATATTTCATCTGTGATCTCCAAATACTCTCCTTCACGCAAGCTTCGCTCTGCTTCTCATCTTCACCTCCCTTCTCCTCACATCACTTCTGCCCATTCTCGTCTACAAGACTTCTCTTGGGCATCTCATTTTCTCTGGAACTCTCTGCCTTGAGCTGTCAGAATTTTTCCTTCTTTCCAAACTTTCAAGCGCTCCTTAAAGACCCACCTGTTCAGAGAAGCTTATTCAATGTACCTTAATTAATCAAACATTGCTGTATCATAAATCACAAATTGTTTCTAAAATCCTAATGTCTCAATTGTACTCTAACATTTACTTTGTAAACTCTAATTTGAAGGGCCCTCTAATCCTATTGTACTCTGTAACCCTTGTTTGTTATCTTCCGTTTATTCCCTGTTTGTTATAACTAAGGTAGAGCACTGCGTATCTTGTCGGTGCTATATAAATAAATGATGATGATGGTGTATCAGTAGTTTAGACATTGTTCTATTGCACACTAGATATATTGATGGCTGCTGCTTGTACTGTATTTCAAAACACTGACATTGGTCACAGGTCGCTTACCATGATTGTACAAACATAGTCGTCAAATGTCCCTAACTTCCAGGGGCACGTTTACTGAGGGTCGAATATCAAGGGTTAATTAACCCTCGATATTCGACCATCAAAGTAAAATCATTCGACTTCGATTATCGAAGTCGAAGGATTTACCGCTATTCGTTCGTTCGAACGATCGTAGAAAAAATCATTCAAACGATTAAATCCTTCGAATCGAAAGATTCAAAGTATTTTAATCCATCAATCGAACGATTTTCCTTTGATCAAAAAAAGCTAGGAAAGCCTATGGGGACCTTCCCCATAGGCTAACATTGATGCTCGGTAGGTTTTAGGTGGCGAAGTAGGTGGTCGAAGTTTTTTTTTAAAGAGACTATCGAATGGTCGAATAGTCAAACGATTTTTAGTTCGAATCGTTCGATTCAAAGTCGTAGTCGAAGGTCGAAGTAGCCAATTCGATGGTCGAAGTAGCCAAAAAAATACTTTGAAATTCGAAGTATTTTTATTTCTATTCCTTCACTCGAGCTAAGTAAATGTGCCCCTCAGAGACAGATCCAGGTTTTTCATTCTGTTTTCCTGGACATTATTTAAAAAAAACTGAACAGTTGCAAAACCAGCTTTGGAAGAACTGAAAATTCTCATCAATACTTCCCAAGTACTAAGTACCAACAACCAGAATGACAGCAAAATGATCATAATTTAGGGAAATCCCTTGTGTTTAAAAATGTATGCACTTGTATATTAGCCTAATGGTGCATCCCCCTTGTATCAAAACACAGAACACCCTGTGCAGGTTCCGTAGCTTTTCCTTTAATATGCCAAGATGGGCAATGGGCTTCTGTATCAGACTTCCTGTTTTCAGATTAAACCTCCTTGCCCCGGGCGTGAGCATGCTCAGTTTGCTCCTCTTCCCCCCCCCCTTCTCTGCTGTAATCTGAGCCCAGAGCTGTAAGTGAGCAGGGAGAGACTCAGGCAGGAAGTGATGTCACACCAAGCTAATATGGCAGCTTCTATCCTAAACAAACAAAGAGAGCTTCTAGAGATTTTTACTCAGGCATGTTAAAGCATTCTACAGAATATAGATATAATTCTAGCTTGCACTATTGCAGCTAATCTATTGGCAATAAACTGCCTCCGTAGCTTTCCTTCTCCTTTATAGGACAATTCACCTTCATTAGCAAAACTGTAATAATGCATAAAAAACACAGAAATGTGTTCAATCTTTCATAACCTGCCAAATTTTGTAAAATGGACATGATAATTAGGGTGTCCGGTCACAAAAATGGGCGTGGTCAACACTCTGCAAATCTTTTTGACCCTCTTTCTATTTACAAAATGTTGGGAGGTGTGAACCCTGTTCAGCTTCCTCCCCTTTGGCAATTTCCGCCTCTTTTAGCGCATGCGCAGTTGTCAGAAACCAGAAAATTGCTCCAACTGCGCATGCACCATTATGCCGTTCACTTCACAAAAGATTACCGAAGAGAAGAAAATGGTGCCCGTGAGCTCCGCTGCGCTCACTCTGCATGTGCGGTCACTATTTCAAGAGGGGACAGAATTCTAGGGGAAAGACTGTGCAGGGGGGAGGCAGGGAGGGGGCCCAACGGAGGGGGGCAGTGGGGACTTAACATTGCGGGGGTTTAGTTCTCCTTTAAAACACACTTATTTAGAGAAGCTTACACTCACTCTGCTTAACTACCAAATGCAATACCATATGCTACATCCAGGACCGCCATCAGAAATCGCAGGGCCCCGTACGACAAAACTTCCTGGGCCCCCTGGGCTGCACCCACCGCAAGCCCCACCCTCACAGGTCCGCCCCCCACCACACAGTAAAAAAAAAAAATAAATATTGGTGGCTAGGGTTCCCACATGTTAATAAAAAAATAAAAAGATATTGGTGGTCAGGGCCCCCCCATTAAAAAATATTGGTGGCTAGGACGCCACATGAGAAAAAAATAATTGGTGGCCAGGGCCCCTTAAACGTCCATGCTTTCCCGAAGTCAGCAGCTCTCAGAAAGATGGGGGGCCCGGCTAATCAAGTAAGTGTGCCGTGGCAGGGCCCCCCTTTCCCTCTGGGCCCCCTACAACTCTCCCCCCTGTCCCCCCCTGATGGCTGCCCTGGCTACATCTCTCACCTACTTATGTTTTATCTTGCCCACTCCCACACCTTTGTGTCTCATTCCTTCCCCTTTAGATTGTAAGCTCTTTTGCACTGGTCCTTCCTCACCTTTTGTACCTGTACTGGTTGTTATGTATGTAACTGTATGTTCTATGTATGTAATTAATGTGATTTCTTTGTATAAACGCATTTATTTTACAGCACTGCGCAATATATTGGTGCTCTAAAAATACATTAATAATAATATTAATAATAATTTATCCCATTTGGTGAAAGGCTCCAACTTTGGGTTCCAAACTATGGAAGTGTCCTAAATGAACCACCCCAGTAAAACACAATATGCACCCTTTGCATTTTCTCTGCATCCCTTTCAGATAAACTCACATTCAAAGGTCAATTCAAGCAAGTTATTTATTGCTTAAAAGTCCCATCTTCTCTGCAATTCAGTTTTTACAGAGCTTTTTGGCAAACAGAATTATCTTAATCCTTGATAATAACAAAAATCAATGTCCACTTCAAGTACATAGTAGTGGGATGATGCAATGTGGCTGCAGTAAAAGCTACTGGTCACCAGTGGAAATAAGACATTTTTCATGAAACTGCATATCCGTCAGTGAAATACTGTGCCACCAAGGTCTGAGTCCACTATAGATAATTGATCTGATTTCTTACCTAGATGAAAGATGAAACTTGGGGTATAGTATACAGGGGATAGTGCAGAGGTGCATTTACTTGATCCCCACTATGTGTTATGGTTCCCAACATAACCAGAGGCTGTCCTTTTTTTTACCGATATATGTTGAAATTGTTCATTATTTAGGGCCTCCTGGGTCTCCCTGCAGCCGCAGGGTCTGCTTCCTCTGTAGTTACACCCCTGTCAGTGGCCATTGCTACTGGGAAGCAGACCGTGTGACTGAAATGGAGGGAAGAGTGGTGCTTGCATGCGTGGGATGGGGTGGTTGGCATAAATTACCTATGCAAGTGATGGAGGGGCCCTGAACATTTATTTTACTGTGAGACCCAGGGGCCAGGAAGGGACAACCCTATTGATTTGGCTTGCTTTGCATGTTCTCAACTAGTTCTTGTGAGAAAGGCACTCGCAACACCCTTACAGTCCCAAATTATGAAGAGCTTGGTGCAGTTATAAAGGGATTGGCACCCTTCTGAAGCACAAGAGAACAATATTCACCGGCACACAAAGCAAGTGCAGCAGGGGGAACCCTTGTGTGTTTATTTAGAGGAAATATTGCAACGTTTCAGCACTATGCCCGCTTGTCAAGCACCCTTGCTTGACAAAGTGACGTAGCCCCAAAACATTGCAATTTTTCCTCTAAATAAACAAGCAACGGTTCCCCCTGCTGCACTCACTTTGTGTGCCGGTAAATTTTGTTCTCTTGCCTAATTCTTGTCATTATCCATGCCTCAGTGGCTGCAGTGCAGGGAGAGAAGCAATTGTGGGGCGTTGGTCACTAATGATGTGGGTTTATTAATCATCTTGGAACTGGAGAAACATTAATCAGATTAAATATCCATAGAGTGAACTCAGTAGTGGCACATATCTCAGCCACTAACATATAGCACTGGATCACTAACCTATATGAATGCACAAAAAGCCTTTATAGTTATGAGTAGTTTGACTTTTTGGTTTCATGCTGCTTTATGGTCTATTATTTGGTCTGGGTCTCCCCAAAATTCCTTCCTGCCGGCAAGAATTCGAATCACCGGCGGGATGCCATACATATCGCTTAGGTTTTCCGAAGTCACCTGAAGTCTCCTCCCCTGGGCAGGCCCGGACTGGCAATCTGTTGGTTCAGGCAAATGCCAGAGGGGCTGCTATCAGGTGTTATAGAAAGTCACTATTTAGTGGGCTGCTGGGACCTATTTGGGCGTCTTTGTACATGGAATGCCAGGGCCTATTTTGACTCCCAGTCCAGACCTGCCCCATGGCGACTAATCTCCCTGTGTGGCACCACCCTAAGGCTTGTAAAGGCAAAAAAATAAAATCCCATTTTTACTTTCTTTAATGAAAAAGAAACCTATCTCCAATATACTTTAATTAAAAAATATGTACCGTTTCTATAAGAAACCTGACTGTAATTCAGTAATTCTCCCTTCATTTACTGCTGTGGATAGGAATTGTCAGATGGTCCCTAACTGCTGAGCAGGGAAACAATCATACTTATGAACAGCAGGTGGAGCCCCCGCCTTACTTCCCAGCCATGCAGAACTCAAGCAGCTTTGTTTATGACGATCCCTAAGCAGCCCAGACCACACTGAGCATGTGCACAGTCTTAGTCTTGCAAAGATGTTTAACAAAGTTACAAGATGGTGACCCTCTGTAGCCAACTTTGAAAGCATAAATTATTTGTTTGATTAGGCTTGTGGTGCAGTAACTTCATGTTTATATTTAATATACAAAACACAGCATTTCTAGCCTTATTCTATTTTAGACTTTACATGCCCTTTAAGTGAAGGAAGGTGAGGCAGAGCACACTCCTGAAACTTACTTAGATTGGGTATGGCATACTGTGTTTTTGCCCCCTAGGGTAACCATATTCACAATTAAGAAGAATAAAATGCTCAAAGCTCTTTGCTAATAGGTTGCTATGGGTTACTGAACTGCTAAAAAATTACCACTAGCAGTTATAAACGGTGCAGATATTACCCCAGATCATAGCAACCCATAACCAAGTAACAGTTACTTGTCTGTTGTTTCATATCAGATGGGACAAGATTTTCATTCATGACTCCAAGGCGATTATTTATCAAAGTTTGTTTTTGTCTGGTTGAACTTTTAAAGGGGGAAACCACAATTTTTTCGTAGGAAAAAAAACCTTGAATTTTCCGTGATTTATTAAACCCGGATGGCGTTTAAAATCCGAATAAAAATTATTCCAACTCAGACCTGCCGAGTTCATGTAGAAGTCAATGGCAGATGTCCCACAGATATCCTGATTTGCAATGGGTAATTTGGAAATTAGAAACCATATACCAATGTAAAGGGGATTATTGTCTCATGTATTATTTAATATGAAGGCAAAGTTCTCTACTCAATAACCCTAAAACTCCTACATGGTTGCCCTTTTCTATTGGGCACCTGAGAGCAGTTGGGAATGATGAGCGCTACAATGTGTTGCTGGTGAGTACTAATGTATTATATCATAGCTAAAGGAAAAGTTGTGCTTAGTTCTCACTACTATAGGTATATAAGGGGCCGATTCACCAAGGGTCGAATATCGAGGGTTAATTAACCCTCGATATTCGACTGGGAATTAAAATCCTTCGACTTCGAATATCGAAGTTGAAGGATTTAGCGCAGATAGTACGATCGAACGATCGCAGGATTATCTCCTTCGATCGAACGATTAAATACTTCGAATCGTTCGATTCGAAGGATTTTAATCCAACGATCGAAGGAATATCCTTCGATCAAAAAAACTTAGGAAAGCCTATGGGGACCTTCCCCATAGGTTAACATTGAGTTCGGTAGGTTTTAGATGGCGAACTAGGGGGTCGAAGTTTTTTTTAAAGAGACAGTACTTTGATTATCGAATAGTCGAACGATTTTTAGTTCGAATCCTTCGATTCAAAGCCGAAGTCGTAGTCGAAGGTCAAAGTAGCCCATTCGATGGTCGAAGTAGCCCAAAAAACACTTCAAAATTCGAAGTTTTTTTTACTTCGAATCCTTCACTCGAAGTTAGTGAATCGGCCCCTATAAGTCAACTCATGTGCCACTCAATAGCCTTAGTTCCCACTTAGATTATACAACATCTATACATTTAGGTTCAAACTGTGCTTTTTGTTTTATTGGAAAAGCAACAGAAATGCAGCCTGCAGCGAAGATAATATCTCTGTATTTTTCTAGTAACAAAACAATATTTCCAGGGAAACAATGAACACATCACATTAGGTAAATGTACAATGCAGTTGCAGTTCCACTGTACAGTCTGGCCTGGATTGGTTGGGAAAAGAAAACAAAGCAAATAAAGGCCATGTAACTCCACTATTTACTGTTTAGCAACAATGTCTTCTGGAAAAGCTTTTATTGAATTGGTCAGTTGCAAAATGAAAAGATTTACTGCCCTCTGCTGGTAAATAGTAATATTACTGTAAGGCTGAGATCAAAAGATTTGTCTGGAAATTAAATAGATGGTGATGATTAAACGCAACTTTTGCATTTGGGACATTACTGGCAATTTCAGGTATTTGTACTCCCTTAAAATACTGTACATACTTGCTCTGCAAATAAACTGTCATTTATTATATAAACATGATTTAAACCACAACACGTTCTTCTTTTAATCAGGGGGGATTACACTAGAGCAGTACTATCCAAAAATGTCCATGCCATCAGACAATTACCCACTAGTTCACATGTCAGATTATTATAAAACAAGGCATAGCTTAATCCCTAACTCATAGTATAACAGTATATAAGTATATATACTGTATCTAATATTTAAGTATATAAACTTTCTTACCAGCACAATTAATCTCAGGCAGTTGCAAAACTAAAGTAGACCCCACAATTGATGTGTGACCCAGTAAGGGAAGGCAGGTGGTGTTTGGATCACATTTTACAGTATCTCCATATGGCAGAAAGCGTGGCAGCCATTCTCAGTACACTGGGTGCACTTTGGTAGGTGAGTTGGTATGTGCCACTATAAAGTCATTGATTCTTTGTTAAAAAGTGTTTTGCAGGCAGGGGTTAAACTGTAAGAACTGCCATGCGATTATCTAACCATGCTGGCACTGTGTAGAGAAAAGTAGGTGAGGCACAGTCTCATGTCAAATTTGCTTAGTGCATTTTGAGTGCAAAACCGTATGGTTTAATTAATCCTGACATTTGGTTTCATAACTGTTTGTCGTTATGATATTTTTGGTGTTTCACACTGTTAGATTTTCTTGTGTCATGTCATAACTCATGGGCCAATTTCTTGAGTTAGGCCACGCTCGCCCCCCACCTGTTCTTAACCTGCTCCTTCCAACCCGTCTTTTACCCACACACTTGTACACACCCCCCATTTGTGGTTCTGTTAAACAGAAGGTCCATGAAGCAGCTGTGCTCATTTTGTGGATTTATTATGGCTTCCGACTGCCCAAAGGTTCATAAATCTATTCGCCTGACCTCATGATTTTAATAGATTTTGCAGCCTAAACATTTAATAACTCAACAATGACCCGTAATGAGAAGATTTTGGACTGCAGTTTGATAAAGTTCAGCACATTACTATGCCACAAGCAGGGTGGCACATTGAGTGTCAGTGGCCTGGAAAGTGCAACCTCTATACTCCCAGATAACTTGAGGTTTTGAGGATGAAATATAAGGTTTGAAATTCCTGAATTTCATCTGATGTAAGAGTTCCATGCAGAAAATCAATGCTATGGAAAACAGAAAGATAAAGATCAAATTGGCTGCGGTTACAGTATCACAAATGTGCCATTCCGGTTGTTTTCAATCTGTTCCCCAGACACAATGAACTATTCAGAGAATTCTGGTAAATATTAACTTGTTTTATGGGGCTAAAGTGGATGAGTGACTAATATCAGAGAGGGTAGAGTTTTGGCATGCAGCTGAGTAATGTGTAAGCTCCTGGGGACAAGATCCAGGAGGGAATTGGTATAATATTAATTAAAGGTAATATCTAACCTCATATTATTCTAGTGCAGATCATAAACAAATTTTACAGGCAGTGTCACATAGTCACGCATTTATTAACAAGCCTTTAATGGAGGTCTATTCAAAAATGGTTTCAGAAGCACATCTGCTTAGGCACCCAGTGGTGTATATAAACAGGTATGGGACCTGTTATCCAGAATGCTCGGGACCTGGAGCTTTCAGGATAAGGGATTGTTCTGTAATTTGGATCTTAATACCTTAAGTCTACTCAAGAATCAAGTAAACATAAAAAAAAAGCAACAGACTGGTGCTGCTTCCAATAAGGATTAATTCTATCTTAGTTGGGATCAAGTACAAGCTACTGTTTTATTATTACAGAGAAAAAGGAAATTATTTTTTAAAAATGTGGATTATGTACGGTAGATAAAAAAGGGTCTATGGGAGATGACCTTTCTGTAATTTGGAGCTGTCTGGATAATGGGTTTCCGGATAACGGTTCCCATACCTGTATAAGACCAGAGGGTGTTAGTGGAATCTGACATGTTCTTTCTCAGAATGCCAAAGGCAACATCCCCATAACGCACATGTAGCCATGTTTTGGGTGACATTGTTTTGCTGGTGTTTCATGGCAGATTTCCCTAAACCATATTCATAGGTTCATTTAAACACTGGGCAGTAACCCATGGCAACCAATCAGGCATTTGCTTTCAATGCTCTGCCTGCAGCTGGATAAAAAAATAACATCACAGATTTGTTGCTATGTGTTATTGTGGTACCATTTAGGGTTGTCCTTCTGCTTCCTCACGGGAGTATGTCACATACTTTTCTCTTTTTGCTAACACACTGACCCAGATCTTCTAGCAGGTTATTTGTACCTTTCCTTCTCTAATCATAGTAATAACAATGGCAAAAACCTGACATAGTTATTAAAAAGATCTACTTTATATGGTCTCAAGTAATTCATTCTTTCCTTTATCCAGTTCCACCTCAACTTCTGCATCCTACAATTAACCAAGTTCCCAACTGTACTCCCCTCCTTAGTCAATTTTAAACTCAGTAGCAAGAATTCTCCTCTCCTAGGGGAGAACCTGTTTGTACAATCTTTAGCATGACTCCCTGCAAAACAAAGTAAGTTTCAAAATCCTTATGATGAACCTCAAAGCCCTACACTCCAATTTCCACTACATCTCTGCACATCTCTTCCCCCTGGTCATATCTTCTACACCTCTCAGAACCACCATGTTTCCACTGCCATCTCATATCTTATACCTTTCTCTTACATCTTTAATTCAATGCTTAATGGGAAGAAATCAGCCTTGACCCCTTTGACCTGGCCATCTACCTGACGAAGGGAGGGTTAATCCCCCCCCCGAAACGTTGATGCACAGGTGGTCACAATAAAAAATAGGGGATGCTCCCCACCTGCAACATATTTGGTGTCCGTGCGATTCTCTTTCTACTTTCCACATCTATCAGACAACACCATCAATTATATTGACCCTTCTAAACTAATCACAGCATTGGATTTATGACAAAAAAAACCCCTTGGTTGTCCAGTTTTAACTTTTTATATTTGCTTACCTCGCCATAGGAGATCTTTACGTTGACCCTGGATGCAAGTGCTAGAGCACTAAGGGCTAACCTGTACTGGAGATTTTGTAGGATGGAGGTGGATCTGTAGCTTTCATCCTACAAGTCAGATGTATTTGCATGGGTCAAAAATATTAGAACTTATATAACTAGGAACTGACCCCTAACTAAGAGAAAGGGTAGGAGAATGCCTTCATATTTGCCTGAACCCACCTGTCCCTCATGAATACAGCTTTGCAGGGTGCAAAGTACTCTACCTTCTTCTTATGTACAGCTTGATTTCTGATCTGTAGTTTGCTTTAGAGAGGGGCTTCTTCTTTTGGGGCAGGTAGGTAGGTCCACATGCTAACCACAGATCACAGCCTGACCAAGTTAGGGAACTAACTTCCATCCCAACATGTTATGAATCTGAAAGCACACTGTTCACCTGTGAGTCCTATTTCTTGGTGGGAACTAGGCACATGCTCTTTTCCCCATTTTTCAGAGCATCCTTAACATAAAATCCTGTGCCACAAATGGACTAAAGGCAGCTCCTATGGGTTCCTTAAATATGCAGTGTTGGACTGGTCCTCCAAAGGTCCACCGGAGAACCTGAACCTGACATCAAAGGCACATTTTCTCAAAAATTAGAAAGTGCTACAAATAACAGATCTATGGTTTCATCGAAGAAATGCTGAGTTTGTTGACACCTAAACCAGCACAAGGGTTCTGGACACGAAAGATGAAGGAGGATACTGCTCGCGGTGTTCGGCCCCATATGGGGCTAGCCTTAGAATTTTGTGCAAAATCTATGAACTGCATGTGGTCAACAACCACTCGAAGCTGTAGCATAATCACCGTTTCTGCTGGAAAACTTGTTTATTCTTATTTTATTTGGAACACATGCAATGGTATAACTATAATACTGCTCCTGGAAAATTTTCGTTTTTGCTAAAGTTTTTCTACTAATCTATTGTGATCAGCGCTGCACAATATGTTGCCACTCTATGAATAATCATCTTCTTTGCAGTGTAAGCATAGGGGAGGATTCTTCATAGATTTTACTTCCATCTTGAAACAACCAGCTTTCTATAAAAGAAGCCTTTGTTGCAATCCAATCAAGAGAGTCCAAATAAACTCAGTCTGTGAATGAGACGCAGCAGACATGGATTCAGGAAACCCACCCTAAACATCTGCTAAAAACATCTGTAACTGACACTTAGACCACAGTCTCTTCAACTCTTTTCAGGAGCAGCGTTTTTTTTTCTATATTAACGTTCATATAATGCCAGTCGGAAACATTTCAACATTACGGATCGGGATGTTTACATGTTTGTGAAGCAAATAAACAGCACAAAAACCGGAGTTGATTGACTTTAAAAAATAATTCTACCAAGTGCTTTTATACAGGTCATTCTGATATACGTTAGTTTTAATATTTATATACGTTTCCAGTACATATTTTGAATTTGTAGGCACTGTATTCTTTCATCCTAAATATAATTATCAGTCATTAGTCTAACTCAGATTTTAATTACATTTACTAAGGGTCGAATTTCGAAGTGAAAAAACTTCGAAATTCGACCATCGAATTGTAATAGTACGATATTCAAAGTTTTTTTTGATCGAATATGACCATATGCGATCGAAGTTAAATCGTTCGATCGATCAATTAAATCCTTCGATTCGAACGATTTAATTGATCAATCGAACGATTTTCAACAAAAAAACTTTGACTTCTAAAAACTTAGCCAAATGTTGGCTGTAGGTTCTAGGAGGTCCCCATAGGCTAACATAGCAATTCGGCAGGTTTAAGGTGGCAAAGTGTAAAAGTTTTTTAAAGAGACAGTACTTCGATTTTTGAATGGTCGAATATTCAAAGTTTTCCAATTCTAATTTCCTATTCGATGGTCGAAGTACCCAGTTTTTGAATTCGAAAAATTCACTTCGAATTCACTTCGACCCTTAGTAAATGTTGTAATGTAATTGTAATTGTAACTCAGTCTCTAAGCTCAGGTAACGGACAGCAGCCCAGAGTATGTCAAAAAATCGAGACACAGAGATACCAGGGACGTATTTGGAGGTGCAGATCGGATTGTGGTCCCCTTGTGCTTGTCTAGATTCCCAAACCGTAGTTGTATTCTAGCCCAATTCTTGGTTACCCTTAAGTTCTCCTTTAAAAATACACATCTCACTGACCCATGGTATCATTCAATAAGATCAGAGTGTCAAAGTGCAAATTTGCATTACCTTGCCTAACCCCAGACTTTGGATACGCAGCTGATTTCTAGAGGCTAAATGCACATTTGCATGCATAGTGCAATCAAAGATTTGAATGCAATTATTTCTTTGTACGTAAACTGTTGTGTTAGTGAGTAAACAGGGGCTGTGCTGATACAAAGTCAGAGGAGATGGGAAAGCCGTACAATTCACTAAATAAAAATACTAATTGACTGTGGAAAGAAAGCAGTAAAGTCATTGTGAGGATGAGTGTCACTGCCTTGTGTTGGGCCTTAAAGGACAACTAAAGCTTAACTAAAGAAGTAGCTAGAAATGTTGTACATTATGTTTTGGTCTTTTAAAAAATTAATACAGATAATTACTACATGGCAGCACAGAAACCAGTGCAATTAGCATCAAAATTGAATTACCAAACCTGTAGCATCAGCTTATATTACAGGCCAACCTCATTTTCTGCTTGATAATTAGTGACGAGCCCTAAGCTTAGCTTCTCAACAGCTGTTCAGAGCCCACTTAGCATTTGAGTGTCGCAGACACTCCAAAATGGTGACCCCCTGTGACAAGTTTGAAGTCCTGGATCATTGCTGCTATTAAAAAGCTGAAACATTAGGCTAGTGCAATACATTTAGTATATAAAATACGTCATTTTTAGCCATATTAATTTTTAGGGTTTAGTTCTCCTTTAAATCATTCCCCGAAAATGCTTTCACTACTGTATGGCCCTTGTGATGGCTGCACATCGTCAACTCATGGTGGGACAGTGATGTGACATTAGATGATCAGGCCCCATTATCTCAAGAATGGATAGTGGTTTGACACGGGATGTATTTTATGGGGTTTAGGCTCATCATCTCATGGATGGACAGTGGTGTGACATTAGGCATATCATGAGATGAACAGACCCCATCATCTCATGGATGAAGAATGATGTGATAATAGATGTTTCATCAGATGAACAGACCTCATCAACTCATGGATTGTCAACGGTGAGAATGGGGGTATGATACACAGACGCCATTATCTCATGGATGCACAATGATGTGACAATCGAGTTATTGTCCAGTTTAACCTGTATATACAATGGGCTTCTGGATTCATACCAATACATTTACCAAAAGAGTGAGAATTGGGCTACTAAATAGCACATTCCACCCTTCTACCAGATTTCATTGTTTGTAGCTTTAGGGGGTTGCAAACAGAAAGGGGGTGACTGTGCTGGGGCCTACTCAAAGTTGGGTCCATCAAAGCAATATGTGAGAAACCAGTACAGCAGCAGCTAGAGTACAGTGTGAAAAATAGTACCGTAGCATTGGCTCCCAGCCCCCACCAACAACTAAACACTGTCTAGGATTACTGAGAGTTGTAGTTGAACAACATCCAAACACCCATCAAAATCAAGTCTGTGTCAGGTCCCACCACCACTAAAAGGCATCTCTGTCTGCTTATGTGTCTGACTACATTAAAGGAACAGTATCACAAAAAAATTGTTTTAAATTAACTAAAATATAATTTACGATTGCCCTGTGCTGGTGAAGCTGGTACGTTTGATTTTTTTTTTTGGTGTTACGGTTAACAATTTTGTCTGCACTCTCTTCAGTGCAAGGGACTTGCTTTTAATGTTTAACTGGAAGAAGGTATGAAAGGGAGAGTGAGGGAGGCAGGGGGAAAGTGCATATGGGAATAAAAGAGGTGAAAGTAAAGGGTAACTCTATGGGGCTGGCGCATTGCACTGTATACATTGCCAAAGACATTTGTAAGATGGGCTTCAGCTAATGGTTGATGACATGAGTATGGTAAGAACTGGCATAGAGCCAGGGCATATGATTGGCTTTTAACTCAAAAAGTCACGGGAGCATACAGTCTGTTATGGGCAGTGGCTGCAGCAGGGACAGTAGCAGTGTACTTATTGTCCGCAGTCAGCAGCCCAGACCTCCGTCCAAGAGAGAGCCTTCAGTTGGTAACAGAGTCCAAGAAGAAACAGTTGTCTGCCAGATAAAAACAGAAGATGAACTTACTAAAGAGGGGAAGGAGTCGGAGAGAGGCAGACTGATACCAAGGGTCATAGATGAAGATCTCCAGATGCTTGATGAGTTGTTGGAAGAGTCCCAGGACTGTTTGTCTGGTACCGCTCCTAAATTCAAGGCACAGACTCCTCTTAAATCCAGATGTCACCTTACAAGCCCTCAGTTAGGGCCACAAATCTATGGAGAGAAACCCCTCAACCCTGACACGTCATGGACGATACAAGCACAGGTACAACCTTCCGCTTCCCTGCTCCACAATATCCATTACAGACAACTGGACACCAGAAGCAAAACAGTAAGTTGTGGATAACACTTAGTAATCATGTATTGTTGGGTAAGTAATGTTGTTTTTTATTACAGATGGATTAGTACAGGAGTGTCCATACTTTATGATATAAATTCATGAAAGCATTGTTAGCATTCCTTTTCATGGAAAACATTACTTAAATATTGATTCATGAGAAAATGTATAATGTTATATTTAAACATCTATTTTTTATTTAACCTTAACGTAATAAAAATCTGAATGAAAATCATGAAACAGGAGGGTGATTTAGACAAGATGTTTATTGACAGTGTCTTGAGATCTACTGATCACCAGCTAAAGGTCTATTGGTAGATCATGATCTACCTTTTGGACATCTTTTTTATAGATACACACATATATATATATATATATATATATAAGTAGCACTGGTGGTCACGGTTAATAGGATGCAACCAGGGTCAATGGATAGACTATATTTAAACATGGAAAGCTTTTGTAACCCAAAGCAACCAACCAACAAGTTGTTTGCTTTTACTATTCAAACAGTGTTGATGGGACATTTGTGGAAGGAACTTTTTTTCACAAAAGCTAGTAGGACTTCTTGAAAAAATACAAAGAGAAAAAGTCCTAAGGGTATGTACCTTGGAGCAATTCCTAACGGATTTGCCATGTGATGATCTCTAGTTCATTCCACCCCATGATACCTTAGGTGATATTTCCAATCAGTTGTTGCTTTGGTTCATCATCCATCAGGCTAGGTATCTCACAAAAGCCACAAATCTGTCAGAAATCCCCCCAAGTTCTGACCATGTGAGCAGTACCCATCAGAAGGGGTCATTTAGACTGCAGGCGGCTGCAAAGTATTGTTAAAAAACAAAAGTTCCCAAGTGATCGAACCTGTCGCTGGTTTCACTTATGGTTTCCTATATCCATCCAGCCACCACTACCAGGTCTTGTTTTTAGAAACCTACAACAGGAAGCAGTTTGGCTATGGGACAGCACTTGGTTAAGCAGGTATGGGTATGTAGAAAAATGTGGTGGTCTTGCTTAAAACAGAACCTTAGTCTGAACCCATGAAGATAAACACTGAACCAATGGGTATAGCCATGCTCCTTTCAGGAATGAATCAGACTGTTAGTGCATGCATTGCCATGTGGAGGTTCATGGGTACAAACATTTAGTAGAAATAAAAAGGAAAAAGATGTTTTTTTACAACCCAACATTTAGGTCCTTCTTTGAGTACCTACCAGTTATTATTGTGCAGAATTCTGTGCAGACTTCCCCTATTCAGGGTGTATTTCAAAATTAATATCTGACCTCAAATAGCCAGCACAGAAGCAGAGCCGGATTTACATAGCAGATGCCCCTAGGCCCACTGCCGTTCATCGGAACTGTCCCTTCCCCCACCTTTGTGCACATGCACACATTTTCAGCATCTGGTTATGACATACCTGCCAACATTTTGGAAATAGAAAGAGGGACAAAAAGATTTGCCACACCCCCTAATTACCATGTTCTTATTATAAAATTTGGCAAGTTGTGAAATTTTTAACACATTTCTGTGGTTTTTATGTGTTATTATAGTTTTGCTAATAAAGGTGAATTGTCTTTTAAGCTGCAAGTCACAGTTTCCCCAAGAGACCTGCCTATCTTAAATAGTTACAATTGTTTCTTGCTTATCTTAAATTGTTACAAAAGTATCTAAGTGCACTTGCCACATATTCTGTGCTCTCTGCCAAAAGCCAAAAATCTAAAATAATATATATATATATATATATATATATATATATATATATAAATGCTTTGGGTGTCTGCACTCGATCTCCAGTAGAGCAGAGGTGCACGATCAATGTTCATAATATGCAGTAGAAGTGAACAAAGTGTTTTTATTGGTAACACAGCATTGTTATCCGACGTTTCGGTCCCACCTGGGGACCTTTCTCAAGGATCCCCCAGGTGGGACCGAAACGTCGGATAACAATGCTGTGTTACCAATAAAAACACTTTATTCACTTCTACAATGAGTGTGCTGATCCATTACTACTGCATATATATATATATATATATATATATATATCTATATATATATATGATATGTCCAAGGGTTCCTGCACTCCAACCACTTATGCTTTCACGGGTGCTTGGTCAAAAACGTATTGTATAATGATCGAAGGATGGACCAGCACTCCAGTTCAAATAATCGTGCTTTTATTTATCACCGTGCATCCAACGTTTCGGCCCGCATTGGGGCCTTTATCAAGGATAATGCTTACCGAAACATTGGATGCACGGTGATAAATAAAAGCACGATTATTTATTTGAACTGGAGTGCTGGTCAATCCTTCGATCATTTTATATATATATATATATATATATATATATAAATATATATATATGTACTGTATATAAGCAGGTAGATGCTGGTGCACACAGGGGGAACTTATCTTGAAAATTAATCTTTATTGAATCGACAGTTAGGTCATCACTTGGAACCTTTATCAAAATACACAGTAAATTTCACCAAACCTTTATTCACTCAAAAAATCTTTTTTTCTAGTATTCCAATACAGATATAAAAACATCATACAATAAAAAAACATTAATAAATACTTAGTGATGGGCAAATTTATTCCGCAAGTGCGAATTGGCGGCAAATTTTTGTGATTTGCCGGCGGCGAATAAATTCTCGAAACGGCGTAAAAAAAAAATGAACGCAAAGGAAAAATGGCACAAAGGAACGGTATTCATTTAACCCATGTGGGGCTTCTGTATCCAGAAATCGAATCCAATACGTTTCTCCCTGATGTGATTTGTAAAAATTGGTAAGTGAAAGTCTAAATATAGACCATTTGGATGTAACAAACTACCCCTTGATGAAACGATTGCCCTACCTTGGTGGATTGCTCACATTGTTATGCACCTTAGAAAGACGGTATAGCACAGGACAAATGGGATATTCCTGCACCAAAAACAACTTTTCATCTTCTGTAACATATCCTTCTGAAAATACCTTTTCCAATACCTTAACAATATTCTTTTTACATATCTCTAGGGGATCAAGCTGAAAAAGGAGAAAAGGCACAGGATACACAGCAGATAATAGATAAGCTCTGTAGTATACAATGGGATTCTTCAGCAGAGACGGGCCAGGCTAGCCAGGCGCCCTAGGCGACCCAGCCGGGTAGCTCTCTCTCACTTCCCCCGTCGCTTGCGCAGTGACGTCACATGCAAGCGCATTGATGGGACGCCGTGACGCACATGCACGCAGACTACACAAGCGTATGTGCTGCGTGATGCTGACGCTCGCATAAGTGAGAGTTAAGTCTGGCGAGTAGTAGAGTCTGGTCTAGAGGTAGCTGCCCAGCGCCCCTCAATTGTTGCAGGGCCAGAACTAGGGGTAGGCAGCTGCCTCTTCTGCCTACCCCTAGTTCTGGCCCTGTTCTTCAGAATTTATCTGTTATCTACTGTGTATCCTGTGATTGAATGGCTGCCCCCATGGCTACACAGCAGTTTGTTTATATAAACTATAGTAGTACTTATCTGTTATCTACTGTTTATCCTGTGCTTGAATGGCTGCCCCCATGGCTACACAGCAGCTTGTTTATATAAACTATAGTAGAGTTTTTGAAGCAAACATACCAGTTTTATCAGAACAGGGCGATACATCATATTGTCATTTATTAAAACACTTCTTTGGAGTTACTGTGCCTTTAAGATGAGGATAATAATCCCTCAATGTCTTTATAGCGCCTCTTATTAATAACTTTATCAATTTCATGAGACACAGGCTGTAAAAATATATTAAAGGGATTCTGTTGTGATTTTTATGGTGTAGATTTAATTTCTAAATTACATTGTTTACACTGCAAATAATTGACTCTACCATGTAAGATTTAATTCCTACCTGTATTTTAATTCCTTCCTGTATTTTCTTGTTGTTATAATATTGGATGTGTAGGCAGCAGGACAGAGGCACACGGGAAGATTTGTCGGGCGTGATTTTTTTTTTGATGCGGCTGTGGATGACAAATTTCCCGGTAAATGGATTCTCTGGTGGAATGTCCAATTTATCGCTATAGTTTCCTCCAGAGGCAACTTCGGGCAATTTAGAGATAAGTTTGACATACTGCCAGTGAATTCAATTACCAGCAATGTAAAGGCATTTTCGGGAGATCTGTTGCCCTCAGCCATGTCAAAAAAATTGCAGGCGAAATCTTCCCATGTGCCACAACCACTACCAGGCAGTTGTTATCTAATTACCTTCCTATTGTTCTGCTGCTGGGGGGGGGGGAAGTGAGGGGGCTGATATCACTCTTAACTTGCAGTGCAGAAGTAAAGAGTGACTGCAGTTTATCAGAGCACAAGTCACATGACTGTGGGCACCTGGGTAACTGACAATATGTCATATTTCAAAATTAAATATATTTCAAAATTAAATATAAAAAAATCTGTTCGTTTCAAAAATGGATTTCAGCGCAGAATTCTGCTGGAGCAGCACTATTAACTGATGTGTTTTGAAAAAAACATGTTTTCCCATGACAGCATCCATTTAATATTACCAGGGCCAGATTTGCAGTGCAGGCGCCCCTAGGCCTATCAGTCCTTGCGCCCTCCACCCGCACACCTCTCCTGGAAGCACACATGCGGAGCACTGGGGAGCGCGTCCTCAGCAAGCGGCTGGGTAGCATGCCGCCCCTATGATTCTGTCGCAATAGGCCCGGGCCTTTGTGGCCTCGCCACAAATCCGGGCCTGAATATTACTGTTGTTTAAAGCTGGATCAAAGTTCCTTTTATTTTCCACTTTCTTGGAAAACATCTTTACAAGAAAGATCGTTTGTTTCAACACACACGTGTGGAGCTGAATCATCAGATAAACAGGTAGAAACAATAGAATTCTACCTATATCTGACGATTCAGCACTAACAATGGCCGATGTTTGGGTGCCTTCAAAGACACCCAATCAAAATTTTCCATCCAGCCCGATCGACGAGTCGACTTCAAAGTGAAAAAAGTGTTGATTTATTCACACATCATCCGACGTTTCGGTCCCGCATGGGGACCTTTCTCAAGGATATATATATATACTGTATACTACATTTATGTATCTTAACCTGGTTTCTGATGTTTCAGTTTATGAAATCTGGAACTTAGCAAAGACTTTCCTACATAAACTAAGGGTGCAACAGGTTCATACACTTGCTGAGGCTGTCCGTCAGTCACCTAGTTAAGTGGCCCAAACACTTTTGTTCTCTTCCGAAGCTTCATTCTTCATCTCTGGTCCCTGGGGGATGTGAGCACATACCTCAGATCCAATAAACAATGGCCAGTCAAGCACTCCACTGTGTTTTCGGAACCCATTCTCCTCTGTCGGCAGTTTTACTGCACTTTTTTCCAACAGCAAATTCTTTCTGTCCTGCTTCAGACGAGACCCATGCTTCACATCTGTCAACCATTTCACAAGGTCATAAACCAGCAGTGTCAGGCTAGTACTTTTGTAAAAAAACAACCACAAACTTCTGCTGCTGGGATGGGCATTGTAGTTCATGTTAGCTGCCAACTGGCATTTCTGCTAAAAACTGTCACCAGCTTATTTGCAACACCCGCATGTTACTTTATTGTGAATTATTATTTTGATATCATTATGCTTTCTTTATATACAGTAGCTCTGACATATTCAGCAGCACTTGAGATTGTACACCAGTCGTTGCCCCAGCAGAGCTTTCGGTCTAAAGGCCCCCATAGACGCAAAGATTTTTCTTTGATGAACGTCTGATTTGAGTGCAAATCCAACCAATCAGTCAATTTATCGTGAGGTTAGTGGGAATGAAACGATCGGGCATATAACGATTTTTCATTCGACAACGGTCAGAAAATTGATTGGCCAGGTTATAAAATTTCATCAGTCATAGTGAAATCTATCTATTGTCCAATTGTTTGCAGGGCCAAGCAGGCAGCTACCCTCGGTTTTCCTGGCTTCAACTAGACGATATCGCTTGAAATGGTCTTTTTAGTCGATGGACAAATCATACATTTAAATGATCGTTTCAAGATAAGCTTGGTCTAACGATAATGAAAAGATCTTTTAAAAATCTTTACATCTATGGCCAGATTTTGTCCCTCTCACATTGACACGCAACTAATTAACCTGCCTGTATGTAGGGTTGCCACCCAGCCGGTAAAATACCTGCCAAGGCCGGGGCCGGTATTACAAATTTACCGGCAATGTAGCTGCCGGTAAATTTGTAATACGATCAAAAGGAGCCCTCGGCCTGCCCCCAATCCCCTGCAACTTACCTTTTTCTTTGCCTCTTCTAGCGTCCGTGGGTCTCCGTTGTGTGGCCAGCCCCTTTTGATGTCACGCCCCGCCCCCTTTGATGTCACGCCCGCCCCTTTTCAGGCCCCGCCCCCAGCAGCCGGTAAAAAAATTATAAAAGGTGGCAACCCTACCTGTATGTTTTTGGATTGTATGGGGAAACCCATGACAGCACTGGTAGAACATACAAATAAATAGTGCTCTGGCTGAAATCAAACCCAGGGCCCCAGCATCTGAATTACCGTGTCCATTCCTTGTCCATTCCGACCCTGCTTGTTGGTCCTTAATCTTGTTTTCTCCTTCCAGGTGGGTAGGTTTTAACTCTGCTGCCCCCTAATGAAGTAAAAATACTTAAAGTAAATACCTGGACCCACAACCCACATTTTTACCTGCTTAGATCCGCTACCTGACCCGATCCAACCAGATCCCCAACCTGCCAACCACTATTAAATAAGAAGTGATATTGCTCCAAATGGGAAGTGACATCATCATCAGAAGAAACGTTTTTATAATGTTAAAAGGAGTAAAATATACAGTAAATAAGATAAGAAATGTAGATGAGACCTGTGACCCACATACCTAAAATCCTACCCGCAACTCACTTTTTTTGCAGGTTACCCACAGGTACCTGACCCGCTTGCTGGATTCTCAATTCCACTTCCCCCCAATAAACTGACTGACTTATTAGCACATTAATTAATTATTTTAACTATGTATACAAACTATAACTGACTAGTTATTGGGCACTATAGCAAAATCATTAGGCCCCTAAACTTTGGGAACAAAACATTTTCCATGAACATGTATTGTTGCTACGTATCAGTCCCACTGGCCCCAATCAGTTTCAGGGTCTGCTTCCTCTATAGTTACACCACTGCATTTCCGTACAATGATTTGTGGATTTGTATCATAATAGTTGTGACTGCAAAAAAATACATCCAACAAGTTCAACCCTTTGCCTAACAAAACCTACCTAACTGATTGTTGAGCATATGAATAGGACACACAAGGGGTGTAACCAGAAATGTTGGTACTGAATGTTTGTGTTCATGGGGGACACTGTTGTTTTATTGGACCTCCAAAGTTTCTGATGGTGGCCCTAGGGTTGCCACCTTTTCTGGAAAAAAATACCGGCCTTCCCATATATTTATCTTTTTTCCCTATTAATTGGGATCAGCCATCATTTTTACAAATGAATGAAAACTTTCAAATCTCTGGAAAAGGGACTGAACCTGGGCCTTGGATTTATGGCTAATTATGTGGATTGATGGTTAAGTCAGAAACACAGTTGTGGAATTCCTTTTATTTCACACTCCATTCATTTAACCATAATTTTTTTCATTCACTTTGATCCACATTATCTTGCATCTTATCTGGTTGTCCCTTCCCAGGTACAAGAGGGGGGTTGTGGGTGCACTCCTAAGGCCATATAAAAAATAATAATAATCCCCTGTCTAAAAAAAAAGAAAAACAGGGTTTTTTGTTACAAAGTTATGATCATAAAATTGGTAACCCGCCATACCACGTCAAGGTAAACCCCATACGGTGGTCCCTAACCTGTTTACCTGTGATCAAAATGTAAAACCTTGGTTTCAATCTGGACTAGATCCTCCCCCGCCACCTGCATATGCGGCTTTTGAAGGGGAGACTGCCCAGACCAACGCCTATTTAAAAAAAAAATGTGATTGTGAAGAGACTATAATGAAGGAAAAGTAAAGTTGTATATATAAGTGCACACTTGTGTGTGTATGTGTGTGTGTGTCCCTTCCATGTCCCCTTGTATGTGACTTTGTTAACACGTCACACAGAGATAGACATTCCTTTTTGTTGGTCGTTAGATCTATGAGCTGAATGTTGTATATCAGGGGTGCCCAAAAGGTAAATCGGGTTCTACCATTAGACCTTTAGCTGGTGATCAGTAGATCTCAAGACACTGTCGACAAACAGCTTGTCTCAATCACCCTCCTGTTTTATTCTTTTCATTCAGATATTTATTATGTTAAGGTTACATAAGAAATAGTTGTTTGTTAAATATAGCAATATACATTTTCTCATAAATCAATATTTAAGTAGTATTTTCCATGGAACAGAATGCTAACAATGCTTTTATGGATGTAGATCATAATGGGACAACATCACTAAAAGTAGACCTCACATTAGAAAAGTTTGGACACTCCTGTTGTATATATATCAGAGAACACCCATAGGTATGGGATTCGTTATGAGGAAACCCATTATCCAGAAAGTTCAGAATTATGGAAAGGCTGTCTTCCATAGGCTCCATTTTATCCAAATAATCCAAATTTTTAAAAACGATTTCCTTTTTTCCCGTAATAATAAAACAGTAGCTTGTACACCATCCAAACAAAAATAAAATGAATACTAATTGAAAGCAGAACCAGACCATTTGAGTTTATTTATTGTTTACATGATTTTCTAGTAGATGTAACGAATGAAAATACAGAATACAGAAAGATCCGTTATCCGGAAAGTCCCAGGTCCCAAGCATTCTGGATAACAGGTCCCATACCTGTACTCAGCTTGAAAAAGGAACTAAAAGGTTTGGAAAGCTTGCTATGATTATTTTAGTTAATAATACCAATAAACGTATTCCCTTTTTTCCATGTTTTTGTTATTTTTTTTGGAATTCAGTCAGGAGTAGTGATGGGCGAATCTGACCCATTTCTCTTTGCCGAAAATTCGCACAGCAGCGAAAGTTCGCCGAAATGCATTGAAGTCTATGGGTGTAAAGATTTTTTTTGGACGCACAACAATTTTTTTTGACACGCGACAATATTTTTCACCCATTGGAGTCTATGGGCGTCATTTTTGTGGCGAAACTTGGCGAAAAACTTTGCTCATCACTATTCATTACCGGTCAGGAGCCCTGTTAAACCCTTTGCACTTTAGGCCTCCCAAGAGCCATTGGATCTGCTGCTGTTGTTGTTAATCCCATTGTTAAACCCTTGTGCAATTTATTCAGTAAAATGCCATACAAAAAAACTTAGAACCATGCTACCATCAAACTAAATCTAAGCTTTTAACCATATGTGAAGCTCAGGGTTTCTTCTCCACTCATGTCATGCTCACAAGCTATATCTCTTGAAGTACTAACTCCATTGTGTAGAAATGCAGAAATGTCATCCCTGTAACACACCTATTTTCAGTAAATCATGTGGACAGTGTCTGCAGGACAATTCTAAGAAAGTTGATCTTTTGAAACGAACATAAGTCAATACACATAAGTCATTAGAGTTGGTATGTCTGACCTGAGGCCTCCAGCTGGTGTTGAACCTGATAACCCAGCAGTCATCAATGGATAAAGGCTGAGAAACAAAGTTCACCTCCAACCAGAGTTCAGCAAAGTTGAAAAGTCCTGCAGTGAAATGTACAAATATGGTGGTGGCTCGGGTTGCCACCTGGCTGGTATTTTACTGGCCTGGCCGGTAAAAATAATGGTTGATCCCAATGTTATTAATAGGGAAAAAATATATAGGAAGGCCAGTATTTTTTTTCCAGAAAAGGTGGCAACCCTAGTGGTGACCCAAATGCAACATTTTTATTTCCAAAATAAGAGGATGGAGGATGGGATTCTTCAACACAAATGCTAGTACCTCAATGGCACTTTTGGTTGCACCCTTTTCCCTCTGAAATTAAAGGGGCAATATGTTATTAACATGAGGGCTTGTGATTAACATATGTTGTGCCTCTAGTTTCATTTAGGAAATATTTAATTATATATTAATATAGTATATTTCTTGCAAAAATCTGAAATTGAAAGTACAGTCACATTCTATTTCTGGTTCCTGTGAGCTTAATCCAAACAAATGAACCGTCCACTGAAAACCCCTCTATGTAAACAAACCCCTCCCTTCCCCCAGACTTGGGTTTGCTTTAAAGGCACAGTAACACCAAAAAGTGAAAGTGCTTTAATAAATTATAATGTACTGTTCCCTGCACTGGTAAAACGGGTGTGTTTCCATCAGAAAGACTACTATAGTTTATATAAACAAGTTGCTGTGTAGCATGGGGGCAGCCATTTAAGGCTCAAGTTATATAGTAGATAACAGATGCATGTATCTGATATCTGCTAAGTAACCAGTGCCTTTTCTCCTTTTTCAGCCTCAGTGACTGCCCCCATGGCTATACAGCAGCCTATTTATATAAGCCATCGTAATCTTTCTAAAGTAAACACACAACTTTACCAGTGCAGGGCAACAGTACATTATATTTTAATTACCTTAAATACTTTTATTTTTGGTGTTACTGTTCCTTTAAAATAAGAAGCAGTTCATGATAAAGGTTTACAGTGGACTAGTGATTTGTTTTGATTTGTGCTTGTACAGACAAGAATGCAACTTTATTTTCAGTTTTAGATGTTATCCTAATTAGTGCAAAAACAATAAAAACCATAGCTATTAGGAAAAAGTATTTTTAGCAGCTTTAGCAGTAATACTGGGTCTTACTTACCTTGCATAATAGGGTGATCCAGTTAAGGTACTGAGTGTACAGAATCTGCCATATTATACCTTCTATAGTTGGCTATTAATTTCATGATTTGATTTATATTTTGAAGGTCCTGAAAACCAGAAATACCCAGGATGCAGAGAACAACAATCTTCAGTAAGTGTTAAGGGTGTGTAAAGGTGGGATACATGGTGTATTTACCATAAAGGCACTCGAGCACCCATGCCTAGGATAGCAGCTTTGGTGGGTGGCCCTCAGATGCCAATATTGTAAATAAAACTCTTGCAAAACAATTTTGCTGCAAATGAAAACTTTCCAATGAAATCTGTCAACAGAGAAGTAGGGTAGGGGTAACTTTTGGGGCCGGAAATGATGTCACGTGCAGGTCTGTTGCAGATAGTCGCATCTGCTGATGTCATTGAGCATGAACCAATGATCTGCAGAGGTCCAGAGCCTAGGGCAACACCAGACCAAAATACTCTACTGTATATGGGCTGATATTAGCTGCAGGTATGGCTCAGGTATGGGGGTAAATCAATAGGCTGTTCAGATATCTATCAAGCAGGTTTTCAAATTCTCATGCGCTTATTTATGAGGACATTTCCTGATGGGTTTCCACTGGTCTAGTACATGGATGTCCAAACTGGGTAAAAGATACACTGTAGCACCCTTGCCAAAAGTGCAGATCTACAGTTGTCCTAGTCCTAGTGAGTGACAAAAAAAACTGAAAATTGGCCTATGATTGGCCAGTTTGTCTGTCTATGGTTATAAATAAGATCTGTCTAGATCTATAAAATGAATTGGAGGAATGTAGCCAAATGGGATAATCTGTTTCTAGTCTAGTAACCAACAACAACCACTCAGATGTCTAGGAGAGTTGTTGGACCTGAACAATCCAAAATTGGGAGGGTTGAGGGACCAGAACAGACCAAAAGTGGGAGGACATCTAGAAAGGATGTGAGACCTGAACGGGCCAAAAGTGGGAGGATTGTGGGACATGAATGGACCAAATGTGGGAGGACATCTAGGAGGTTTGTGGAACGTACCAAGAGTGGGAGGGTTGTGGGACAAAAAGTGGGAGGGTTGTGGGACCTGAACAATCCAAAAGAGGGAGGGTTGATGGACCATAACAGACCAAAAGTGAGAGCACATCTAGAATGGTTGTGAGGCCTGAACGGTCCAAAAGTGGGAGGATTGTGGGACATGAATGGACCAAATGTGGGAGGACATCTAGGATGTTTGTGGAATGGACCAAAAGTGGGACCTGAACAGACCAAAAGTGGAAGGACATTTAGGAGGGTTGTGGACCTGAAAAGATCAAAAGTAGGAGGATGTCTAGGAGGGTTATGGGAACACAGTTATTCTTTTATATTTTGATGGATGTGAATTCCTTTTAAACTCATGCAAATTGTTTTAGATAATTATTATTCATGAACACGGATTTTATTCATGTTTAAAAACCTAGTGACTCCTTTCTACCCTATAGCTAGAGCTTGAACGGGCTCATTCTTTAAGGACCGTGTAGTACAATTAGAAAATACAACCCTTCCATATTTTAATATTCATTTAAAATCACAATTTCCTCTGGTTCCAATCTATTACTTTTCTATTTCCTCAGATTCCAAGGTGCACAAGAGGCTGAAGAGGAAACAACTCTGAAGTACAATAAATCTGAAGAAGTGCTCATGGATATTATTGCACGGCAGTATTCCCAGTGAGACTTTCTCTCGCATGTTAAAAGGGCAACCAAAGCAACTGAGAAACCAATAGGGGAAATGCATACCTCCCAAAATTTTGGAAGTAAAAAGAGGGACAAAAACTGTTTTCGCACGCAGAACAGCGACATTGTTTGACCACGCCCCTTTCTGTGGCCACCCCCCCTAATTACCATGTTAATTTTACAAAATTTGGCAGGTTATGAAAAATTGAAAATATTTCTCCTTATCTACACTGTTTTTATGTGTCTCAAAATCATTACAAAGTATCTTATTTGGACCTGTTACCTGTTCTGGGCTCTCTGCTAAAAGCCAATTAAGTGAGAAACTTTGTTTCTTTTTCTGGCTGTTCATTGCAGAGAAAATAGGGACTTTCCAGTACAAACGAGGGACTGCTGCAGGTTGAGCTGTCAAAAGAGCGACTGTCCCTCCGAAAAAGGGACAGTTGGGAGGTATGGAAATGCACTTTATCCAACACAACAGCAGCAGCATATTATCCATTGCTCACATGGAAACACTTGTCTTTAGAAAGATCACTAATGATTTAATTCTGTTTTTATACAGATGCAATAAGTAAATGCCTTATTTTATATATATATATATATATATATATATATATATATATATATAGTAGTCAGTGAACCAATGGGTGGGAAGCTGGTGATTTATAGTATTTAGATCTAGGCTGGGCAACCTGCAGTCCTGATTTGTTCAACTCCAACTCCCACCATCCAGCCAAAGGCTGGTTATATTTATGCAAAGGCAAGAATGTTTGAATTACAGTCCTTTAGCTGTTGCCGAATTACATTCCAATAACAACTGTGCTGTTGAGGTTGGTGGAGAGGAAGTTCAGTTTCTATTGGGAGGGGTTACATTATAAATAAAGTATAAATATCAAAGGTATAAACCAAATCATTGTAAGCCAGTTTGAATATAGCTCTACCCAGGTGGTGGAAATTACCATGTACGATTTTGCAGATGAAGCTCATGCATAGGAACTTAGTGACTAATTTTGGGTTTTTTCATAGCTGAATATTCACACATATGCTTTACGCAATAAACTAGAGATTCTTGCAGTACCTGGCTGTGCCACTTGGTGTCTCTGTCAGTCAAATTGATGTACTTGCCCAAGTTCCTGGCCGAACTGACTACTACTCATGTCACACAAACATGGAAGTTAATATTTTTAACCCTTCCTAGCCCTCATTTGCATATGCTAATTAGAGTTCTGTTTTGGTATGAGATTTGGCCAAATTTTTCATGAAGGATCTTAATTTACTCCTGGTCAGTTTGCGTACAGTGCTATATATATATTATAATATTTAATATTGTAATAACTGTAGACAAAATGTTATTAAACATGACTTTTCTGGACCAGCATGGAGTCAAACACAGCATACTGGGGGCTTCTGTCATACTACCATTGGGTTGCTTTCCTCAGGGACCCCTGTATTTCTTTGAGTGTGGGGGGAAACCAGAGTAGCCAAACTAAACCCACACTAACACAGAGAAAACATGTTAGGACATGTCCATTAGGCATCCCATATGAGTATTAGAACAGATAAAGAAGGGATGAGCATTCAGCCTGAAAGACAATGGCAGCTTGGGCAAGACTGAAACTGCTGATTAGTTTAGTACAGGTATAGGATCCCTTATCCGGAAACCCGATATCCAGAAAGCTCCGAATTACAGTATGGCTGTCTCCCATAGACTCCATTTTATCCAAATAATCCAAATCTTTAAAAATTATTTCCCTTTTCTCTGTAATAATAAAACAGTAGCTTGTACTTGATCCCAACTAAGATATAATTAATCCTTATTGGAAGCAAAAGCAGCCTATTGGGTTTATTTATTGTTTAAAATAATTTCTAGTAGACAAGGCAGGAAGACCCAAATTACAGAAAGATCCGTTATCCGGAAAACCCCCTGGTCCCGAGCATTCTGAATAACAGGTCCCATACCTGTAACACCAAAATAGGAGGTAGGGGTAGTAAAGCAAGAAGGAAATAATTATATATCCAGCACTTAAAGGAGTTGTTTACCTTTACATTAACGTTTAGTATGATGTCCTGCCTGCTGTGATTTCTTACCTTGTGTAAGCTTTAAAAGATTACCTGGGCCCTGCATTATTTACACCTCAAATTCAGACTAAAAACTCCTTTATTGATCACATGTGTAACACTATTGTTCACACCCCTAAAGCCCTGTTCTGTTCCCATCTCAGACTGAAAGTGCCCACATTGTTCGCCTGTTCACAACAAGGAGTGCTGGAGTGGCACCAGCACTGTGTCACTGTATGTAGTGCAGTATGAACTGTTCATCTGTCTCCTACTCTATTCTTCCTGTGTGTGCCAAACTCTGCCTGACCTATGGTCCCTGTGTGTGCCATACAGGTCCGGACTGAAAATTAAGATAGGTTGTGGCATTTCAGGTACACAGAGGCCCAATCAGCCCTTATAGCAGCCCCTCTGGCATTTGCCAGAACCCACCGATTACCAGTCTGGGCCTGGTGCCATACTCTGCCTGACCTATGGTCCCTGTGTGTGCCACACTCTGCCTGCCCTATGCTCCCTGTGTGTGCCATACTCCTATGCTCTCTGTGTGTGCCATACTCTGCCTGCCCTATGCTCCCTGTGTGTGCCATACTCCTATGCTCCCTGTGTGTGCCATACTCTGCCTGCCCTATGCTCCCTGTGTGTGCCATACACTGCCATACTAGTAAGTTGCAGGTAAAACTTAGTCCCTTTGTAAAATGTATAATGAAGCAATAGAATTATTAATGAATGAATCAGATGAAAATTGAGCATAGGACTGGCCAGATATGGGATGACTTTGACGTAGTTGGCCAGCTTAAATATATTGCAATATATGGACAAACAATCCCTGTTTTGTTTAAAGGGTAAGGCATTTTTCAGTAGCAGTATGCACAAAATGTCTCTGTCTTAAATATATTGATAATGGGTTGAGTGCAGAGGACTCTTGTATTTGTCTATTTATATATATATATATATATATATATATATATATACACAAACCAAAAAAGGATCAGCACTCACAGGTCTTAAAAATAAAATAAAGATTTTTTATTAAAGAGCTATGGACTGACGTTTCGGCTCTTCCAGAGCCTTTCTCAAAGTATATATATATATACAGATATATATATAGATATATATATATACACACAAATACAAAAGGTCCTCTGCACTCAACCCAATATCAATATATTTAAGACATTGAGACATTTTGTGCATACTGCTACTAAAAAATGCCTTACCCTTTAAACACCCTTTATGCTTTCACATTTTTCTGTTTACTCCGTGGGGGTCCAGAGTGATGGGTCGGGGTCCCACCCCACCCTAAATGGCACTTAAGGTGAGATAGTGAATTTGTTCTAATAGAAAGTCATGGGAATCCAGACTGAAGGTTAATAATCTATATTGAAGGCTGACTGCCTGATATGGCAAAGCTTCCATAGTTCTGTAAACTTGTGATGAGCTAAAAGGGGCTGTATTCTAATGTTAGATCTAATGGTGGGCAAAGCAAAATGACTGCAGTGAGGGGCATGGTCTAGTAATGGAGGGGTGGGGAGTCTGTGGTCATTTCTTTGTAGCCAGTAGTAAATATCCAGTAATGGAATCACACAGGCAATGCTATAACAGGAACAGCCCCCTAAGCAAAATCTTGCAGGAAAATGCTGATCCATTCGGTATGAGTCATGTTGTTCCACCAACTAATTCACAGCATGAATCATTGGCTCAAACCATGGAAAATATATTTTCTTCTTTCCAGCTTTTCAATGGGGGGGGTCACTGACCCCATTTAAAAAGCAAATGCTCAGTAAGTGTTATCACTACTTTTAATTACTTGTCCTTCTAGCCAGGCCTCTCCTATTCCTATCTCTTATTCAAATCAGTGCATGGTTGCTAGGGGTCAGATAATAGCAATCCGATAGCTGAAATTGCAAACTGGAGAGCTGTTGAATAAACAGCTAAAAAAACAAATAAAAATGAAAACCTGTTGTGTCTCAGAATATCTACATCATACTAAAAGTTAACTCAAAGGTGAACAACCCCTTTAAGAAGACAACCAACTGGTAAAAATTGTTGAAAGAGCTAAGAGCAACAAAACTGAACCCTGAGGGGGTTATTTACTAGGAATGCCTCCTATAAGTAAATGCTTTTCCTTCCCCATCACAGTACAGGTGTGGGACCTGTTATCCAGAATGCCCGGGACCTAGGGTTTTACAAATAAGGGATCTTTCCGTAATTTGGAAACTTCTTACCTTAAAGGAGAACTAAAGCTTAACTAAAGAAGTAGCTAGAAATGTTTTACTTGTGCTTCTGTACCAGCCCAAGGTAATCAGCACTTTAGCAGTAAAGATCTGTGTCTCCAAAGATGCCCCAGTAGCTCCCCATCTTCTTTTCTGCTGATTCACTGCACATGCTCTGTGCTGCTGTCACTTACTGAGCTTAGGGACCCACTCACAATATACAGTACACATAGAATAGAAATGTCACAATATAAGGCTGATTAGTAAATAATACAGATAATTACTACATGGCAGCACAGAAACCAGTGCAATTAGCATCAGAATTTAATAATCAGCCCTGTAGCATCAGCTTATATTACAGGCCAACCTCATTTTCTGCTGGATAATTAGTGACGAGCCCTAAGCTTAGCTTCTCAACAGCTGCTCAGAGCCCACTGAGCATGTGAGTGTCACAGACACTTTCCAAGATGGTGACCCCCTGTGACAAGTTTGAAGTCCTGGATCATTGCTGCTATTGACAAGCTGACACTTTAGGCTGGTGTAATAAGTTCAGTACATTAAATATGTCATTTTTAGCCACATTCATTTTTAGAGTTTAGAGCTCCTTTAAGTCTACTAGAAAATCATGTAAACATTAAATAAACCCAATAGGTTGGTGTTACTTCCAATAAGGATTAATTATATCTTAGTTGGGATCAAGTACAAGCTACTGTTTTATTATTACAGAGAAAAAGGTAATTAAAAAAAATGGATTATTTAGTTAAAACTGAGTCTATGGGAGATGGCTTTTCCATAATTCGGAGCTTTCTGGATAACGGATCTCATACTTGTATTTGCCATCCCCACTCAGTATGCTGAGCAGCCCACCACTAACACAAGCTGTGTCATTCAATTCAACCCTCTTACTCACAGCTGTACAGCACAACACGCACACACAAAGTCTGTGTTAAAAAAAAAAAAAGAAACCCAATTTAATACATACAGGACAATAACGTACATTGGAACATTACATATAAAGAATAGTGCAATATACTTAAACAAGCAGTATCAAATTCCCTTTGATAAACGTACAAAGTGACTTATAACTTCTGTCTGGAGTTAAAAATAAAGTTAACTATCTGGCCGGTATTAGATTTTATTTTTTTAATATAATAAATTGAACTGTACAGTGACAGAATTGGGAAAAAAAAACCCAAAAGGTTAAAGCAGCAGTCATGGATTGTCCAAATATTAAAGGGGAAAAACATCCTGTAGAAGCATTTATTTTCCCCATTTATACATATGAATTGGCTCCAGGATCTACTTATGGCAATTCCAAATGTTGCCCAAGTTAAAGGGATATGGCTGCTAAACACATAGGGGGTTATTTATTAAAGTCCGAATGAAAAAAAAACTGAATTTTAGGTTTTTTTTTCACTAGAAAGCACAAATTTTTAGAGGAATAAAAAAAAAAAAAACTAAATTTTTTGGTGATTTATTATACCACAAGGCTGCTTAAAGTCTGAATCTTAAAAATACTCCATCTCCAAGCTGTCGGGGTAGTCAATGGCAAAGGTCCCGTTTCAAATTTGAAGATATCATGGTCTGTGCTGAGTTTAGGACAAAAAAAAAAAAAAAATCAGGTTTCGAGTGATTTTTGGAAAATTAGGGCTTTTGGGGGCATTTGCCCAGGGTGGCTGGAGGGTCTACCCAGGGTAGGGTTTTTTTGGGTTGAATTTTCTTTAAGGCAGGTTCCCATAAGCAACACAGACTAGTCCTTGCTGTGCTTACATGAACTTGCCTTAGGGCTTTAACACATGTAGCTTCTTTGGGATTTTCCTATTCGAAATTGCTAGTTCTGGTGGTTCAACCACCTCTATTACCAGCAAACCGGGGTGGAATTTCTGGTATTTGGAATGGGAAATAAACTGGATTGCCAGAACACCTGAAATCGCTTGTGCAAGGGGCCTTAGTATAAACTTTATTTAATGAAATCCTATGGTCCAAGCCAACCATTTCCTCCTTGAATTCTGTGCACAGATGCATTTTGCCACAATGAATATTGATCAGGATCTTTATTTTGCTTCCCATATAAACATGCCCTGAATTTGCACCTGCTACAAAGCCTGAAATGTGTGTATATATATATATATATATATATATATATATACACATATATATACATACACACACATACATACATATATATGGTTTCTGCTCATAACGTAGAAAGTCAAGGAAGCAGTGTCTGCACAAAATGCAGCAGGCTTGCTGGAAGTAAAGTCTTTGCTTATTGCCAGAACAAGATGCGGTGCCATTGTCAGTGAGGTTAGCAAAACAAAATAAAATAAACTTGCATTGTTTAGAAGTTGTGTCACACAGCGTTACACTGGAAGGGACATTGGTGGGTAAAGCTGAAGTCTTTGGAGCTTCAGAGAGTCTGAGCTTTCAATTGGCTCACACAGTTTTAGACAGGAGCGGGCATAGACACTAACATGCTGAGTGATGGCCCGGAGCTTTGTATTTTGTCTGAGATTCTGTTCAGCTTCCCAACTTCTGTTTGCCAGGTGGGCACCTTCTTTGTAGTCAGGTGCCGCCGGGCATGTTTCGTGAGGTGATCGCTGCGCATAAATCTGCGTTCGCACACGGGGCAGGCAAATTTCTTTTCCCCAGTGTGAGTTCTTCTGTGCCTGGAAAGTTCATCGGAGCGAGCAAATTTCTTATCGCAGCCTTCCCAGTTACAGCTGAACGGCTTTTCCCCTGCAAAATAGAATTAAAAATACATTTTTGCTGATGAGCTGAAACTTTCCCTGTGATTTTGTATGAATGTGCCTTATAGAAAACTGTTTTGATTTAAGGATTAGATAGTAATACCCTGGTCCAGTAACCTTCAGCAACCAATCAAGTATTCCTTTATTTGATCTGTCATAGACTTGTGAATATGGCTAGTGGGTTGCTGTGACTTAGTGCTCAGTGGCCATGCAACAAACTTTACCCCACTGGGGCAGAGACATACTGTCAGATTCGGGGAGATTAGTCACCCGGCGACAAATCTCCTCTTCTTCCCTGCCTTCCACCAGCTAGAATGTAAATCACCGGCGGGATGGCACTCAGAGTGCTTGGTTTTCCCAAGTCACCTGAAGTTGCCTCACGAGTCGCCATCCTGCCGACGATTTACATTCTAGCCGGCGGGAAGGCAGTTCGGGGAGATTTGTCGCCCCAAAGAAGAGGAGATTTGTCGCCCGAAACACCGTGTGTCTCTGCCCTAAGTGACTTTCTTAGATACATATTATGTGGAGTCACTTCTGAAATGAGTGCCCTGCCTTGTGGTCCTGGGACAAAACATAAAGCTTGTGGACTTATCATACAGGGTGGGCTCTATTTGTTCCATGCAGTAGATTGATTAATAGTTTATTGATCCTGTATGAGTCAGTGATAGGGGCCTGAAATAATGCCTTGTTTTTTGAGCTGAGCGAATAAAGAAAATTTATGTACTTGCCGTGAAATTCTTTTCTCTCCAGTCGTAAGGGGGACACAGGGACCGTGGGGTAAAGGGTCCCGCCCATCAGGAGGAGGACACTGATGACATCAGAGCTGACAGCCCTCCCACTCTTACTTTATCCCCTGTCATGCCCAGAGGGCGTCAGTTTGTAACCAAGAACCAAAAACTGCATAACAAACTCTCACCATGGAGAAAACATAAGAACAAGAGTTCAGGGGGGGGGAAGCCCTGTGTCCCCCTCACGTCTGGGGGACACAGGGACCGTACCAAAGCACCCCCACAGTAGGGAGGGAGAACTTGACAGTTCAGGAAACTACTGCCTGGAGAACCTTCCTGCCGAAGGCTGCCTCTGCAGACATGTAGGTATTAAATTGATAACATTTCGTGAATGTATGTAGGGAGGACCATGTAGCTGCCCTACACACTCGAATTTCTGAAAGCCCAAGAGGTTCCTAGGGCTCTGGTGGAGTGAGCTCTTAGCTTAATGGGAGGTGTCCTCTTCCGCGCCAGGTAGGAACGTCTCACTGTCTCTTTGATCCAACGAGCATGGTGGTTTTGGAGGCTGGGAGGCCCTTCCGGGGCCCCGAAGGAACAATGAAGAGAGAGTCCGTCTTCCGAATGGCCTTTGTACGGGAGACATAGGATTTGAGAGCTCTGACCACATCCAAGCAATGCAGGCGTGCTTCCTTGTCGTTGGACGGTTTGTTACAAAACGAAGGCAGAATGATCTCAGAGTTGATGTGGAAGGCAGAGACCACCTTGGGAAGAAAACTGGGAACAGTGCGAAGAACAGCCTTATCTTCGTGGAAAATTAGGAATGGTTCCACACAGCATAGTGCCCCTAGCTCCGACACTCGCCTGGCCGATGAGATTGCCACCAGGAATGCCATCTTCCATGTGAGAAAGTCCAAACCCACATCGGAAGTGGCTCGAAGGGAGGATCAAGAAGAGCCGACAGTACTAAATTCAGGTCCCATGGTGGTATAGGTTGTCTGAATTGAGGCGAAACACGGGCGACGCCCTGAAGAAATGTCCGAACATCTTCCTCTAGCGCAATCCTCTGCTGGAAAAGGATGGATAGAGCCGATATTTGAGCTTTGAGGGAGCCGAGGCTGAGGCCTTTGTCTAGTCCTGCTTGAAGAAACTTCAGAATCCAGGGAAGTCTGAAATCCCCAAAGGTAACCTCCTCTGAGCTACACCAGGAACAATACGTTTCCCACACTCTGTGGTAAACTTTGGAAGTGACGGTTTCCGTGCTTTTATCATGGTATGTATGACGTCTTCTGAAAACCCTTTCTGTCTCAGTACTGCCGCCTCAAGAGCCATCCGGTTAAGGCAAAGAGCTGAGGGTTGTGGTGAAAAACCGGACCTTGACGTAACAGCTGAGGAGACTAAGGAAGTGTCACTGGAGGCTCCAAAGATAGATCGAGGAGAGAGGAGTACCATGACCTCCTGGGCCAGAGAGGTGCCACGAGAATCACTGTGACTGGTTCTCTGGCGATTTTTCTTAACACTCGAGGTAGCATGGGCAGTGGAGGGAATACATACGCCAGTCGAAAGTGCCAGGGCATGGTCATGGCATCTATGCCTGCCGCTCCATGCGAAGAATGTGGGCACCTTCCGATTTCCTCTGGTTGCCATGAGGTTGATCTGTGGCCATTCCCCACTTGGCTACTAGCAACTGAAATGGGTCCTGGTGCAGTTCCCATTCGCCTGGGTCTAGTTGGTGGCGGCTGAGGAAGTCGGCTTCCACGTTGTCCACTCCTGGAATGTGGATTGCGGATATCTGGGTGGTCGTTCTTTCTGCCCATTCCAGGATGAGGGCCACCTCTTGATTTGCTAGTGTGCTTCTCTGACGGATGATATACCCCACCGCCGTGGCGTTGTCCGACTGGATCCGGACAGCTTGATCTCTCAGCAGGTGATCCCATACGAGAAGTGCTTTGAGGATGGCTCGCAGTTCCAGAATGTTGATCGGTAGACTCGTCTAGCCTGACGACCAGAGGCCCTGAGAGGATAGGCCCTGGAGCGTTGCCCCCCAGCCTGTGAGGCTTGCATCTGTGGTGACTATCTGCCAGGACGGTTCCTGGAAATTTCTCCCCTGGTTGAGACGACCTGGGGTTAACCACCAGTTCAAGGATTTCCTCGTTGTTGTCGGGAGGGCTATCCTCTGGTGAAGGGATGTCCTGTTCCACCGCTTCAGTACGGTTGTCTGAAGTGGCCGGAGTCGAAACTGGGCAGAGGGCACCGCCTCCATCGTGGAAACCATCAGCCCTAGGACTCTCATGCACGTCTGGATTGTCGGAAACGTGGAGGACCGCAGGGACAGCTGCCTGGATCTTGGTCTGCTTGTCGGGAGGCAGGAATATCTGTTGCCGGGCTGTGTCGAATTGCAGACCCAGAAAGAGCAGGGACTGGCAGGGTGTTGGAGAGGACTTTTCGAAGTTGATTGTCCAACCGAACCTCTGCAGACTCCGTATGGTGAACTGAATGTTGTGTTCCTCTATGTCTTTGGATCTGGCCTTGAGAAGGAGGTCGTCCAAGTAGGGCATTATGAACACTCCCCTCACTCGTAGGAAGGCAGCCATTATCTTCGTGAATATCCTCGGCGCAGAGGATAGCCCAAAGGGCAGGGCCACAAACTGAAAATGAAGGTTTCTGTAAGCGAACCTCAGGAATTTTTGATGTTGAGGGAATATCGGAAAGTGCAGATAGGCGTCTCGAATGTCCAGAGATGCCAGGAAGTCTCCATGCTCCAGTGCCCTGATGACGGTGCGAACCGATTCCATCTTGAATTTGTGGTATACTACCCACTTGTTTAGCTGTTTGAGGTCGAGGATGGGTCGAAAGGGGCCGTCTTTCTTTGGCACAATAAAGATGTTCGAATAAAACCCCTGAAATCTTTGATGAGGAGGGACAGGGACTATGACCCCGGTTTCTGTTAGAGAGTCTATGATGGATAGGAAGGCTCGCCGTTTTGTGTCTTGTACTGGCACTCTGGACCTGAAAAAATGATGTGGGGGAACCGGAGGAGACCGTCTGAGTGACCCAGGAGTCGTCTATGAGATGGACCCAGGTATCTGCAAAAAACTGAAGTCTTCCCCCTATTCTTCCTACATCTGGAGGATTCGTGGGAACATAGTCAGGATGAGGAATGCTTGTCTCATGACGTCTTGGGCTGAGGTTTACAATGTTGCCAAGCCGATTTCCCCTTGTTTGGGAAAAGACTCTTGAAAGAGGAGTGTGAGCTTGCGGTTGGATTGGTCTTGTTGTGGCGAAAACTTTGGTTCCGAAAGGACTGTCCCTTCCTGAAGGAGAAGGCTGACTTGGATCTTTGTTGAGGCAGGAGCGTGCTCTTGCCCCCAGTTGCCTGAGAAATTATTTTGTCCAACTCATCCCCAAACAGTTTGGAGCCTTGAAAAGGGATAGAGATGAGTGACTTCTTGGAACTGAGGTCCGCAGACCACAGTTTGAGCCAAAGAGCCCTGCGGGCCGCTACTGAGAGAGACAATGCTCTGGCGATAACTCTTGCTGCGTCAAGAGAAGCGTCCGCTAGGAATTGGTTGGCCTCTTAGATGTAGGAGGCTAGTTGAACAATCTGGTCTCTTGGACCCCCTTCTTGTGCAATCTGTAGTAGTGAATCCAGGCGGAAGCTAGGACAGGTCGAAGTGCCGAACCCACCGAAATGAAGTTGGCCTTGAGTATGCCCTCTAGTTTTTTGTCGGTGGGGTCCTTAAAGGCAGATGCATCCGGCACAGGCAGGGTAGTGGCCTTGGAAAGGCGTGAGACAGGCACATCCACCACTGGTGGTGTGCTCCACTTATCGGTACATTCCTTGGGAAAGGGGTACTGTTTGGTGAAGTGTTTTGTAACTTGAAACTTTCTGTCTGGATTTTGCCACTTTTCCTGTACTATGGCCTGTAGCTGTTCGTGAGCAGGAAAACAAACAGATGTCTTGTGTTTTCTCTTAAAGAGAGTTGATTTTTTCTTAGCTGTATCCTCTTCATGGATATGCAGTGTCTCTAGTACTGCCCTTATGAGGCCGTCAACCGCAGGGGCTGCTTCAGCCGCGTCGTCTTCCCCAGAGTCAGACGCATCTGAAGAGGAACTTCCCCCTCACTGGCCTCTTCATCGGAGGAAGGGAGTGTAGGGGACCCCCTAAGTGCATCCTTCAGGTTGTGTGATCGCTTGCCCTTGGTAGCGGTCATAGGTTTGGCAGTCATTTGTGCCAGCATTTTGTCAATAGAAGTGGCTAGTTGGGGAATGCATTGCAGGCTGGAGAGGGACTGAGAGAGTAAAACAGCCCACCCTGGTGCGTCAGAGGTGCCTAGGGAAGCAGGGTCCCCTCTATGTGAAGGCCCAGGATCTGAGGTTGCTGGGGCTGTGAGGTCAGAGGCTGTAAAATTAGAAGCATGTGCCTGGAGATTGCTACAAGCAGAGCATAGGGGATCTACTTGGCCCTCCCGTAACTTTGTGAGGCATTTAGAGCATGCAAAAAACATGACTGATTGGTTAGAGAGAACGCCCCCCCTAGAGAAAAGTTCCCCCCTGCCTTCTGCCATGTGAGAGAGAGTTCGCAATATGCGCGAATTCCCCAGGTACCTGAAGCCTAAGAGGCTGAGGGAGAGAGGAAGGGCTGTGGTCCGAGTCTTCTAGGCTGCTTAGCTGCCGAGCGACGCTGAGCCCTTGTCTGTGAGGCGGGAGAAAACCGTGCGAAGAGAGCTGTGCAGAGGGGAGGCGCACGCCGTGACGTCACCAGGGCGTGAACGCTGACTAAGGCTACTCCACCCCGCATGGACGGCTCGCGAAGAGGAGCGCGCCGGGTTTAGTGTGGCAGAAGGCAGGTGGGACTATATTGGGGGCGTCTGTGTGCCTCACCTGTCCGGTAGGGAGAGCGCTGATGCTGCGCATTCGGCTCTCCCTGAGAGTGTGTTGCCGGTGCGCCCGTCGGTCTCCCCTTCTTAGGACATTGCCGAGTCGACACCGGTCTGTGTTGGGGGCTAGCACGAGTGAACAGGCTAAGCCTGAACGGCATCACGCCTGGTGCTGATGCTAATCATCAGCCCTATGAGTCCTATCGTTGGGCCTTCCTAAGGCCGGTCCAACCTCCTGAGGAGGACACTGAAAAACTGACGCCCTCTGGGCATGACAGGGGATAAAGGGAGAGTGGGAGGGCTGTCAGCTCTGATGTCATCAGTGTCCTCCTCCTGATGGGCGGGACCCTTTACCCCACAGTCTCTGTGTCCCCCTAGACGTGAGAGAAAAGCACATCACTACTATTATGATCGAGTGCTGCAACTTTTGTGGTTATCGGGAGGACTGTAGCTCCTAAACCTGTAACAAAGGCTTAGCTCCATAGCAACCATCCATATCAGGACATCAAGCAGGGTGGCTGTTGCAGAAAGGCTCATCGTGGCCTACATTCAGCCTACTGCAAACCCGGGCAGGGTCATATCATAAAACTAGTTACCTATACCAACCAATCAGGTGTATGTTTTGAAACCGCTTGCCGCTGTTGACTGATTTGGTTTACATTACCCCATAACAAATTAAAGGAGTGGTTCACCGTCAAGTTAACTTGAAAAGGGGGTCACTGACCCCATCTAAAAACAAATGCTCTGTAAGGCTACAAATGTATTATTATTTCTACATTTTATTACTTATCTTTCTATTCGGGATTCTCCTATTCATATTCCAGTCTCTTATTCAAATTAAGGCTAGCGTAGCTTGGACCCTAGCAACCAGATTGCTGCTGAATAAAAAGCTAAATAACTGAAAAATCACAAATAATAAAAAAAATGTTTCAGAAACAGACCAACCGCTTTAAGACATTTTGCAACTCAGCTATATCTCGTCTAAAGAGAATTTAAACCACTGTGTGGTTGCTTAGTTCACCAGTGATTTGCACCAATGCAGTTATAGCTGCCAATTGCTACCAATCAGCATTGCTCAGTCAACTGCAATTTACATAATGACATTAAACAATTGGTTGCTATGGGTTTCTGCGCTGGTGCTGCTTTGTTTAGTGATCAAAAATGAGGCCAAATGACTGTAAAAAGCATTTTGAATGTCAGTTTGAAATATGATGCAAGCGTGAATTCCCTTTACCACTTCTTCCATTTTGGAGGCACCGGACTCACCTGTGTGTGTGCGAAGGTGTGCCTTTAGGTGGGAACTTTTGAAGTAGGTCTTCCTGCACCCAGAAAAGTTGCAGACATAGTTGCGCCTTCTAGAGAAGTCCATTTGGGGGGGGCTGCTCTGTCCTGAAGCGATAAAGACAGGGGCTGGAGCAAGAGGGAGTAGCTTGGTGTTACCTACAGCCATGAGAGTCTGTGGACACTGATGCAGGGACTGTGGGATGGGAGCCGGAGGAAGCACAAGCATTAAAGCACCCTGAGACACTGGAGCTCCCATGAGCACTGGCTGGGAAACAGGGGAAGACTGGGGGAGAATAGGCTTTACTAAATTAGAACTGGGCTGGGAATGAGGCTTAATAAAGGCAGAAATAACGCCTGCCTGGCCAGTAACTGGAATCATCTGACAGAGCACTGGGGGGCTGGACACAGGAACAGAAATAGGAAGAAACTGGTTGATGTCTTTAGACTGATCACTTTCAAATGACTGCTGGCTGCCTGCATCTGTATTATCAGTACACGGGTGTTTGGGCTGAGGGCGATGCAGCGTGTGGAAAGGGTCCTGGGGGGCTGGTGCTTCTTCAGGTTTGGAATGATCAGACTTGTGTTTATTTTCGGCAGTGCATTTAGATGCTGGTACTTTTGCTTGTGCTGGTGCCTCGGGTACATGACGGAAAGGAGAGCTGTCGGCTGTGTGGCGTATCACGCTGGTGGCCATTGCTCTGCATGGCGTAGATACTTCCACCACCGGAGAAGGTGGTTTGGGGATGCTTGAAACCAGTGGCTTGTCCACACTCGAAGAGCTAACTGAACAGGCAGAACTGCTTGACATGACAGTTACTGGCTTGCAATAAGTCATTTGGGAGGCAGGTGGGAGTGTAATGCAAGGTTCTGCAAACTCAGGGCTGCGTGGTGGGGTCATGCACTGCAAAAAAGAAACAAAACATGATTTTATAGCATGTAATAACAACTAGATATAGCTGTATTAGACATGTATATTCCATGTTTGTGCAAAGAGGATATTGTCTATTTTCAAATGCATATTGCCTTCTGCTTGTACATCTGTACATTTGTTCCAGTACAGCAACACCCACACAAGCAGAGGGAACCATGTTACCCAATAGAGTCGAAGAGCTAGCAAGCTTTACTGGAGGCAGACCACGAGCTGTATGGTGGTAACAACCAAGTGGCCATATTAAAGGAGAACTAAACCCTAAAAATAAATATGGCTAAAAATTACTTATTTTATATAATGAACTTATTGCACCAGCCTAAAGTTTCAGCTTGTCAATAGCAGCAATGATCCAGGACTTCAAACTTGTCACAGGGGGTCACCATCTTGGAAAGTGTCTTCCACATTCACATGCTCAGTGGGCTCTGAGCAGCTGTTGAAAAGCTAAGCTTAGGGGTTGTCACCAATTAGCCAGCAGAAAATGAAGTTGGTCTGTAATATAAGCTGATGCTACAGGGCTGATTATTAAATTCTGATGCTAATTGCACTGGTTTCTGAGCTGCCATGTAGTAATTATCTGTATTAATTACTAATCAGCCTTATAGTGTGCATTTCTATTCTATGTGTACTGTATATTGTGAGTACAGTAAGTGACAGCAGCACAGAGCATGTGCAGAGAATCAGCAGAAAAGAAGATGGAGAGCTACTGGGGCATCTTTGGAGACACAGATCTTTACTGCTGAAGGGCTGTGGTTGCCTTGGGCTGGTACAGAAACACAAAACATATTGTACAACATTTCTAGCTACTTCTTTAGTTAAGCTTTAGTTCTCCTTTAAGGTGGAAAAAGTGGGTGTTGAGTGGGGGGGGGAGGTCTCTCATGAAGCTGCTAGACTGGGAAGAATATATAACAGCTTTGTGGGTGCATGCAGGAAGATAGCAGATTTTACAAGTTATGCATTTTGTTCATCAGTTAAAACCCCAGAAAAACTTGCTCCTGACATAATTATTGCATGGCCGGAAAATATGTATATAGAGCCTCATGCAACTTCTATATTAGTGAGGAGATATCCTGGGGCTTTCTTGTCCTTTGGAGGATTAACAAAGTTAAAAGGTATTGCTGCCTATTGTGGAAGTCCGCTCGCCAAAGCAAAATGCACACTGGGGTATGTTAGATTTTTTTATATAGTATATATTAAATAGTTACTATAATAATATTAATGGTTTCCTTTTTCTGAGGAAATTGCTTTAGCTTTGGCCAGAAAGGGAATTTGACTTGGGCATTAGAGGGATCCCTTGGAGTGAAGCATGGGTATTCAGATTAGAAAAAGAATGTAAGAGGTAGAGACCCATCAAGATCAACTTTACTAAATAAACTTGCATATAGAACTAAAATTCTTCATCATAGAATCTAACTCCATTGCTGAACTACAGCTTCCAGAGCCACAAGGGAGTCATCTCTGGAATAGCTTGCCAAGGGCTTAGCACACAAAGGCACAGATACACCTGTGGGTTTAGGAAAGCTTTGATATAATGGCACGATAATGCCAGGCTCTGGGGAGGCTGTACCTGGAATAAATGGAAGTAAACAGTCCAGTAACAAAAACAAGATAATGCTGCCAGCTCAGCGTGAATAATACTTCCTTCACACCCACATAAAATACTATGGGTTTATAGCCTTGGATATCTGGGCATATGAATATGGCTCATTAAAAAACAAGTTTCCCTAAAGATTAACTTTCCAGTAGCAATCACTGTCACTCTGCTTAACCTCAACGGTTTCATATTCCTTGTATTTTAATTCTTCTAACTAATCTTACTATGCTGTCTCGCTGCTAAGGTCCTTGACCCTGGCAACCAGAAAAAAGCTGTTAGAAAAGGTAAGCATTGCTGACTCGCAATGCAGGACCAATTCTGCCCAAGGCATTATTTGTGTAGCGTTTCATTCTCCCTTAAGGGTAAGGGCACACGGGCAGATTAGTCGCCCCAGCGACAAATCTCCTCTTCTTCAGGGCGACAATCTCCCCGAACTGCCTTCCTGCCGGGTAGAATGAAAAATCAGCAGCAGGATCGCACTTGCGGTGCTTCGTTTTCCGAAGTCGCCTCACGAGGAAGCAATAGCCAGCGGGATGGCACTCATGCCACTTTGTTTTCCGAAGTCGCCTTACGAAGGGCCATCGAGTGCCATCCCTCTGTCGATTTTTAATTGTAGCCGGAGATAAGGCAGTTCGGGGAGATTGTCGCCCCAAAGAAGAGGAGATTTGTCACCGGGGTGACTAATCTCCCCTTACTCTTAAGAGATACTGACATCAGAAAATAACCTTTTTTATTATCTATCATATGGTATTTATAATTTTGCCATAAAAATATTTGCCAGATGCTTTTACATCACCTTTCTTACTTTTAATGTAGATTAATATTTTGAAAAGAAAATGTTTAGCGTCAATATCACTTTAAGTTTGTGTGGGTTTCCTCTGGGTGATATAAGGTTTTAAACCACACACACTAAAAAGTGTTCCACAAAATAAAAAGTGTTCCACAAAATGGACAAATATGGGGCACTTACCAGCATAGAGATGGAATGATAATCTTTGGCCAGCTGCTGTGCAGAGTCGCAATGCATGATGAAGTCGGACGAATCTGAAGCAGGAGTTAAAGGCCTCATCTTGAGCACCTCTCCTTTATGTGACCGCTGTCCCCAAGAACTCATGCACACCAGCGCTTCCACCGCTTCAAAATCATTCTGCTCTAAAGTGCTGCACGTGGACCTCTCGCTGTCATGCCTCTTCCTTTCAAGTATGGATTCACAGATATCCATAAAGTCCACCTGTGCAAGAGGAGAAAGAGTTAGGCCTCTGACATTTAGCCCGATCCCATGTGGCTACTATCAGTAATTACATGTGTATACACTGGCCAACAGTGCAATTTAGTATTCCCAATTCTCTACAGAGGGCAGTCACAAAGTCTGAGGTTCTCTAATCCTAGAACCCCACTCCTGTAAGGAGTTAAGACTTAGCCTGTTGCACACATTTGCTTTGTTAAAGGACAACTTTACCACCAAAATGAATACTTAAGCAACAGATAGTTTATATCAAATTAAGTGGCATATTAAAGAATCTTACCAAACTGGTATATATATTTAAGTGAATAGTGTCCTTTTACATCTCTTGCCTTGAACGACCATTTTGTGATGGTCTGTGTGCTGCCTCAGAGATCACCTGACCAGAAATACTACAGCTCTAACCATAACAGGAAGAAGTGTGGAAGCAAAAGACAGAACTGTCTGTTAATTGGTTCATGTGACCTAACAAATATAGTTTGTTTGGTATGTTTGTGTGCACCGTGAATCATATGATCCCAGGGGGCGGCCCTTATTTATTTTTTTTAAAATAGCAACAAACGGGAGGGGGGGTTTGCGCCGACTAGGTTTCCTTCCCCTTTAAGAGTTTACGGATATTAGTTACAAATAGCCAACTGAAAGGGTTATTAGTATAGAGTTCTCCACTGTAGCCGGCTGATATATATGTTCTATAGGTGAAGTCTGGAAAAGCAATATGGCAGCTCCCCCGTCCTTTCTTACCTTCCCAATGCCTCTGCAGCATGATTCAATTAAATCAACCCTAATAATCTAAATATGATCTATAGCAAAAAATCAACAGCTACCTTTGATCAATTTAAGAGTGAGTCAAAATGAACCAGAAGCGACCGGTTAGTCACTAATGTGTGCGAACAAGCCCTCCTGTCCCTTTAAGCACGACATTTGCAATTGTGAATGACATCACCAGCTCCTTTATGATGTGGTTATTCTGAATATAATCCAAAAATTATATGGGTAGAATTGTGTTTATGATGGGGGGGGGACTCCTTGCACTGAAGCCAAACACCTCGTTAATCCTCAATTTTTCATAAAATTGTGCTTCTTGCTAATGGCAGTTTGGGCAAGGCACTAGGTTAAGAACTGACAGAAGTAACAAGGACGGTGTCGGGAGCTGATTCTGGTCCGTAACATGTGGAGCTGCCGCAGTAGGTCGCTCTGTCCCCCCGTGTCAGTATAAGCGCCTGTCTCTGCACCCCGGAGCCCGTGCCTCTCTCTCACTGACAGTATACGAAGGAAAAAGCAACCCCCCCTTCCCAATTAACAAGTCTTGTATCTATAATCTGCACCAATCATTGTCCCTTCAGCTCCCTGCCACCGTAATAACTGCATTCACCATGATGGCCGCACTGTCTCCTGCACTGAGCCGATGTATCCTCCAGCAGTCTGTCCCTACGTGAGCTGCCGGCAGACTAGATTAGAACGAGAGGCACGATTTCTACCTAAAAAAACACTGCTGTTACTGAGGGAACAAAGTCATGTGACCCTCCCCCCATCCCTTCTACTGGCACGTAGTCTATGGCAGCAGAGAAAGGGCCAACCCCTGACCTTTGATACCTTTCCAGACACAGGGATTTGCTTCCAACAGGAATGTCTAGTCTCTGGCTAATGCTTAACTACCACTATTCCCAGCATCACCCAACAGCCTGGGCATTTAAAAACACTAAAACTACCCTCTAAATAAAAACAAAATGTCAGACACCAGCTGTTGTGACTATCAGCTCCTGCTCTTGTCAGGCTGTGTCTGCACTTTATTCCAGCTGGAAGACAGGGAAACCCCAGGAATAAATATGAAAGCAGAGGTTTTCCAGCCCTGTGATTCTTGTGTGTAGGAGACAGGCCACATTTTCTCCCCAAGTGCCACACTTTCAGCCCTTCTGTCCCTATGGGATGTTGGGAGTTCTCAAATGATGACTTCAGCCATCGCACATTGACTTACCCTATTGTTCCACAACCCCTGACTAAAGCTCTTGGCTCCTTCATGAATTGTGTAACCGTAATTGTTTTATATACATTGGGAAAGGAATGTTGGCCTTACAGACAGGTTTATTTTTAAACAAAAACTCTCTGCTGGCAGAGGCATGCTGGGAGTTGTAGTACTTGACCAGGCTCATATTCTTTGTGCCATGTCTGGGTTCTGCCATATGTGAATATAACTCATTGTGTCATTTTTGGGCTACTTTTTTTTTTACTATATGTGCAGTGAAAAAAGTCTAAAAATTAAATAAATATATATGAAAAAAATGGCTTTTTAAAATTTTTCCATGAAGCAAAATGGAACAGATTCAACCGCCACCAGGGGCGTAACTACAGAGGGGGGCCCAGGATGTATAGGGGCCCCATAGGGCCCTTATACATATACAATTTCAATAAATACTGGTAGAACAGGTCAACCTCTAGACATTTTGGTGGCCAGCAGATTTTTGCAATGCAAAAACGCTTAGGAGGGACGGGAGACTGGGATACAGCCCAAAATCTGGTAACTCCCGACTTCTACACAAGTCTGTCCCATTGCATGCTGGGTATTGTAGTCTTACATTAAACTTGGCAAATTGTTAAACAAAAACTACATTACCCAACATGCATTGGGAGACACAGAATTGGAACAACTTTGGCTTGTTTCCAAAGTACAAACCAGCCAAAGGCCCAAAAAGTAGCCCAAATCTGTACCTTGGCTAGTCTGTACCTTCAAAACCAGCCTGGGATTTAATTTAGTAGCCCAATTTGGCTGGAAAACTGCCGACCCTGCTCCCCAGTCACAAGACCATAATTGTGACAAACAAGTGAGGAGATGCTGTTTGCTGAAGCCACACCCTGTTCAGTTTCGGTACAAGTCAGCTGACTGCCGCCCCCTTTCCTCACAGGATGTTTTTCACTTTCTGTATGCGCTGAGGGTTGCTGTGTATTGTGTACCAAAGGGATATTTTATTCCCACAGCAGCTACACAAGCCGGCTATCACTGATACCATCCCGCGCTTATCAGTGTGTGGCAGGCGCACACACTGATAAGCGCGCCTTTTTCTCTCTTTGTCACATACAGCGGCTCGCACAAACAATAAGATGCTCCAGGCAATGCTAAACCCACCCACCACTTCAGCCCGGCCTCCCAAGGGGCGTGTCCTCGGAGTCCAAATATAGATCTGAAAGACGTCATGCATTTAAATAGCCATGTGAAGCGGGCGGGTCCATGCAAATAGGGGCGGGGAATGAGGCGGACTGGGCGTGTCAGAAGCGGCAGAGGGGCTGGAACTCAAGTCAAAAATCATCTGAAAGCGGTTTGAGGGGATAACAGAGAAGCAGGGCGATTTGGCCGAACCCTTAAGCTGATATTTTGGTATCAGGAGTAGGAAACAGCCCAGACTGTCATTATAGGGCACAAGCCTCGAACACTTTGTATGAAAGATCTAAACATGATTTAAGGCAAGCGATTCCAACCCACCAGCTTATGTCATATTATAGGCACCGAGCAGCAATACCCTTAGTACATCCCTCTCAGCTGCCTCTCAACAGAACCAGCATCCCCAGGTCCCAGCAGCTCCACCAATGCCCATCTGCATGCAGCCATTGCAACAACAACAGTGCTATCAGTGGGCACACACAAAGGGTCGTGTACAGCCCAACCTGTGGCCCCTTTCTTGGCTTAACTCCCTTCAGCTGTCAGGGAGGGGGGATGCAGGGATTTGTAGTTGAACAACTGTTGCTGGGTGACTTCTCCTCCTACACTGATGATGTACACTGGTAACATCTACCAATGCATTAGAACCATTCCTCTACGTACTCACTGTAACATATATATTACATATATACACCCATGCACCTATACCCCTAACCATAAGCAGGGGGTCCATATACACACATAGGGCAACACTATATATAAGCAGGGTGCCCATAGACACATATATAAGGTAACAATAAGCAGGGCACCACTATACATGTATATGTGATAACAATAACATTAAGAAGGGTGCCCATAAACACATATATAGGGTAACAGAAACAATACACAGGGTGCCCATACATACACACACACATAAGGTAACACTAAACATGAGCAGGGCCACCATAGGGTAAGACTAACAGTAAGGAGGCGCTCATACACACATATATAGGGTAAGACTAACAGTAAGGAAGGTGCTCATACACACATATATAGGGCAAGACTAACAGTAAGGAAGATGCTCATACACACATATATAGGGTAAGACTAACAGTAAGGAAGATGCTCATACACACATATATAGGGTAAGACTAACAGTAAGGAAGATGCTCATACACACATATATAGGGTAAGACTAACAGTAAGGAGGCGCTCATACACACATATATAGGGTAAGACTAACAGTAAGGAGGCGCTCATACACACATATATAGGGTAAGACTAACAGTAAGGAGGCGCTCATACACACATATATAGGGTAAGACTAACAGTAAGGAAGATGCTCATACACACATATATAGGGTAAGACTAACAGTAAGGAGGCGCTCATACACACATATATAGGGTAAGACTAACAGTAAGGAGGCGCTCATACACACATATATAGGGTAAGACAAAGAATACACAGGTAGACCCCCAGATGACACAGAGCCCACCCTAGTGTGTAGTTTGAGAGACACATAGGGAATGGGACACAAAGAGAGGACTTACCGAGTCGTTCATGTCGGCACTGGACACAGTCAGCATTGTGGGCTCTTCCAGAGCAAAAGCCAAGGTTCAGATGCTCCTATTGTATAACAAAGGCTGGCAATGGAGCAGCACGTCCAGGTACCGCCCGCCAGAGCCAGGCTGCTGATGAGCAATAACAAGCTTCCCCTTCTTTGCATTGGGGACGTATCTCGTCATGTTGCATGGGAGGGCCGGCTCCAGCACTCACTCACTCACAGCCGCACCGGGGGAGGAGGAGGGGGCGGAGGAAGCAAAGCGAGGACACAACGCGGCTCCAAGAGGAAAGGGAGACGACAGCCAATGAGAGCGCAGCCGGCCTCCGCTCCAGCCAATGGCAGCAAATCGTGGAGCGTGATCAGCTCGTGCAGGAGACATGCACTCAGGGCGGGACGTGTCTGCCAGAGCCGGGGTGAACGAGAGAGCTGGAAAGTAGGGGAAAGGTCGTTCTCATGAGAAAGGGAGGAGCGTCTGGAGGAGAGTCCGGGACAGGGGCCTGCCTGTCACTTAGGGACCCGCCCACATTCCTCAAAATAATCCTACTCACACACACGAGTCAGTAGTAGCGTTGTGTCTGTCCTCTGTGTGTAGCGGCAGGGCCGCCGCCATATATGGCTTGTAGCGTGTCAGCCGGGGAGGGACGAACTCAGTGACCCAGGACAAAGTTCTCAGATTTATTAGGACTTTAAACCAGAGCCTTTAGCGAGGCCAGTGGAACTGAGTGACCCTACTAGTAACGTTCCGCTCTGCAAACATAGTGCTGCAAACTATAATGCTGAATCCAACCTATAGTGCTGCAACTTATAGTGCTGAATCCAACCCATAGTGCTGAATCCAACCTATAGTGCTGCAACCTATAGTGCTGCAAATTATAGTGCTAAATCCAACCCATAGTGCTGAATCCAACCTATAGTGCTGAATCCAACCTATAGTGCTGAATCCAACCTATAGTGCTGCAAACTATAGTGCTGAATCCAACCTATAGTGCTGCATCCAACCTGCCTGACTTTTCTGTACATTCTCTTTTGTACATTGTGCAACACAAATACATCCATAACCCTGTCCCCCATTAGCACTGCTGCTTCCGACTCATGAGCAAATCGTTCTTCACACAGTCAGACTTTATAGTTATAACAAGAGAACACTGTTTACATTTGCCCTTTGCTTCATCCCTTGTGTTATTGTGTAGTGAGAGAGAATACAATTCTGTGTATGCAGATCCCCTACATGAGCTCCCTGACTTGGATGGATTCTGTTCTCAAGCTAGCCTTGGTCACTAGTCACTTGCCTTGAGGACAGAGCCACCTGTTTGGCTGTAAGAGCAGCTGTTTGTTTTTGTGCTGTGGAGCAATACCTCAATGCTCTGTCACTAGTCAACCCCTTTATACAAGTTTATAAAAACTTTGTGATTCCTGACATCAAGATTCTGACTCTTTGTGAGTTCAGTATCCACAGAGCTTGTGTCAAATAAACTTTGATTTTTACCTCAAGTGATCTCTAGTAATTAAATTTCCACAATAGTCACAAGTCGTGGCCTTCAACGCACACATGTGAATAAATAAGTGCTACGCTATCTTTATAAATGAATCCCACATTCTCCCCACAAAGAGACGATGTTGGTTGTCCATAGAGGAGACTCGCTAAACTGCCTGGGATCTAGTCACAAGCAGCCTTTCAGAAATGTCAGCTCATCTACTTTCCACCTCTAGTACTGTGCTAAAATATGCCGCCATGCAGCAAACTGTATGCCACGTGGCAATACCCTCATGTGTAAAACCCTGCTTCCTGTAAATCATTTTCACAGAAATATACATTTCTAATAGTACAGGTATGGGACCCATTATCCAGAATGCTCAGGACCTGGGGTTTTCCATGATCTTTCTATTTTATTGGATCTTTCTGTAATTTGCATCTCCATACCTTAAGTCTACTAAAACATTATTTAAACATTAAAGGGAACTCCACACAAACATAACTTGAGCTTTTTGAAAAGTAAACATAATTTCAAGCAACTTTGCAATATACATCAATTAAAAAATATGCAGACTTTTCATGATTTAAATGGTTTAGAAAAGTTCCCTAAGCCTAGCCCCCTGCTCTCCTGCTGATCTGTCTTACTACTTTGCTGAGCTGGCTGACTACTGTTACTTTGTATCCCTGTATCCGCAGTCAGCTTTCCTCAGCCTGTATCCTCCAAATTCTACAATTCCCTGCATGCAGGATTTCAATAATGAATGGAACATCAATGTGCAATGCATTGTGGGTTATGTACTGTAGTTCCTGCATGCTGTCTGTAAGATGTGGAGAACAGGTGGCTCTGTCCTAAAGGCCAGGGTACACACTTATCAAATTTTAGTTTGGAAGCCAGAGTTCCCCTTTAATTAAACCTTATAAGGATTAATTATATCTTATTTTGGATCAAGTACAAGGTGCTGTTTTATTATTACAGAGAAAAATAAATCATTTTTAAAAATATAAATGATTTTATTAAAATGGAGTCTATGGGTGATGGCCTTCCCGTAATTCTGAGTTTTCTGGATAATGGGTTTCCAGATTGATCCCCTACCTGTATGTGCCATATCCTAAATAAAATATTGCCATTTTAAGAACATATGGCTGCCCCCTTGGCATCTTACGAATTACGGTGCACACAAACAGACCAAGGATTTACATACATGTTAGGTCACATGAGCCAATTAAAGGACAAAGGGGGTAATTTATAAAATTCGCACTGAGCATATTTATTCACAAATGGTTGTATTGCACATTTCCTGACCGCTAAAATATTGCACTGCTGTGCCCATCTTTCCGCTTGTGAATACGCATTGAGAACAGATTTTCGCAAATGGCTCTCGAATGAGATGAGTGTTTGCGTGAGTGCGGCCACTGTGCGAGATTGTTGTGCGTGGAAATAGTGTCGACAACAATTTAAATTTGCAATTTGCGAAACTGTTTTGCGAATATTTTGTCCGCTACCAAAGATTTTTGCCATATTTAAAAAAGCTCTCATGGACATTCGCAGTGCGAAAAAAAAAATTGCAATTCTGTTTGCACATTTAATACACCACTCTTATCCAGCTTTATGAATATAACCATGCTCATGGCAAATATATCCACTGTGCGAACAAATCTGCCCTGTGCAAAGTTTATAAATGAACCCCAAAGTCTTTTACTCCCACACTTCTTCCTGTTACAGTTAGAGCTGCAGTATTTCTGGTCAGGTGATCTCTGAGGCAGCACATAGACCCTCACAAAATGGCGGCTCAATGTAAAAGATGTAAAAGAGCAAGATTTGCAGATATCGATATACCAGCTTGGTAAGATTCTTGAACAGGCCTCCTAATAATAATCTGTTTCTTTAGTATTTATTTTGGGGGTATAGTTTTCCAGGGTTGGACTGGGCCGTGGGACTTTGGGAAAAAACCCGGTGGGTCCCTGCTCTTTTGGGCCCTGCCGACCCAGACCCTCTCCCTGCCACTCCCTCTCCTTAACCCCCTTGATGCTGACGCTTGATAGAAAGAGTTGTGCACGCTTCCTGCACTAGAAAGAGAGGTGCGCGCGGAAGGTGAGGAATGCAGAGACTGAGGACTTTGTGACACTGTCGTTTTCCTTTAAGGCTAGCATCTGGTTGCCATTTGGTTTAGCAGTCAGTCCCCCTGGTCATTGCAGTAAGTGACCGGCTCAGATGCTGCTAGGCTACAGAATGAATCAGTTGTATGGGAGAACAGAATGTCACTACATTCTGTCACATGTGCTTTTATGGTTCACCACTGAATTGACAGTTTATGGAATTGTAAGAAGTAACATGCACTCTGTGCATCTGGCAGTTAGGGAGGTCTTTAGTGTGGAGGGTACAGTTGCAGGAAATGACTGCAGACATGCAGAAGGCGTAACTGTGAGCAGACGTGCAGCGCTGAGATATAGAAAGCCAGATATCATTATGTAACATTTCATAATTAGCCCCATGCTAACTATCTGAATTCATCACAAACTCCCTTCCTTAGATTCTTATGGATTGTTCCCATAGTTTTAATGTCGCTCAGATTCAGTAATGAGCACATGCTGGGTGGGTTTCACTGAAGGCTGAATTATTTTGCGTTCATTTAGTCTGAATGCTCTAGTGTTTTTGCAGACGGTGGGCTGAGGCCATGTGGGTGTCACAATGTATTTATGTGTGAATATTCTAATTTATATATCACTACTTGAGAGCCAGACACTGTACAGCAGAACAATAAATAATAGAACAAATGGGGGCCATTACAAGAATAAATACAAATAAAACAGTTACAATAAAGATTAAGAGCTTAGTGTCAAGGAAACAAGAGGATGGAGGTCACAGAGCTTACAATCTATGTGGGGAGTGAAACTTACAGACTCATATGAAATCCAAAGGCGTATGTGTGTATCAACTAGCAAACAATGTAATCAGAAAAATCATTGCACCAGTGACATGCTTATAGTACTCACTTTCTTGTCCTTTAGCATTCTGCATTGTACCAGTGACAGACTAGACGTAATGTCTTCATTGCACCAGTAGAAAGCTTGGAGTTTTGTCTTTATCATAGCAGATATACACTTGGAGTAATCTCATAATTGCACGGTCTTGTTATGTTCTTTTTATAGTACTAGGCCTAGTCAGGTAATGCTTTTAATCTATCCATTTCTGCAATGATCTTATTGACATGTCTAGGGTTAATGTGTTTCTTGTCCATTTTCTGTAGTGAACTTACTGGCATGTCGTCATAATACATTTCTGCAGTGATCCTACTGGCTTGTCTAGGGTTAATATGCGCATTGTCCATTTCTTACTGGCATGTCTGGGGTTGACATGCTCATTGGCTATTTCTTTGAGGCATGTCTGTGGTTAGTATGTCCGGTTCTTGTTGGCATGCCTGTGGTTAATATGCTCATTGTCCTTTCTTAATAGTGTGTCTGGGGTTAAAATGCTCATTGTCCTTTCTTAATAGTGTATCTGTGGTTAATATGCTCATTGGCCATTTCTTATTTTCTTACTATAATATATCATTTAATGTCGTGTTAATTATGGCTAAAGGGTGTGGCAAAGGGCCTAAACAATTCTAGCAGTGTGCTAAGCACAGCACATTTTTGGGGCCCTAAGATTCACTTTCAACTTAGACCCTACTTGTTTGTGTACATAGTGGGGGTGACAAAAGCAATGATGGGTGGTGGCAGCAGCTACATCAACAGAGGCACTTATATGTTTGGTGGGCCCTGGGTAAGGTTCATTGGTGGGTTCCAGGTTCCCCAGTTTAACACAATAATCTTTACTATGGAGATCCTAAAGGGTTCAGCATGTTCAACTTTAAAATCAAACGATTGACTAAAGGTGGCCATACACGGATAGATCCGCTCGTTTGGCGATGTCGCCAAACGAGCGGATCTCCCTCCAATATGCCCACCTTCAAGGTGGGCAATATCGGGCAGATCCGATCGTGGGCCCTAGGGCCCAACGATCGGATCCTAGCTTTCACAAACGGGCGGTCGGATCGCGGGACCGCATCAACGAACAGATGCGGCCGCGATCCGACGGGATTTTTAACCCCATCCGATCGAGATCTGGCCGACTTTTGGCCAGATCTCGATCGGGGAAGCCCGTCGGGGGCCCCCATACACGGCCCAATAAGCTGCCGACACGGTCTGTCGGCAGCTTTTATCGGCCCGTGTATGGCCACCTTAAGTCACCCAGTATCATTACATATAAATATTAGTATCAAGGTGATAACACAGCAGTGAAAAAAGGCTACACGATTAAGCTGGTTAATGTAAATCCAGTTACAAACACAACACTACTATGACTGTGTACATAATACTACAGATCTTTGGTTGCAAATTATTATAATCTGACTCTGCTTTATAGCCTTGTATGTGGCAGAGTAGGGCTGGTAAACTAAAATGCCACCATGGAGAGTGCTCTACTGCACTGGAGGAGGAGGTAAAAAAGAGGTTTGTCTTCATGTTAATTACACTTTCTTAAAAATTTTGCAGGCAAGTACTAAAAGCATTGCATCCTAACACGTTAATTTAAATAATCCACAGGTAAAAAGTTACATCTTGTCTGGCAGCTGGGGATGAAATAGTGACAGTTTAGTGGCGGCTCTGAGTAGTTCAGACAAATAGTGAGTGAAGAGAAGGAATAAATGGAGGTTAGTGACATGATCTTTCAACCTGGCACAGACAAGAGGCTGAGGAAGGGTATCCATGTGGCAGAAACTCTGGGAAAAGGATATTGATCTTGGGCAGAGGATGGAGTAACAGAGGGATAAGTAAACAATTCTAAGAATAGACTGGCTGACAAATGGTAGTGTTAAATAGAAAAGGTGGCAGTTAGGAAAATATGGGTGGGACAATAAAATTTGTATGTGGCAGTCTGGAAGTCAGTTTACTGAGACTTCCTTCAGATCTGTGAGACTTAAGGTGGCCATAGATGCAAAGATCCGCTCGTTTGGCGATGTTGCCAAACGAGCGGATCTTTCCCCGATATGCCATTTAACAGGCATGGCTATATCGGGGGTAATCTGATTGTTCGGCCGTACGGCCGAACGATCAGATTACGATGTGCCATGAGCTCCGGCGGGATCGGTCGGGTCAAAATCAAACCTGACCGATCGACCAAACGACCGATCTCCGCCGGACGAAAGAAGTCGGCACATGCCACACACGATCCGAAAATCGTACGAATCCTCGATTCGTACGATCGGATCTGTGTGTCTATGGCCACCTTTAAGGCCGATAAAAGCTGCCGACACACCGAGTCAGCAGCTTATTGGCCTGTGTGTGGGGCCATCTGACGGGCTTCCCCGATTGATATCATCTCTATCGCGCAGGTTAAAAGATTCCGTCAGATCGTGGCCGCATCTGTGCGTCTATGTGGTCCCGCGAACTGACTGCCGGTATCGGATCCATTCTGATCCAATCATTCTTCAATGTGGTCATATCGGGGAGAGATCCGGTCGTTTGGCAGTATCGTCTATGGCCACCTTAAAGGAGAATTCTACCCGTAGTTAAAAAACCCTCCCCCCCACCCTGGGTAGACCCCCTCCCCCGCAGCCTACCTGCCCCCCCCCCCCGGGCAAATGCTCCTAATTTTTTACTCACCCCTCTGTGCAGATTCTGGCCTCAGAGTTCACGGCAGCCATCTTCTTCTACTCCAGTAATCTTCGTGCATTGACGGTATTTTCGGGACATGCGCAGTTGGAGTAAATTTCCGGTCCCAAACCACTGCACATGCGCCGAAAGTCACGAAATTTCCCGGAAAAAAAAATAGTTTTTTAAACTACGGGCTGAATTCTCCTTTAGAGCAGTGTTTTTTTGGTTCCATCCCCCACAAGTTAAACAATTTGGTGAGGGGCCCTATAGCATATTAATGATTAAACCCATCTCCCCCTAATTTACCTTCAAAATGGATTATGTAGAAGATTAAATGAGTATTCTTATAAAATCTTACCTTAACTGGTCTTCACACTTGGCCCCTTTGGGATGAACCACAAATATTTAAATTAGCATTCACTTCACGTCTCCCCCTAACGGATCTTTAAGATATGTTTATAGAAGTATCCAGGAGACCAAATGGGTATGAATATTCTTTCAGCCTTGACACTGAGCCCCAGCTGCTTCTTTGGGATGCCCTTGAGGTGGACACCCCCATATATTTGCACCACTAGTCTAATAGGTATACAGCTGGTTTTAGGTTGATACAGTGCTGAAAATCATAATTAGAAAACATATAATCAATAATCATCCCTGTAGCACAAATTCCAACTGTAATGGGCTTGTGTTCCTATAATGAAAAGCATTGCATTGCAATATACATACATGTTATACCTCACCCCTTAAATTAATTTACTTTTGGTAATGGAAACAGCCCAGCAGAAACAGTGTAGTTGAAGATGCCCAGCGCCATCTCTACTGTATTGTATGATATTCCTGACAATCTAAGCAACTCATTTATAACTCTGTAAAAAACCAAAATGCATTGAATTCTGTAAATTTCAGCAGCTATCTTGAGAAATACAGTTTTAAAATATAAAATAGCCCAGCAGATGTCTGAACATCTATTATGAAATAATGGAAAATATGGGCTTCCTTAATTCATTCGATGGTTTTATTCCTAAATTAAAACATCATGAAGTATGAATATATATTAAGTGAGTGACTGAGGCACCTGTAATGCAGTAGTTCCCAAAATGGTCAGACTGGGAGGCTGGGGGCCCACTGGGTTTGCCAACCCAGGGGCAGCAGCCTCAGTTTTGAGCTCATCCGAAAGCTCCTCCCACACTATGTATACATTTTACATTTGTGGGGAGGAGCATGAAAAGCACCCACAGTTTTTGACTGGGACATGGGGTGTAGATCTGGATTGGCGGGACCCACTGAGTCCAGTGGATCAGTCCAGTACTGCCCTGGTTCCCAAACTGTGGGAATGGTTAATCAGGAAGGCTTGGATCAGTGACAGGAGGAACCAGCCTGAGAGCAAGTTAAGGGTGTGAATTAGGGACAATGTCCAGTCTCCTTTTAGTCTTTTATTCTTGAAACCTTGGTTGAATGATTGAATTTTCTGTATCTTTACTCTTCATTAGCTAAGGGGAAACACTGATCTTCAAGTAGGTCTTTGATTAAAGTTTGGACCTCCAAGTGGGGTTTGAAATGAAGCGTTAGAGAACCACCTCTCTATTGTATCAATAAAAAATATGGATGATGGACACGTAATTACAAACTACTTTTCAATGATCACAAGAGAATCAGAACAAAGTATGGAATTCAGAATTGACTTTGGAAGAGAATCTGAACAAAGTGTGGAATTCAGAATTGACTTTGGAAGAGAATCTGAACAAAGTATGGAATTGCAAAATTGACTTTGGAAGAGAATCTGAACAAAGTATTAAATTGCAGAATTGACTTTGGAGGAGAATCTGAACAAAGTATGGAATTGCAGAATTGACTTTGGAAGAGAATCTGAACAAAGTATGGAATTGCAGAATTGACTTTGGAGGAGAATCAGAACAAAGTATGGGATTGCAGAATTGACTTTGGAAGAGAATCAGAACAAAGTATGGAATTGTAGAATTGACTTTAGAGGAGAATCAGAACAAAGTATGGAATTGTAGAATTGACTTTAGAGGAGAAGCAGAACAAAGTATGGAATTTCAGAATTGCCTTTGGAAGAGAATCTGAACAAAGTATGGAATTGCAGAATTGACTTTGGAGGAGAATCAGAACAAAGTATGGGATTGCAGAATTGACTTTGGAAGAGAATCAGAACAAAGTATGGAATTGTAGAATTGACTTTAGAGGAGAATCAGAACAAAGTATGGAATTGTAGAATTGACTTTAGAGGAGAAGCAGAACAAAGTATGGAATTTCAGAATTGCCTTTGGAAGAGAATCTGAACAAAGTATGGAATTGCAGAATTGACTTTGGAGGAGAATCAGAACAAAGTATGGGATTGCAGAATTGACTTTGGAAGAGAATCAGAACAAAGTATGGAATTGCAGAATTGACTTTGGAAGAGAATCAGAACAAAGTATGGAATTGCAGAATTGACTTTGGAAGAGAATCAGAACAAAGTATGGAATTGCAGAATTGATTTTGGAATGAATGTCTCTTCTGTATTTAGCAGAATTCAGTGAGGTTGGAGAATTGCTGCAGCTGACACCATGAGTAGTGCTGCCTTCAGGGTGTGTTCATAAGAATTAATTCATTAAAACATGGCATTTTAGATAATACCTATTCATTCATTATTCTTCCAGAACGGAGAAAACTTCCCAGTGTCAGTCAAGTCAGACACTGGCCTGGGGTTCTTCTAGCGAGCACCACGGAGAGATCCTCTTCCTGCTTCTTGGGGTCTTCTCGCAGTTGTGCATGCGCAGTAGAGCGGAAAGCCGGACTTTAACGAAAAAGCCAGCTATTTCACTCTACTGCACATGAGTCTGCCCCGGGAAATGTTAAAATGGATAAAGCAGGAAGAGGATCTCTCTCTGGGCCGGTGTGGTTTTCTGCTGATCGGAGCACCGGCCCGGGGTTTCAGGTAAGTAAAAATAGTCAATGGGGGTGCCTAACTTTTGGCACCCCAATTGTAAAATACTATTCCTTCTCCTTTAACTGATAATCAAGTTGAATAGTCTCTGAATGCTGTTTCCTATGGTTGGTGAAAAAATTGCTACCCACATGAGCTCACGCTCTGTTTCCTACTCTCTCCTCCCTGCTGTATGTTTTATTTTTCCTTTTACCCATTGCAAAACTTTCTAGTGCCACAGCCAACTGCTATGTTTTTTTCACGCCTTGAAGATTAATGTGGCAGAATTGGGTTAGATGTTTCTGCCCTAAATGAGCACCTTAATAATATATGTCACTGCACTCCATGCACAAAGAGCAACCAACTACTTCATTGCTTATTTAAAGAGAATTGTGAGCTTTTAGTAATGCTCAGAAGTGTCGGCATCTACATGGCAGTCATGCCATTTCCATTCAAACCTTCCATGAAAGGAAAAAAAAAATCTTTACTTGGCTAATGACTTTACTAGTGAATGGTGAATTTGTCCATTGAAAAATGTGCAAATTTACTGCAATTTCGATGCCCGTGACAATTTTTACATGCGCGCCTATTTTGTCCAAGTGCATTAAAGTCAATAGGCGTCTGAATAATTTTAATGCAGAACAATTTTCTATGTGCGCGGCTATTCTGACGCGCACCCAAATTTGTTTGTCACATCAGATTTTTCCCCAGCAAATTTTTGCGTGAATTTATTCACTGGCTGCGAAACGCGGAAAATTTGCCCCAAATTCGCACCTGCCGAATTTATTAGCCCATCACTAGACTTTACATGAGAAATGTGTTAAGGCAATGGGATGTTAAAATGAATTCAAGTCCATGGTATTTTACATGAGCAGCTTCTTAGGGGCTAATCGCTCAACTGCTAGATAATGTAGCCATAATTGGAAGGTTATATTGCACTGATAAATATTATAGCCCTTTTTGTCTACTGGTCATATCACTACTTCAAAGTATTGGCCCAAAGAGCGATAGGCTGGCCAAGTTCCCCCATACTGCACCAGTAGAGGTCTCCAGCCACCATGTTTTTTTTAAAATGTTCCTTATTTTTTTCAGACATTGGTGCAACCACATGAGAGTTTGGTTATGTTTTGATATATATGCATTAAGGTGGCCATACATGACCTTTCGATCATCCCACCAATCATACTATGTCCCCAAAAGATGAATATTGTGTAATGTGGCTAGAGCTATGGCCAGCTACCACTGTTCTGTTTGCTATGGCCAATGGTCTGAATGATTAGAAAGTAAGACAGGTATTGGTATATGAAGATTCTTTTGTCTAGAAAGAGAAGACCACCACAGGACGGCATGTGGAAACTGGTTCTGCTCCTCAATGGTTGCCCAATGTGGTTGAAATAGGTTAAACTGCACTACCAATTGAGCCAGCTTTAGGCTGAAAGATGCATAAGAAGTCTGCTATAACAGAGAAATGGGTCAATTCGCCCATCATTATTCACCAGCATGCAAAAAACCCAACCTGGTGTAGAGGGCTTAGATGCCCATATCCGGACCCAGCAGTAGCCTAGAAGGGGAGCCTGTGGATGTAGCCTAGGGGCCCCACATCTCATTAATCTACCACTGCCTGCAGCATAAGGTAGTAGGGTAGTAGAGTGAGGTCTCCAATATGTCTATCAAGGACCTGCACTGAATAAGGCAGATAGAAGCAATAGGAAAGAGGAGCAGATTCCCATGCAAATAGAATAATAGCAGGGCCGCCATCTTGGAACTGCGCTTTGCTCAGAAATTCAGGAAACTCCAAAAAAATTTGCAAAGTGGTGAAAAATTTACAAAACACATTGAAGTCAATGGACGTCTGAATAATTTTGACGTGCGACAATTTTAACGAGTGACTAATTTTTTGAGGCAGTGAATTTTCCCACTTCATATTTTCGCGGCAGTTTCGCTAAAGCATTCACCGTCTGCGAAATCCGGAAATTCACCTTGAATCCGTGCCTGCCAAATAAATTTGCCCATGACTTCTGGTGACGTCTCTAGATCTGCTGACATCCAGACACGCACAGCCCTTGCCCGCCTTCTTCTCCCATCAGATTTGCCCGACCAGACCCATCAGTGCAAATAAAAATAAATATTAAAAGTAAAAGAGAAAATAGAAATGATAATCGAAAAAAGCTAGATGGGCCCCTGATCACATTGGGCCCCTAGTCTATAGCCTAGGGGAGCCAGTTAATTTATCCACCCCTGGATGCAGGGCTGATCAGTTCTAAGCAGTTCTGCATCATGCATCTGAACTGGCTATTAATTTAGCCCTAAATGATGTGCATTAATATAAAAACTCCAGTTATAGCAAGTATTCTTTTTTCTTTTGCCAATCAGCTCTAGGATATTGGTCTTGAAAATATTTAAAATAAAGTCAAAATATATTGTTTTGTCTTTTAGCATTTTTTAACCCCTCTAAAAACAGCAGAGCATGTCATGGCAAGTAATGGTATGCAGGCGCTCGGCATATGTATTCTTTGCATTGAGTCCCAGCCTGGCAAATCAGTCTTGTTGACATGTAGAATGTAGGTAAAAGTTCATTGCAATGGTGAGTAATGCTCTTAATAATACAATTATAAATCAGATTGGTAAATACAGGCTCCTATGATTATATATTATATTCCTGAAGCAGCAAGTTGGTTTTGGCAGTCACGAAAACACCAGTGTTTTTCCAAACATGTACAAACCTTCCTCCAAGGAGCCTGCGTGCCTTCCTGCTATGTGTTACATAGTTTAGCAACCAATCAGAATGCAGGATTATGCAGGGATAGGGTGTTTGTAGTGCCTGTAGCCCCAGGCATTGTCAGCAGCTTCTAGGAACCCAAACATAAATAGGTTTAACATGCATTGCAACCCACAGCACTCTTGTGACAAATAGCCATTACAGGGAGAATTTGAGAACACAAAAACATTTCGTTATCTGTTATAGCTTGCTTCTGAAACCACAGCAATTCTCAGGAAATGTTCCACTATGTGATTCTTTATGATTATGTACGTGTCCCACTTGTTCTACACTCCGTTTCATTTTATGATTTGCTTTGGGGTGTGAGATTCCTGTAAATCACACACAAGCCAATCCCTTGGCCCATCCAGACTGAGTCAACAGCTTATAAGTCTGTGAATGGTGCACTCCTGAACAATATCTGGCCAAAAATTGACCACTTATCCATCAGTGAGTCTAGAAAAATCCCTCTTGGCAAGGGCTGCATCGACCCATTGTTGTGTTTTTTTCCAGATGGGTCTGCATAGGCTTACATTAGGATCTAATCACTGTCCCATGGGACATTATTAATTATATTTTACAGTTTTATTGCCTTTTTCTGTCCCTACTGCTCTTGTCTGATGTCACTTCTTTCCATAAGCAGAATGAAATCACTTTCTGCATTTATGTCAATACCTCCTAAGAGCAATATATATATATATATATATATATATATATATATATATATATATATATATATATATATAAATATATATATATATATATATATATATATATATATAGTGGATGTCGAATAGGTTGTTGCCCTGCACAGCTGATATGTGCATTACAAGCAATGTTTCTTCAACTTCGAGGAAAAACACACCATAGGGCCAATATAATAAAAAACAATAATAAAGTTTGCATCAGCCATTCCAACCAATTTATATTCAAACAAGTAACTTGTAAATGCCCCTTGCCAATTGCTAAGGATTATTAGACCAAATACAAACATTTGTAACAGTAACCGCAAAATGATTGAACATGTCATTAAAGATTCCTAGGTTCACTGACCATTTCATGAACTATAAGTGGAACTAAAATGAGAACTATGGAACAGCCTGCCGAGGGGATTATCACTTCTGCTATTTATTCTAGATATTAAAGCTCTTCTCTGTCAGATTGATCTGATTGTTTGGGCCTTGGTCAACAATGAGGTCCTAGTAGAGACCCATTAGAAGAGAACCGAATGGGCGTGTTATTCCTTGCTCAATGAATTCTGCCTAATAGATACATAATTGGTAGATAGGTACATAATGAAATATTTTAATTTAATTTTCATATTAGGAATTTTCTATTATCTTCTCTCCAAACCCATTGGAGCATGTTGGTTGTTTGGGCTGGCTGGCCATGGAACTTCTGAAAGGAAAAAACACAGATAAAGAAAACCAAAGAAATAAAAACAGTACTGAGCAGTTAATTTTCTAGGCAGTTATGACACACTTCCAGAAAGGCCTGATATATTTATATATATTTACATATATACAGTATATATACAAACTACAATGGAGGTTTGGAACTGGGTTCTGTTGTTTCTGCAGAAGAACTTACAATTCTATAATGATGGGAATCTTCGTAATCTGCCTTTCTTGGCTTTCCCTTTGGCGGCTGTGATTGCTTCTCACTGCATTGCTGGACCCTGATGCATGGCTAAGGTAGAAACAGACTATGGAGTAATGCTTCTTGGGAGGTGCAGTTATCTGCAGATATACTGTACACACATAATTTGTTCTTTGCAGTCCCACGCTCTCCTTTAAATATTCTGTTTCTGAGCTGGTGTTGCAAGGATAAAGGCCCTAATGTCGGCCGAAATGTTGGGCTATCTCCTACATTGCAAAAGACTAGTCGTTATGAAACATTGCCATGCCTGATTAAGTGCCAGTCTGTAAAACAACAGACCACAGGGCCTATAGGCGTCCTCCTCTCCATCATCTTGTGTGACATTCAGAGGTGCAAAGTAGGAGCAGAAGGATGCTCAATGCAGAATCCAAGGAGGGTAAGTTCTAAGGAAATTGGCACTAAGTGGTCATGAGCCCATGACCCCTCGCATGTTTCTCGTGATCAGCTTGTTGTTTAACCTCTTTATATAAACTCATATAGATCACCGCTGGATACTAATGAAACTGGTCCACTGGGAAGACTACAAGGGCCTGGGTCTACAGTAGCACAAATTAAGGGGTGTCATGTGGCCCATCTGCTTCTACTTTTTAATTGGGCACTCTGGAGATTTTTCTGCTTAAATCTCTTCTGTTCATGTCCCATGATGGCCCTAGTGTGTGCTTTGTGAATGTAATAGGGACCTTAGATTATAAACACCACTGGGGCAGAGACTGATGTAGATGTTTACTAGTCAGCACTATATAAATAAAGGATAGATGCAACATTTCTACTGTTTTTAAATAGACTCAGCTCCACAAATCTTTCACAGCACCTTCAGAATCCCATAAATATCTCCCTGGCTGTGATTGGCCAGTGTTCCTTGTCATTCGTCATTAGATGTATGAGGTTCCTCTGCTAAAACATCCTGTCCAACCTAAACATCCTCTACATCCAGGACACACAGCAGGGCAGGAAACCACACCGAGACAATCCATCAAGGAGAGGTCACTTCCCTAGACCTACAGCCCAAAATGCAACAGATTGTGCGCCTCCTCGTTACTGAGCTGCATCATTATGTTCCTGTTCCTCGATGCTGAACAATGTGCAAATGTATAACTCCAATTATTCTCATGTTTTACTAATGTGCAAATTACGTTAGAAATTAACAAGGATATATAAGAAAAGAATTTTAGAACTCATTTAATTTAGATAAGGAGTGTCTCAAAATTGTGAGACAATGAAGCACATTTTTTAACAGGGAATGGGGACAATTGCTCTATAACTATAAATGTCAACCCAAAAAGTATTTTGTGCCTAATAAAAGAAAAAATAACTCTAAGCAAGTTTGCAATTTACATTGATTACACACTTTCTATGGTTTTTAAGTTATCTTTATTAGGGATGCACCGAATCCAGGTTTTGGTTTTGAAATCAGCCAGAATTTGGGCTTTTTCAGCAGGATTTGGATTTGGCTGAATCCTTGTGCCTGGCCGAACCAAATCGGAATCCTAATTTGCATATGTAAATTAGGTGTGGGTAGGGAAATCACATGACTTTTAGTCACAAAAGAAGAATTTTTTCCACTTTTTCCTTTCCGGACCCTAATTTGCATATGCAATATTCGGCCAAATCTTTCACTAAGGATTCAGGGATTCGGCCAAATCCCAAATAGTGGATTCTGTGCATCCCTTATTTTTATATGTGCATTGCTAATGAAAGCAGTGCTTGTCTGTTAGTGATGTGCAGGCCGGCCCAACACCAACAAGGACTCTCAGGTTTACCCGTGAGTCGGTCAGGTTTGTTCTGACTTTGGCACACCATTGTTGGGTCGGCTCTTCCTTCGTCTCTCCCCCTCCCCCCCACGACCTTCCTGTGCAGGCTTCTTTCTCCAGTATTCACCTTTTATAAACACACACCTGCTTGATCTCACAGCCGGACGGGCGCAAGTCTATAAAGTCGGAGGTGCACCAGGTTAGGGTCAGGTGCAAATGTAGGAGGAGCAGCAGGTTAGAGTCACGTACAGGTCAAGTTCTTCTCTACCCCACATCACTATTCTCTGCCCTGGTGGGCCAGACTGTTGTCAGACAAGGCAGCTGATTAATAGACCTGACTTTGCTGCTGGGGAACTAACTTTTGCAACATTGTTTAAAAAGTAACAACCAGGAGTAAAGCCAATGCATAGCAATTGTTTTGACAAATAACTTTAAAGGAATTGTTCAGTGTAAAAATAAAAACTGGGTAAATCGATAGGCTGTGCAAAATAAAAAATGTTTCTAATATAGTTAGTTTGCCAAAAATGTAATGTATAAAGGCTGGAGTGATTGGATGTGTAACATAATAGCCAGAACACTACTTCCTACTTTGCAGCTCTCTTGGTTGCCACTGATTGGTAACCAATCAGTGACTTAAGGGGGGGGGGCATATGGAACATAACTGTTGCTTTTGAATCTGAGCTGAATGCTGAGAATCAATTGCAAACTCACTGAAGTCACTGACTAACTCAGAGTTAGAGAGCTAAAACGCAGGGATTAGTGTTCTGGCTATTATGTTAGATATCCAGTCACTCCAGCCTTTATACATTACATCTTTGGCTAACTAACTATATTAGAAACATGTTTTATTTTGCACAGCCTATTTACCCAGTTTTTATTTTTACACTGAACTGTTCCTTTAAAGCCAAACATGATGCAGCATCTTTTAGGTGCATGCCTATTGACCACATAGTGATCTATCCACAAGGAGGGGATGTGAACATATCATTATTTAGACAGGAGACCTACTGGATATATGAGCTTGATTGTGTGGCCCCCAGGGGCCTATATGGCCAGTTAGCATTAAGTTGCTTCCTGTGGTGGGTTTTTTTCCCCATTTTTTCATCCTATGATGATATCTAAGGTATTTGTTGGAATTAATATTATATTGTATAAAATTATTTAACAAGTAACATTTTCTGGTTACTGTTTATTTCGTTTTGAAATGTATCAACCAGATGGACTGAAAGACTTTTAATTTTGAACTCTACATTTGTAAATGCACAACAGTGACACCTCATGGTGAGAATGTTCTATTTATTTGGGAGAATTTCACATGGTTAATTGTTAATAAATGTATTTACTGAAATTCTATTGGCTGTGGAAAATGAGATTGTATAAATGGATTTGTGAACACATGCGCTTTATCCTTGATAAAGGTCCCAGACGGTTGAATGCAGCATGAAGTATAATAAAGACAAAAGCACATTGAGGGCTTTAGCACATGGGCAGATTCGGGGAGATTTAGTCACCTGGCGCCTAAACGCCTCTTCTGCGGGGCGACAATCTCCCCCAACTACCTCCCCCCTGCCTTCCACCTGCTATAATGAGAAAACACGAGCGCCAATGTACTCGCAGCGCTTTGATTTCCGAATGTCGCCCAAAGTTTCCTCGTGAGGCGCAGTGAGTGCATTGGCGATGACGTTTTCTCATTATAGCAGGCAGAAGGCAGTTTAGGGAGATTGTCGCCCCGCAGAAGAGGTGATTAGTCACCGGGCGAATAAATCTCCCCTAATCTGCCCATGTGCTAGCTCCCTTAATCACAAAACCGGAGTGCTCGTTCTTCTATGAACTATATACACATTTATTAACCATGCACCCAGGAAACGAATGGTTAGAGTGCAGACACTTTGCAGCAATATATATATTCCACACAAAGCATTCAAAAAGCAGGGTGCTCAGTCCAAATGTTTGTATAGAAGAATAGTTTCAGATCGGCACACCCTATATATAAAAATGTACAACTTTTATTAATGATACAAAAAAAAAAAGGCACGGTATTAGTAATTAACGTTATATATAAATAAAAATATTAAAAATATTTTGATATATGCTTGATGGCTAATGCCGTGAGTGCTTTCACTGCACTATTATTGATGAATTTGGTTAGCACCTGGCTGATTTTATGAATGGTGAGTGCCGATTTACCATATATATATATCTATATATATATATATATATATATATATATATATATATATATATATATATATATATATATATATATATATATATATACAGTATATATATATATATATATATATATATATAAATTATAGGGATGCACCGAATCCACTATTTTGGATTCGGCCGAACCCCCGAATCCTGTGCGAAAGATTCGGCCAAATACCGAACCGAATCCGAACCCTAATTTGCATATGCAAATTAGGGGTGGGAAGGGAAAAACTTTTTTTACTTCCTTGTTTTCTGACAAAAAGTCACGTGTTTTCCCTCTCAGCCCCTAATTTGCATATGCAAATTAGGATTTGGATTCGGTTCGGCTGGGCAGAAGGATTCGGCCGAATCCGAATCTTGCTGAAAAAGGCCGAATCCTGGCCGAATCCCGAACCGAATCCTGGATTCGGTGCATCCCTAATAAATTATCTTCAGACCAGCACTCCCTTTAAAAACTTGGTAATTTTATTGTTGCGTAGTATCAAATACTACGGTTGATACTATGCAACAATAAAATTACCAAGTTTTTAAAGGGAGTGCTGGTCTGAAGATAATTGATACATACACAATTACCGTGCACCCCGCCATTAACAGCAGCTTTGGAGTGCGGATACTCATTGGAAAAAAAAAAATATATATATATATATACTGTATGTACACTCAACCCATTATCAATATATTTAAGACAGCGACATTTTGTGCATACTGCTACTGAAAAATGCCTTACCCTTTAAACAAAACAGGGATTGTTTGTCCATAGATTACAATATATTTAAGCTGGCCAACTACGTCAAAGTCATCCCATATCTGGCCTCAATTTTCATTAAGAATTCTATTGCTTCATTATACATTTTACAAAGGGACTATCACAATATGTTGGCGCTATATAAATACATGTTAATAATAATACAAATAAGAACAATAAATCGCCTTCTTGCTGTGATCAAAAATATAAAACAGATTATGTCAAGATATATTAATACAGTAAGTGGCAGCAGGAGGAAAGACAGGCTCACAGCAAAGGTGGAACATGGAAAATTAGAGACAAACACTGGCCTTTGATGGTGATAACCCTCAGTCTAGTAACTTGGATGATCTCTGCAGACCTCTAGAGAAGGCTAGGCCAACAGGCTGTGAAAAAGGCGAAATACTGTAATGTAAGGTCACGCCAAGGAATTCAGGTGCAATCAAGGTCAGGCCCGAAGCTGGGAACGGTACAAGTGAGAATAAAACTATGAGGCCAGCTAGTGATTCAGACACTCAAGGGTGAGTAAACTGTAATGGATGCTGAAACAAACACATGGCCAGAAGTTGTCTTGTTCCATGGTATGTCCACTGCTTGAATTGGAGTGAAAAAAGTGGAGGGATGATGGATGGGTACGAGCACAGCACAGTAGTGATGTGCTGGTCAGGATTTTCCATATATTATCATTCAGTCACTATTCCTTAATCTGCTGCTGTTTAATACCTTCATTTTCTCTTTTTGTTTCCCCTGTTTTCTTCTTCTCTCAGTTTCTCTATAACCCTCTCTGATGCCTCCACCTTCTTTATCTGCTTAACACTTCTCTACTTCTCTCCCAGCAATCTTTTCTCTAATTTTATCTTCTATATATTTAACCTGCAAAAGTGGAGAGGAGCAAAATAAAGTCCCTGGATTCAAAACTCTTGCATTTCCACTGAGGGGATGCTATTTGACAGATATAAAAAAGTGCATCCCTCCCCAATTCCAGCACTGGGTATTAGTGATGTGAGGGTAGGGTTTTTCCTGACCCGCACCCGCCCGATATCCGACCTCCCACCACCCGCACTCACCCGATCCTGATTTCCGGGTTCCTTTTATAGACCCACAATGATCCACCCCGCTGATGAAGTCACAAAAGGAGCAGGACGGGCAGGCGCGTGGCTATACAGCCGGAACCCAGAAGTCAGAAGCTGGCAGTGTAAGGTGCAGAGCGGGGAGAGCAGGAAGAACAACTCGACCTGGAACCCCCGCCACAAGCAAATTTGAGTGCAAGGTCGGCCCGAACCGGACCGACCTGTGGGTCCCGGGGGTATCGGGCTGGCCTGCACATCACTACTGGGCATGTCACAAGCCAGAACACAGAGATTCATTACATTATACCTAGGGCTCTTTTACTGTTTGTCAATAAACATTCCTAAATAAGGAAGAATGGACATTTTAGGAGAGACCTAAAAAATATAGTAACTCATATTTAAAAGCCCTGTCCATTTTCAGACATGGGAGAGGATAAATATTTAGCATGATTCTTACCCAGTGTGCCTTATGTGACTTCATTATTCAGGGAAGCAGAAGATGTATTGGTTCCAACCTTACCTAACGGCATATGCAAAAGACAGAGACCAGACAACTGTAGTAGGATGTCCAGAGTCTATACTATAGTGACTGGTACAGGTGTGGGTCTTTAAACATGTGAGTTCTGGGCCCTTATCTAGTTTTGTGAAGGTGTTGGACTAAGGACATTGCATGGATGATTACAATTCCTTTATATCACGGTGTTCAGTATTCAGCTGTTGCTCTTGCTTGTTAAAATAAAATGACTACTTGTTGAACACGTTTTTGGAACCTTATTTTTTTTTTTTACAACTTCTCTTTATTTAAAGTAGCAAATATTTAAAGTAGCAAAGGCATTCATACAAAATTTGTTATATATGCAGCACAGTGTGTTTTCTTGGAACCTCATATTTTGTACAGAGATTGCTAAAGAACAGTCCTCAGATAGACCTATGCACTCCCCACACCCTTCTTTAAAGTAAATGTCACCCCCAGCTGGGGATCCTCTTAGAAAGAAATGAGTCGAATACATATTGGCCTCAGAGAAGCTCCAGGAATAATCCTAAACCATGAAATAACCCAAAAGTTCTTACACATTAGTAGTGTTTGCTGCCGACTGTGACTCCTTTGGGTGCTAGGGTGCGGTTTATAAAATAAATTGGACTGCTTATTGTGAGTAGTGGGGAGGGGTGGCAATTCTATTCTGGTGTTATCTTTTGGTAGCCGAGTAGAGATGGCGCGAACTGTTCGCCGGCGAACTTGTTCGCGCGAACATCGGGTGTTCGCGCTCGCCGGAAGTTCGCGAACGTCGCGCGACGTTCGCCATTTTGGGTTCGCCATTGTTGGCGCTTTTTTTTGCCCTCTCACCCCAGACCAGCAGGTACATGGCAGCCAATCAGGAAGCTCTCCCCTGGACCACTCCCCTTCCCTATAAAAACCGAAGCCCTGCAGCGTTTTTTCACTCTGCCTGTGTGTGCTGAAGAGATAGTGTAGGGAGAGAGCTGCTGCCTGTTAGTGATTTCAGGGACAGTTGAAAGTTTGCTGGCTAGTAATCGTTTTGATACTGCTCTGTTATTGGAGGGACAGAAGTCTGCAGGGGTTTGAGGGACATTTAAGCTTAGGTAGCTTTGCTGGCTAGTAATCTACCTTCTACTGCAGTGCTCTGTATGTAGCTGCAGTGGGCAGCTGTCCTGCTTCTGATCTCATCTGCTGACTGCTGCAATAACAGTAGTCCTTGTAAGGACTGCTTTTATTTATTTTTTTGTTGTTTTACTACTATTACTACTATAAGAGCCCAGTGCTATTAGTCTAGCAGTGTTGGGGAGTGGGACTGGTGTGCTAATCTGCTGCTCCTAGTAGTTCAGCAGCACCAACTGTAATTTTTTTTTTTTAATATTCATTTTTTTTTTATTTTACTTTTTTTTATTTTACTACCACTGTAGTAGTGTATTAGTTGACCTTTTAGGCATTATTTGCCCTGTAGGCATTTTTTGCCCAGTGTGTTATTCAACCAACTGCCATCTAGCTGTGTGACCTTGTTCACATTCTGTCTAAATATCCATAATATTACCGTCTCCAGAAAAAACACCGGAGTGACTTTTTTCAAGCAGCCATAATAAATTTTACGTAATCCGTATCCATCGCTGTAGTAGTGTATAAGTTGACCTTTTAGGCATTATTTGCCCTGTAGGCATTTTTTGCCCAGTGTGTTATTCAACCAACTGCCATCTAGCTGTGTGACCTTGTTCACATTCTGTCTAAATATCCATAATATTACCGTCTCCAGAAAAAACACCGGAGTGACTTTTTTCAAGCAGCCATAATATATTTTACGTAATCCGTATCCATCGCTGTAGTAGTGTATAAGTTGACCTTTTAGGCATTATTTGCCCTGTAGGCATTTTTTGCCCAGTGTGTTATTCAACCAACTGCCATCTAGCTGTGTGACCTTGTTCACATTCTGTCTAAATATCCATAATATTACCGTCTCCAGAAAAAACACCGGAGTGACTTTTTTCAAGCAGCCATAATAAATTTTACGTAATCCGTATCCATCGCTGTAGTAGTGTATAAGTTGACCTTTTAGGCATTATTTGCCCTGTAGGCATTTTTTGCCCAGTGTGTTATTCAACCAACTGCCATCTAGCTGTGTGACCTTGTTCACATTCTGTCTAAATATCCATAATATTACCGTCTCCAGAAAAAACACCGGAGTGACTTTTTTCAAGCAGCCATAATATATTTTACGTAATCCGTATCCACCGCTGTAGTAGTGTATACGTTGATCTTGTGGGCAGTATTTGCACAGTGTTTTCTTCAAACCGCCATCTAGCTGTGTGAGCTTGTTCACATTTTGTCTAAATATTGATAATATTATCGTCTCTAGAAAAACCACTTGAGTTACTTTTTTTCAAGCAGCATTCTTATATTTTACGTAATCCGTATCCACCGCTGTGTATACGTTGACCTTGTAGGCATTATTTGCACAGTGTTTTCTTCAAACCGCCATCTAGCTGTGTGAGCTTGTTCACATTTTGTCTAAATATTGATAATATTATCGTCTCTAGAAAAACCACTTGAGTTACTTTTTTTCAAGCAGCATTCTTATATTTTACGTAATCCGTATCCACCGCTGTGTATACGTTGACCTTGTAGGCATTATTTGCACAGTGTTTTCTTCAAACCGCCATCTAGCTGTGTGAGCTTGTTCACATTTTGTCTAAATATTGATAATATTATCGTCTCTAGAAAAACCACTTGAGTTACTGTTTTTTCAAGCAGCATTCTGATATTTTACGTAATCCGTATCCACCGCTGTGTATACGTTGACCTTGTAGGCATTATTTGCACAGTGTTTTCTTCAAACCGCCATCTAGCTGTGTGAGCTTGTTCACATTTTGTCTAAATATTGATAATATTATCGTCTCTAGAAAAACCACTTGAGTTACTTTTTTTCAAGCAGCATTCTGATATTTTACATAATCCGTATCCACCGCTGTGTATACGTTGACCTTGTAGGCATTATTTGCACAGTGTTTTCTTCAAACCGCCATCTAGCTGTGTGTATTATCGTTTCCAGAAAAACCAACTGAGTTTTTGTTGTTGTTGTTTTTTTAAAAATAATGCCAGGCAAAGGCAGGCCGCCACGCAGAGGCCGTGCTAGGGGCCGTGCTGCTATGCAATCCTGTGGCCCTAGCAAATTGCCCAGTTTTAAAAAGCCAATGACCCTGAACTCCCAAAATGCTGAAGAGGTAGTTGACTGGCTTACACAGCACACCCCATCCTCTACCGTTTCTAACTTTACCACAACATCCTCCTCATCCTCCACTGCTATGGCCACCCCACGTAACACTTCCTCCACCACCGGTGCCCCTTCTTCACTGGAGTCAGAGGAGTTATTTTCCCATGAGTTTCTTGAACTGAGTAATGCGCAACCATTATTGGCAGAAGAAGATGAAGGAGATGAGGACGTTACACCAGATTTAATTCTGGCAGAGAACACGACAGAGATGGACATAATGATGAGTGATGAGGAGGAGGTCCCCGCTGCTGCTTCCTTCTGTGATGTGTCAGAAGAAATTGATGCATCTGAGGAGAATGATGATGAGGAGATTGATGTTTTGTGGGTGCCTAGTAGAAGAGAGCAAGAGGAGGGTAGTTCAGATGGAGAGACGGAGAGTCAGAGAGGCAGTAGGAGAATAAGACTTAGAAGAAGCAGGGAGGACAGCCCGCAGGGATCAGTAGGGCAACAACATGTATCGGCACCTGTGTTCAGCCGGCCAACGCACCCGCCATTGCCGCCAATGCCGCCAACTTCTACTGTTACCGCCAGATCGCAGACTTCCAAAAAGTCAGCAGTGTGGGATTTTTTTAATGTGTGTGCCTCTGACAAAAGCATTGTAATTTGCAATGAGTGCAGTCAGAAACTGAGCCTTGGTAAGCCCAACAGCCACATAGGTACAACTTCTATGCGAAGGCACATGAGCGGCAAGCACAAAGCACTTTGGGAGCAACACCTCAAAGGCAACAGGCAAACTAAAAGCCACACTCCTTCTGGTCCAGCATCTTACTGCTCTACCTCTGCTCTCCTTGACCCATCTGAACCACCCTCCACTCCGCCTTCCACCTTGACCACCTGTTCCCATTCCCAGTCATCTGCCACCAGCCAAGTTTCTGTGAAGGCCATGTTTGAGCGTAAGAAGCCAATGTCTGACTGTCACCCCCTTGCCCGCCGTCTGACAGCTGGCTTGTCTGCACTCTTAGCCCGCCAGCTTTTACCATACCAGCTGGTGGACTCTGAGGCCTTCCGCAAATTTGTAGCAATTGGGACACCGCAGTGGAAGGTACCCAGCCGCAATTTTTTTTCTAAAAAGGGAATACCACACCTGTACCAACATGTGCAGAGCCAAGTTACCGCATCTCTGTCACTTAGTGTTGGGCCAAAGGTCCATATGACTACTGACGCATGGTCCTCCAAGCATGGTCAGGGCAGGTATGTCACCTACACTGCCCACTGGGTGAACTTGGTAATGGCTGGGAATGGGAAGCAGGGAATGGGTAGCTCAACAACAACAACAGTGGAGTTGGTGTCACCGCCACGGATTGCACGCGGTTCTGCCACCACCTCTACTCCTCCATCGCTCTCTACCTCGTCTTCTTCCTCTTCTTCTTCTTACTCTGCTGCTGGGTCCTCCTTCTCCTCCTCCACACCTGTGCACCCCCAGCTCCCCCTAGGCTATTCGACGTGCCAGGTACGCCGTTGTCACGCTGTCTTGGGGATGACGTGCCTGGAAAGCAAAAACCATACCGGAGCTGTACTCCTGTCATCTCTGCAGTCACAGGCCGATCGGTGGCTGACCCCACACCAACTGCAGATCGGAAAAGTGGTGTGTGACAATGGAAGCAATCTGTTGGCAGCGTTGAGACTGGGAAATTTAACACATGTGCCCTGCATGGCACATGTGTTAAATTTAATAGTCCAACGTTTTGTCTCCAAGTACCCAGGATTCCAGGACGTTCTCACCCAGTCCAGAAAGGTGTCGGCCCATTTCAGACGTTCCTACACAGCCATGGCACGCCTTGCTGACATTCAGCAGCGCTACAACATGCCAGTCAGGCGTTTGATTTCTGACAGCCAGACTCGCTGGAATTCAACGCTCCTTATGTTGGAACGTCTGCTGCAACAACAAAGGCCCGTCAACGAGTACCTTTTTGAACTGGGTGGTAGGACTGGATCTGCAGAGCTGGGGATTTTTTTCCCCCGTTACTGGGTGCTTATGCGCGATGCCTGCAGGCTCATGCGACCTTTTGAAGAGGTGACAAATATGGTCAGTCGCACCGAAGGCACCATCAGCGACCTAATACCCTTCGCTTTCTTCCTGGAGCGTGCCGTGCGACGAGTGACAGATGAGGCTGTAGACCAGCGTGACGAGGAGCTGGAAGCGCACGATTTATGGTCGGAATCACCAGAACGAACCCAGGCACCTGCTGCAACGCAGGGAGAGGTGCCAGAAGTGGAGTCAGAGGAGGAAGGTGGCTTTGTGGAGGAGGAGGAGGAGGACCAGCAGGAGCAGGCTTCCCAGGGGGCTAGTGGTGACCTTTTGGGGACCCCTGGTCTTGTACGTGGCTGGGGGGAGGAGACCGTGGATGATGCAGTCCTTGATAATGAGGAAGCGGAGATGGATAGCTCTGCATCCAACCTTGTGAGAATGGGGTCTTTCATGCTGTCATGCCTGTTGAAGGACCCCCGTATCAAGAGGCTTAAGGAGAAGGACCTGTACTGGGTCGCAACGCTACTAGACCCTCGGTACAAGCATAAAGTGTCAGAAATGTTACCAACATACCACAAGTCCGAAAAGATGCGGCATTTACAAACCAGCCTGCAAAACATGTTGTACAATGCTTTTAAGGGTGATGTCACTTCAGGAACTCATCAACATTCCAGGGGCAGAGGTGCCAGTAATCCTGCCACGAGCACACCTGCAAGGACAAAGCCCTTTGGCCGGTCTGTAACGTCAGACATGCAAATGTTTTTCTGTCCAAGGCAGCGCCACAACCCTTCTGGATCCACCCTCAAAGAACGCCTCGACCGGCAGGTAGCGGACTACCTGGCATTATCTGCAGATATCGACACTCTGAGGAGCGATGAACCCCTGGACTACTGGGTGCGCAGGCTTGATCTGTGGCCAGAGCTGTCACAATTTGCCATGAACCTCTTGTCTTGCCCAGCCTCAAGTGTGCTCTCAGAAAGGACCTTCAGTGCAGCAGGAGGGATTGTAACTGAGAAGAGAACTCGCCTAGGTCACAAAAGTATCGATTACCTGACCTTTATTAAAATGAATGAGGGGTGGATCTCGGAGGGTTACTGCACGCCGGAAGACTTGTTCTGACTTCTATGCAGCTGTCCTTCTCTTCAAGCCTCATGACTCCACACACAGCTGTCCTTTAGCGTCCTCCTCCCTCCGCCACCGTTACAAACTAGGGTGCAAACCCTACTGGTTTAATTTTTTCTGGCCTCTGTGCTTCAGTGGCTGCAACCAAAAAAACTGGGCAAACAATGTCTACAAGGTCAACGTATGGCGAAAAATGACTATTTTCAGCATTTATATGGCATATTTTTTCTGGCAACTGTGCTTCAGTGGCTGCGTCCAAAAAAATGCATATTTTCTGCATTTATATGGCATAATTTTTCTGGCCTCTGTGCTTCAGTGGCTGCAACCAAAAAAATTTATATTTTCAGCATTTATATGGCATAATTTTTCTGGCAACTGTGCTTCAGTGGCTGCGACCAAAAAAATGACTATTTTCAGCATTTATATGGCATATTTTTTCTGGCCTCTGTGCTTCAGTGGCTGCGGCCAAAAAAACTGGGCAAACAATGCCTACAAGGTCAACGTCGTTGACCTTGTAGGCATTGTTTGCCCAGTTTTTTTGGCCGCAGCCACTGAAGCACAGAGGCCAGAAAAAATATGCCATATAAATGCTGAAAATAGTCATTTTTTGCCATACGTTGACTCAACGTATATGGCAAAAAATGACTATTTTCAGCATTTATATGGCATATTTTTTCTGGCAACTGTGCTTCAGTGGCTGCGACCAAAAAAACTGGGCAAACAATGCCTACAAGGTCAACGTATGGCAAAAAATTACTATTTTCAGCATTTATATGGCATATTTTTTCTGGCAACTGTGCTTCAGTGGCTGCGTCCAAAAAAAACTGGGCAAACAATGTCTACAAGGTCAACGTATGGCGAAAAATTACTATTTTCAGCATTTATATGGCATATTTTTTCTGGCAACTGTGCTTCAGTGGCTGCGTCCAAAAAAACTGGGCAAACAATGCCTACAAGGTCAACGTATGGCAGTTGTTTAAAGGGCACCAATCATGACCAAAATCATTTACTAAGTAAATACACTATGTCAAAGTTCAAGAAATCCGATTTTTAAAATAGTTAGAATTGTTTGTATAATGTAAATGATCAGCTCACTATTCCTTCTGCAAGATCTCCCCTATCTCCCCTGCAGTTCTAGCTGAGGCAGCCATCTTGGATTTCACTGGCTCCTCCCACCTTTATCTTCCCAGCCAACTGCAGCTCTGAAATCTCGCACATGCTCAGCTGAAATTCCTTGCTGCTTATCAACCCTTCTAAGCTATTTTCAAATCAGCCAAACCTGTGTGTTAGCTGCTGTTCAGTAGTGCTGCCCCCTGCTGGAAGTTAGCAGGTGGCAGCACTTCTAGTGGAGGAGTTTACTAAAACAAGGCATTCTGGGTAGAATACTCAAAGCAGTGTTACAATCTGAGCATGCTCCTGAAATTTGCATATTAGAGTCTCTGTTATAGTCACAGTATGGCCTCCCTCAGTGAATGAACCCATTTGACGAAGTAAGGGATTTTTTTAAAACCTGCGGTTTTTTCAAAATACTATATGTGTAGTTTGATTAAACGTGTTTAGCTTGTACTGGTCAGATTGTTAATATGTGTTTGATTTTGGCTGTGATAGGTGCCCTTTAAAGAGAACAGTAGATTACTAGCCAGCAAAGCTACCTAAGCTAAAATGTCCCTCAAATCCCTGCAGACTTCTGTCCCTCCAATACAGAGCAGTATCAAGCAGATTACTAGCCAGCAAACTTACTATCATCTGTCCCTGAAATCACTAACAGCTCTCCCCCTACACTATCTCTTCCAAGCACACACAGGCAGATTTTTCAGATACATTTTTGCCCTTGATCCCCCTCTGGCATGCCACTGTCCAGGTCGTTGCACCCTTTAAACAACTTTAAAATCATTTTTCTGGCCAGAAATGTCTTTTTTAGATGTTAAAGTTCGCCTTCCCATTGAAGTCTATGGGGTTCGCGAACCGTTCGCGAACCGCTCGCATTTTTGCGCAAGTTCGCGAATATGTTCGCAAACTTTTTTTCCGACGTTCGCTACATCCCTATAGCCGAGGATGAGTAGAGGAACAGTGCTTTATTAGCAGGCTCCTGCAGCCATTACACAACAGTAAGCAACTCTAACACCACAAGCTGTATAGGAAAGTATGCACAGTATAAGTCTTGAGCACAGTGACATCTACAGGCCATTTGTATAAACACCACAACTGGGGTCTATAGGCATTAAAGGGATCCTGTAAAACATGTTTTTTTTCAAAACACATCAGTTAATAGTGCTTCTCCAGCAGAATTCTGCACTGAAATCCATTTCTCAAAAGAGCAAACAGATTTTTTTAGATTCAATTTTGAAATCTGACATGGGGCTAGACATTTTGTCAATTTCCCAGCTGCCCCTGGTAATGTGACTTGTGCCTGCACTTTAGGAGAGAAATGCTTTCTGGCAGGCTGCTGTTTTTCCTTCTCAATGTAACTGAATGTGTCTCAGTGAGACATGGGTTTTTACTATTGAGTGTTGTTCTTAGATCTACCAGGCAGCTGTTATCTTGTGTTAGGGAGCTGCTATCTGGTTACCTTCCCATTGTTCTTTTGTTTGGCTGCTGGGAGGGGAAAGGGAGGGGGGTGATATCACTCCAACTTGCAGTACAGCAGTAAAGAGTGATTGAAGTTTATCAGAGCACAAGTCACATGACCAGGGGCAGCTGGGAAATTGACAATATGTCTAGCCTCATGTCAGATTTCAAAATTGAATATAAAAAAATCTGTTTGCTCTTTTGAGAAATTGATTTCAGTGCAGAATTCTGCTGGAGCAGCACTATTAACTGATTCATTTTGAATTTTTTTTTTCAGTATCCCTTTAAACAACAAATTCTGAGGATACCTCATCAGATCACAAAAACGCCACCTCCTTCTATAAAAAAAAAAACAGGAAGAATTATCTGAAATAATCTGAACTCCACCTCCTTTGTATGCAAAACAGCAGGCTGGGAAAGAAGATACTTTTTTAAAAACGGCCCTGTAGGCACATGTTCACCCAATGGGCTGTAGGTGCTGATTATTATGTATGCCAGTTAGTGACTGGTTTGGCTTTGCTGGGGTGAAGGTGCCAGGAAAATAACCCCACACACTTTCAAAAGCAGAAACAATATTTATAAATAATTACACATAGCAAACAATCCTGGATTTTCCACTATATACATTTATATTGCAACACACTACGTTTCTGTGTCAAAAGCAAACAAAGCAAATTCCCTGAAAATTTAGTGTTTGTTTTCCTTGGCATTTGTTTAATTTCCTAGATTACAGGTTTACTAGTTATCAGTGAAGGTTATTGGCCAGAGATTACAGTTTGGGCATAGGGCATAGTCCTTATTTCTAGTACACGGTAAGGCTTTAATTCTTTGTTCTGCTTGTTGCACCATGCCCAGTATCTCTGCGTCCAAGATAGAAATAAATTTCACTGACCTTAAAGTATATCCCTCTTTATAGCACTAGTTCAATCTATAGGGCTTGTGCTTAACATACTGTACCTTTTGCCAGTTGTCTGAAATATCTATGGTTTTTGTGATTTCTTGCACTAAACACAGCAACGTCTGAGACTGAAACTAATGTCACATTCTACTTCCTGACGAAGTACGAGCACAATTAAATCAGTGCAAAGTGAGAAGCCTCTGGCCTCTCTGTTATAAGCATGAGCTAACGTGCTGCAGCTGGGTTACGGTAGGGGTTTGTTTATACAGGGCTTCTCAGTGGACATATGATTTGTTTTAGTTGTGCTTGTACGTTTGAACAGGAAGTCGTTTTCAGGTTTTGCCCTGTTTTGAGCAAGAAAAAACATGGATATTTAATTGCTTTAATGTTAAAATGGGGCCCCTTTACCAATGCACTGGGGAGGAGGGTGACATTTCGATAGATTTTGAGCCAGTGCACAAAAGTGTTTTATTATAAGACAATTCCTTTAGAATCATATCTATACATCTAAAGGGAAACATATCTATACATCTGTAAGCAGAAAACGAAAGTGTACCCCAAGCGGCCCAGTCTAACACTGTAAACCAGCACCAGATTCATTACACTTCTTTTTAGTGGGCTCTAGTCTATTATACTGTTCTTGTACAGATTAAATGCACACAAACTTCATCATCAACAGAGACCAAATAAGCTCAATAGTGAAGAGAAATAAAATGTTGGCGACAGTGGCACCTAGTGGCTAAGAGAGAAAAAACTTTATTTAATGGGAGTTATACTCTACATTCACTGCATTTCTTTTGCATGTGCACAGCTGCCCAGACCTGGACTGGCTATTTTGAATCTCAGTTTGAATTTCAGTAACTTGTTCCAAAAAATATGTGCGCGGGGCATGTTTCCCATTGTATTGCATCAGCTCCACTTTTAGCAACACAGGGGGCAAATTCACTAAGAATCGTAGTTGCGCCAGGCGCAAATTCGCCGCACTTCGCCAGGTGTATTTTCGCCAGTGCTCCGCAAATTCACTAAAATCCGAAGTTGCGCACAGGGGTAGCGTAAGTTTGCGAAGTTGCGCTAGCGTTAATTCGCCAAGCGAAGTGAAGTTTCGCTAGCGATGGTTCATTTGCATATGGCGCCAAATTCAAATTTCAATGGAGGAATACGTATCAGCACTACAAATGCCTAGAAAACCTTCAAATCAGCAAATAAAATTTTTATTTTGCCCTACACATGTGCCCACTGTCTAGGTAAGTTGCCATGAGTCAGGAAATGTAGGGGGGAAGGAGGGGAGCCCCAAAAATATTTTCGATCTTTTTCAGCCTATCACCCATCATGTAGAAAACACGCCAGCGTTTTTTGGGACTTAGAAATTATTTTTACTTTTTTTGAAACAATCCCTATCTACTCTATTGCGCTTCGCCAGGTCTGAGGTGGCGAAGGAAGTCTAGCGTAAAAGGTAGCGTTCAGTACACTGCGCAAGTTAGTGAATTTGCGTAGTTACGTCGCTAGCGAAAATTCGCCTGTCGTAAGGGTGCGAAGTAACACTAGCGAATTTACGCCAGCGTTCGTTAGTGAATTCGCGAAGTACCGAAAATGCCAAACGCTAGCGAATTGATGCTAGCATTCGGCACTTCGGCGCTTAGTGAATTTGCGCCAGGGAGTCTCAGTTAGTGAAATTCTAATTTGTGTGATTTTTTTAAAAAATTGCCAAAAGTTTCACATTCTATTTTTTTTTTGTGCCTTATAAATATTGTATAATTAGAATTCAGGAGTTTTAGTGCTGAAAAAAATAGGAATTGCTGTGGTGAATTAACTTAGTGAACTTGCGGAGTAACAATCGTTCACCTGAGCGAAAATTCAACTGGCAAAAGGGAGCAAAACTTCTTTACCGCTGACCTCTTTTGCTAGTCAATTGTCCTCTGTGCCTGTTAGTAAATTGGAGATGTCCCTGCGGATTGTCTTTTTGGCGAATTTTCGCTAGTGACGGCCACTTCGCCCTTTAATAAATTTCCCCCAATGTCTCAGTTCTTACATCTGATATGTTGTCTTTGTGCTATTTGCAATAATATAGACATGATTTGCAGATCACCTCTTTCTCTTTTTGATTTTTATTTTAAAGTATCCCAACTGCTTTGGAAAAGCTTTTTTATTTCATTTATTTCAGGATTTATGATTTCTACTGCTTTGGTGACTGATCAGTGGACTTCTGATCTGAATAAATCTGTTACCAGATGGGTAAGTAAATTTGTAACATTGTAATATTTATGAAGTGCAGTACATGCTATTTTAATTTGAACCACATGATGGCAGTGTTTATTAAGCTAAAAAATGATGGAGCGCCAAAATAAGCTGGAAACATTGCTCTAATTGTCTGAAGAACCACTGTTGGATGACATAAAGGGTTTTAAAGTGAAATTTCCATGTGCTGTTTTAATCAATCTCATCATATAGACATTTCTTTAGAGAGACTCACCATGTAAATGAGGAGGCTCAGGTTCTCTGTCCCAAGCCTTCAGCATAAGGGAGCGGACACCAATCACCGTATTGTTTTGTAGGGTAGGCACTCAAAGAGCAATCCTCAAGGCAGTAGTAGTAAAAAACAGGTCTTTTTATTGAGGTACAAGCATGGATCACAGCCTTACGCGTTTCGTGTTCTCACAACACTCAATCATAGGCTACTGATGAATTACCAGTGGCGTAACTACTGGGGGCAGCTCACGTGCCACGAATTCCGGCCGGTCCCGGGCGTATGGAGGGGGGCCTGGCTGCGTGTCCCATGCCAGGGCACGCCCCCCTCTAGTTACATCGCTGTGAATTACACCTACAAGGTAAACTTATGTGCACCAATCACATTTGAATTATAATCATCCAATCAGAAGGTATCCTGAAAGGCCTGCTTATCTGAGTGGTTAAAACATGGGAGGGAAATAGGAAGGAGGGCAAACACAGCTTACTATAATGATGCTTGACACATGCCAAGCTTCTAGTGGCCATATGTACTCCTCTTGTGCTGAGGCTATTCAACAAAAATAACTTTAACCACAGTGACACAAAAATACAAAACAACAACATTAAAAACCAATTTGTTACATTTCATGTTTTTGCTTACAAAGAGAATAAATTATATCTTATCAGAACTATTTGTGGGTTTCCTTTTTTGCACCTGTATGTCATGTCATATATACTGAGCTTAATTTAGAAACAACAGGATGCGTCATATTCGTTTTTCATTCCGTTTGGGAATCTTGTGCCCAGAATAAATATCCACTTAGTTTCCTGGTGTAGGATTTTTTTACTTAGATCCCCGACCCCGTCTGTTTTTTGCATGAAACCCCTCTCAATACCTTCATTGAGAAGGAATTTAAGCTACCTGAGTCACATTTAGAAAAATGCCTAGCTATAATAGTTTCAGATTTTGATATTATGCTATTGATGTGTTCCCGTGCTCTTTCCTTAATACACCTACTGGTTTGACCCACATACTGTTTCCCACATCTTGTGCAGGAAATTACATGAATTACATTCTTAGTATTACAATTTATATATTGCTTTATTTTATACTGGCGTTTTGTTGTATTAGAGAGAAAGGTGTCCCCAACCATGATGTATTGGCAGGTAACGCATCTCTGAGCTCCACATTTGAAGCAACCTACTGTATTTAGCCAGTTCTTAGTCTCATGTTTAAAGGGCATGTAAAGTCTAAAATAGAATAAGGCTACAAATGCTGTATTTTGTATACTAAATATAAACATGAACTTACTGCACCACAAGCCTAATCAAACAAATAATTTATGCTTTCAAAGTTGGCTACAGGGGGTCACCATCTTGTAACTTTGTTAAACATCTTTGCAAGACTAAGACTGTGCACATGCTCAGTGTGGTCTGGACTGCTTAGGGATCATGATAAACAAAACTGCTTGAGTTCTGCATGGCTGGGAAGTAAGGTGGGAGCTCCCTCTGCTGTTCATAAGTATGATTGTTTCCCTGCTCAGCCATTAGGGACCATCTGACAATTCCTATCCACAGCAGTAAATGAAGGGAGAATTTCACTGCAAACAGTCAGGTTTCTTATAAAATCGGTACACATTTTTTAATTAAAGTATATTGGTGATAGGTTTCTTTTTCATTAAAGAATGTAAAATGGGATTTAATTGTTTTGCCCTTACATGCCCTTTAAGGAATCATGCTAGGCGATAAGATGTTTTTCAGGGTCTTAGACCTACGTGATACAAACTGACACCTTCTTTTTAGTAATACCACTAATAAAGGGTGTTTTTAAGATCATCAAGTTTTTCTTAATGATATTAGTAATCTCTTTGTATTGGGGGCTGTATGTTAGGGCACATGTAACTGTGTTATTATATGGTGCAAATGTTTTCTTATAGGTAAGAGGAACTAACTACCTTGTTCTTTATATTTATCAAAAAGTGCTTGGCTTGCTCTTATAAAAGCCATTTTTAGATTGTCCATTGTTTACCCATGGACTAAAAGCCTATTTCTTAATTCACAAGATTTTATATTGAAATCATCATACTCAGAACAAAGGCGTTGGAGTCGGAGAAATTGTCCCGTAGGTATATTCCGAATCAGATGCTGAGGATGAGATGAAGAAGCACATAAGATTGTGTTTGCAGTACACTCTTTTTTTTATACATAGAGGTGATAATATTGCCTCTTGCTGCTGATATTTTTAAATCTAAGAAGACTATATATTCGGGATGTATACATCGTGTGAATCTCAGGTTCAGGTCATTTTTGTTCAAGTACTGGAAGAATGTTTCAAAATGATTATCATTTGACCATATCATTATAAGATCGTCTATATAGCAGCCATAGAATTGGATATCTTTATCAAAAGGGTTGTTCTCATGATATACTGTATAACTGCTTCCTCCCACCATCCCATATATAAGTTGGCAAAGGTGGGTGTGAATTTCGCTCCCATTGCTGTGCCACACTTTTGGAGATAAAAAGTATTATCAAAAGTGAAATAATTATGTGTAAGCAAAACTTGTATAGATTCCAATAAAATTCTTTTAATGAGAATGAATAAGAGCTGTATTTTTCAAGGTGATAGGAAATTGCTTTAAGTCCCAATTCATGTGGAATACACAAATAAAGGGACGCTACTTCTATAGTCACCCAGGAGTAGATGCATTTCCAAAGAAAGTTATCAATAGGAGAGCTGTAGTGGCTGTAAAAAGTAATCAATCAATTCTAAAAGTGGCTCTACCATGGATACTATCCCTGATATGATGGGTCTTCCTAGAGGTGGATGATCTATTTTGTGTATTTTTGGTAGGTGATAGAAGATTGGACAGAAGTGAACTTTCAAAAAAGTGTCTGTGTTATCATATATCAATTCTTTGTCCCTGGCTTTGAATCCTGAAACATTATTTTTAGATTATACTGTATGTGAGACACTCATAAGTAATCTCATATTTTAGTGGTCTCTCTGCTTCTTTCAAATAGTCATCTTTAGTAAGAATTACAATACATCCTCTTTGTCTGCCGACCTAATTACCATCTCCTTGTTTTCTGAAGATTCTCAAGTGCATGCTTTTCTTCAAAATTTAACTTGTATTTAATGTTTTTGTCTTAATTCTGTTGTAATTGAGACAGCTCTCTCTATATTTGTTTCTGGAATAATTGTATTGTGTTGTCTCGAAGGTGTACAGGAAAAAAGGATGTTTTTTGTTTAAAGGACCAGGAACATTAAAAATGTTTATGCAAAAAATCCCTTCTACCCACCTCCACTAACACATCTGGCCTTGATAGATTCAACAATCTTTAATTTTTACACCTAAATAATGAGACGAAATTCCTCTTCCGGTTGTACTGCTGTTTCTGATAAAGGCGATAGGGCGACGAGCACTTGAACCAGCTGTTATATGCGTGCTACTGTCTCCTGATAATCGGCTATTTCTCTGCGAGCAGTGAAGGAGTGAGTGCATTTGCACTGACTTTGTTGGGGCTTTCTGCAGTCCCTGGAAACCAGCGGAGTTCACAGGCTCCATCTTCTCCTCTTCGGTACTCTTTGGGAAGCAAGTGCCGTATCAGCGCATGCACAGTTGGAGCAGTCTGCTGGCCCCAAACAACTGCACATGCGCGTAAGTCACAGATATTGCGCCAGAAGAAGACCCAAATATTACCAAAGAAGATGGCTGCCGTGAACTCTGATGCCCTGAATCTGCACCAAGGGGTAAGTAAAAAGTTTGGGGCATTTACACGGGGTAGCAGCTAGCCTGGTGGGGGGAGGAGGTCTATATGGGGTAGGGTTTTTGTTTTTTAATAAGGGGTTGAATTCTCCTTTAAAGTGGGTCAAGCTATCGCTGATGAAAAGGAGAAAGATTGCACGCTTAACTTTAAAAGTTGCACTGAACACCAATTTTTTTAGGATCCCCTACACCCGACTGAGTGGGTCTTACTTTCAGCAGTACGCTTTCCGTAGGTCTTTCAAAGATTTGGACATCGACTCCTTGAACCAGTCCTTCATAGAACTCCATTGGTCCTCCGCTCTTTTTCCAGACATAGCCTCCCAGCACTCTAAGCATACTTTTTTGTTATGCATTGCAGGGTTGTTACATATGGAACATTCTCGCTCGATGGACTTCCTGGAGTGATGACTTCATCTCCTTGGGGATCTATAATGGACACCATAATTAGTACTCCTGAAGAGCTCACCAACACACCCCCTGGAGGATGACTGAGATCTGCGGCTCCTCGAACTCATACTCTGCAAGAGAGGAGTCAAAATAAGTAGCCATAGGATGAAACCCATAAGTAAGACCAACTACTTACACATAAGCTCCCCAAATAGAACAATCAGCTCAGGCTGTAACTCCTTATGCGGCAGAACCAAGAGTACACTTCTGTTCCGGCTCTTTAAGATGCCAGATGATGACGTCACCGCATTGCCTCTGCTTGTTCTTTATGGCGTCTTACCGCAGACCCAACTTACTGCGCCTGGAGCATCTGACTGCGCCTCCACATGCCTTAATGCACTTCCATGCCTGGCTTCAAGGCCCGCCAGCTAAGCTGAACTGACAGCTTCAGTGGGCAGAGAGACCCCACCGGAACCAGGGGCCCTATCCATCCTATGCGAAAAGAAAAATAAACGGGGTAAGGGGGTTGGGAAGGTGTTTTTATTGCATTTCCTGTCCTTCCGCTTTGCGAGGGATTAACCATTAGTGAATACTGCCATGCGGAAGCACAGGAAAATGAGATAAAACCAAGAATTGTGGAATGTAACAGGTGCCAGAAGTTGGTGGACTCCATGTAACACAAATGTGCAGCAGTTCTCAGAAACACGGATTATACAACTCAAAGGAAAGCAAAATTTTGAAACATTTGTCAGTTTAGGGCAGAGATACATGGGAAGATTCAGGGAGATTTAGTCGCCCAGAGACTAATCGCCTCTTCTTCGAGCAACTAATGTAAATCACGTGGGATGGCACTCGGAGGACTTCCTTTTCTCGATGTCGCCTGAAGTTGTTTGACGAGGAAATTTCGGACAACTTCAGAAAATGAATCGCTCCTAGTGCCATTGCGCCGGCGATTTAGATTCTAGCCGGCAGGAAGGCTTTTACGGGAGACTAATCTCACCGAATTAACCAGTGTGTCTCTGCCCTTATACAGTGAATGAGTTTGTAAAGAAGAATGCAGACACTGCTATTTTTGGAACAGCCTAATATTCGCTTTTCTTAATATTCTGTAAAGGCAAGACACAAATTTGCTAAATTTTTCTTCATGTTTTGATTTGGAATAGAATGTGCAACGTTCCCAATTGAGTGTATGGAAATAAAAATGATTATAAGGATTTTGAGCTGTATTCATTTTTTTTAAACACACTGCTATTATTCGGAACACAACTGTGACTATTATCTTATTCCTTATCAAATATTGACTTGAAAATTCATAAAGAGCATTATTGGTGTTATAAAATGCATTGTGAACCCATAGTGATGGTGCTAGCTAGCCCTGATATTCGATATAAATTCTTTTATCCATCTCAAGTGACCCCCATAATGCAGCTACAGGTTGCCAGTCACCAAATGAAGCAGTATGTGGCATTTTCAGCTACTGTTACATTGCATGTAAACACAGTTCTGGCCTTTGTTTACCGAGCTTTCCTTCCATACCACCTTCTAACTGTAAAGTATTTTACTTTTAATGTAAAAATACTTAAACACCCAATTTAATTTACTGAAGTATTTTTTTTTTTTTATAAATAAAATTGTTGTGCACCCGATTGAAAATCTGAATGACTTGCAATTTAAGGTCGTTTAGACCAATTTGACAGCTAATCTGCCCGTGAATGGAGGCTTCCGACAGGTCTTTCCGATCGATATCTGCACATGATATAGATCGTGAAGGTTCGATTTTTGTCTTGACCGACCCGTCTGAGCCCATTGCGCTCGTCGTAATCCGATCTCCGATCGTTCGGCCATAGGGCCGAACGTTCAGATTACCCCCGATATAGCCCTGTCGTTAGTGGCATATCGGGGAAAAGATCCGCTCGTTTGGCGATATCGCCAAATGAGCAGATCTTGGGGGCCGATTCACTAACTTCGAGTGAAGGATTCGAAATAATAAAACTTCGAATTTTGAAGTTTTCTTTTGGGCTACTTCGACCATGGAATGGGCTACTTCGACCTTCGTCTACGACTTTGAATCGAAGGATTCGAACTAAAAATCGTTCGACTATTCGACCATTCGATAGTCAAAGTACTGTCTCTTTAAAAAAAAAAAAAACTTCGACCCCCTAGTTCGCCATCTATATAATAAATAATCCTTTGATCGTACTATCTGCGCTAAATCCTTCGACTTCGATATTCGTAATCGAAGGATTTCAATTCCCAGTCGAATATCGAGGGTTAATTAACCCTCAATATTCGACCCTTAGTGAATCAGCCCCTTAGTGTATGGCCACCTTTTGGGCAGTTTGGGAAGGGGCTACGTCACTCCCTGGCAAACCTCAATAAGTTCTCTGCCTTACACAGGCTGTGTTCCATTCAAGGGTCTTACTGACGTTCTGTGTGCTACCTTTTGGCCAAAGTTCACTTTGTTTGGCTTTGTGAATAACCTTTTTTGTATTTATTAATAAGATTGAGTAGTACCAGGATAAAGGACACATTTCACAATTACTACATCTATATTACTAAAACAAGTCATGGTTTGGGGCTATTTTATTGCTTTCTCAAAAGTTAAGTTGTTTGTAAGCACATTGTGGCTACATTTAAAAGGCCGGCAGTGGATATACCTCAATTACTTGGGTCAGGATTGATTTTAAGCATGTGGCCAAGTCTTTGCTAATTTTGATTGGACCAAATGCTAATGTTTTCGGTGTCTCTATACATTACACTCACATGTTTATATTTTAGTACAAATATTAAATGACCAATAAAGCGTAGACAAGTGAAATAAAAATTCAAGACCTCAGAAAAACTGAAATATAAAATGTATTTTTGCCAGTTAAAATTTATACAGAACCAATAAAAACAGAACATGAAACAACACCTTACTATACATATATAAGCTAAGACTACAGACCCCCAAATCCACCGGCTCAGGAGTTTCCCTGAAGCCCCACCAACTGCTCAGATATTCATGTAACAATGATGGTCCTACAACTGGAAAAGTTATCCGATTTATTGTTCTTATTCCCACTCTTCAAGTACTAGATATAAAGATTTCCCATCATAAGAACAGGTACATTAAAGCAACATGATCAATTACCATATTGCCATGTGTTTGCTTCCTTAGTGTTCAAACTAGGGATGCACCGAATCCACTATTTTGGATTCGGCCGAACCCCCGAATCCTGTGCGAAAGATTCGGCCGAATACCGAACCGAATCCGAACCCTAATTTGCATATGCAAATTAGGGGTGGGAAGGGAAAAACTTTTTTTACTTCCTTGTTTTCTGACAAAAAGTCACGTGTTTTCCCTCTCAGCCCCTAATTTGCATATGCAAATTAGGATTTGGATTCGGTTCGGCTGGGCAGAAGGATTCGGCCGAATCCGAATCTTGCTGAAAAAGGCCGAATCCTGGATTCGGTGCATCCCTAGTTCAAACAGCCAAAAACCCAGCTTTGTCTGAGGCTAAATAATGGGTTAAAAAACACTGCGTTCGGAGACTGATACAATTACTAATCATTATTGAAAACCTCCTTCCCTACCAGTAATACATATAGATATCTCCCTAGCCATTCCTTAATTATTTTAAGCAGCTTGGAAAGGAAAAAAAAAATTATATATTTGTATGTAGAACATTTTAAAGTTCTATCCCTGAAGTTCAAGAAAGTAAAAACTTGCAACTTAGAGTAAACTAAATATATACATAAAATATATTCACACGCAATTACAAAACATTTTCCAGAACAAAATAAGTGTTTTCAAATGTTTTTACACTATCAAGGGAATATATCACAATGGATCTGCCCCCTGGGACCATTTTTGGGGATAATCAGTTTTAAAACGTGCCATTTAATACATGTTCTGTAAAGACTTTCTGCAAATGGGTCAACACCGTAGAGGAAAAGTAAACGTGAAATATGCCAGGGTATTTTTGAAGACTCCTATATTTTTATTGAACGTTTTAAATTAATTGAAGACTTAAATTCCTATGTATTGGTATTAAAAGTCAATCTGCCAACATGATTATCCCGTGGGTTTCTCCATAAAACACTCACAGCTGACAAGGCCTGGGGGCTGATATGGGTGGCAACACAAGTATTATTAACATGTATTTATATAGCGCCAACATATTGCGTAGCACTGTGTATGTCCTACCTGGGAACACTGCTTTTGCCTCATACAAATTTGTTGGCAAATACCAATTTTAATAAATTATGATCATTACAAACTACTATAATACGACAGTAGCCTGCAGTATGGATCAAATGCATCTGTAAAACAGAGCTATGGCTTCTATGACAGCAGAAAAATAAAATAAAGGTACATCGTAAACATTGCTCTTCCAGAATTGGTTGGTAGCTTTTATATACAATAGGAAAACACAAGAGGTCAATGGTTTCTATGCATTCAGGCAAAATCAAATCCAAACATTATGTTTAATGAGCAGAGTTGTCCATGATTAATATGTTGGAAATCTACTTTACAGAGTGCATAAAATTCAATTTATAATGGTCTTTGCCACTTTTTTTCCCTCTAATGAGGAAATCATTCAGATGGCAGCAAGATAAAAATGCCCCTTCCCACCACCCCCTGAAATAATTTAATAAAAAGAATGCTATATGTAAAATAAAAGCATATTTTCCCCCTTAGACTTCACTAGATTAATACATTTTAAAATTAAAGGGAAAAATACAAGCAAGACTCTATCAAGGCTTCTTACTTCCAATAGTCGAGGTTCCCAGTGGGTGGTTTTAATGAGGAGCATCAGCACAGTAAGGTCTACCTAAACCACTGAGCCATGGAAAGAGACTGACTGGTAGGTTCTTCTATGTGAAAGCAGCACACCCCCTTATGTTATCAACTACCCTTAGATAATGCATTGTAACCATACTTTAGCAACATTGAAATAAGCCAATCAATGCAGAGAATCTCTTCCCCTCCTTCCCAAAACAGGAGTTTCCCAGAAGGCATCTGTTTGCCAAACTTATCACAGAGCTTGCCTATCTGTGTCCTATACACACACACATCCCAAAACTTCTATATATTATTTATGAAGAATATGAAAATATATTTACACATTTACAAATACAAAAAAAAAAAAAAAACTGTATTGCACGTTCTATTTACATTGCAGCTTCATGGCCACCAAGTTGCATCACAAAACCCGCATTTTTGTTCTTCACATACAAGGCACTTAGTTATAAGTTGCATAGAAAAAAGAAGGAACAGCCTTGGCTTCCCTGACACTGCAAGACATTGTTAGGGCCCCATCCTGGCATGCACAGATGGCATTCATTAGACAAAGAGAAGGATAGACTGAATCGTTAGCCTGACTTGGTTTTCATTATAGGAAAACAAGATAATGCATATTAAAAGTTCATAATTGTAATATGCCAAGAACTGCTGCTCAGAGGAAATTCCAACTTCCTGGTTGGGAAATACGCTAGTTGATAAGGTCTCTTCTCTCCACCAGCTCCCCCTATTTTCACTGCCTGCAACCCATTTCAGCAAATCTCAAGTGATACTGAATATTCTCAGTCTGATGGTGATTGGCCACTTGTGGGGTAAGCAGTTATGACATTGCCCGGACTTGGTTTCTCCCAGCAGGCAAGGTCCATGAAGCATTTGGAGGCTGAGGTCAATGGTTCAGCTTATATCACCAAGCCTGGCTTTTTCCCAAAAGCAAGTCACTTGTTGGTTTAAGTGTCGGTCAATTGGGGTCCTTTAATGAACGCCTAAATCTCAGTGAGTGTCAGTTTGTAGGATCCACCTGACTCTTCAATCTGTAGCTGGAATGTGTCTTCATTGGAGTAGTGCTTTATTATATTGTCATCCATGTTGACCAGGATTCTAAGAAGAGATGATACTATTAGAACTAAATCTTCCATCTACTGGACCCCACCATCTCCACTGTACAACTAGGCAAGTTACTTCAATCATAAATTGTTACATCAACCAACTTGGCAGAAGAATTCAATGCCTTCCTGCAGCTTTAGATAAAGCAAGCAAAGTTTTTTATAGTCACCAGACCCTGCATCAATTTCATATTTATTTCATACATAAAACATTCTGCCTTGTAATATACTAAAATAAATTAAATCAATATTTAATGGCGAAATCGACATATTTACACACATTCGGCAACAGGCAACACGGAGACACTTACCCCTTTTTACATTTTTTAAAAATCTTTCCAATTTTTTCAATGGGAACTTCATACTTTTCAGAGACCTAAAATACAAATATAAAAAATCAAAACTGTAACTCTCAACACTTTTATTCTAATAGAATGGTGTTCATTGTTGGAAAATAATAAATAATGTGGTGGGGTGTTGGAACCCAGTACCACTGAACGCTAACACCCCACAGAATGGTGTTCAACTGCAGACAAACTCATTCTGATGAATTGACACAATGTAATGAAGTGACCCATTTATTAAAGCGAGTCAAACGTTCGCAGAGAAAATGTTAATAAACCGGATGCAATTCCAACTGCCTTCAGGATTCGCCAGCTCGATATTTAATAAATCTTTCCCAGAATGTTCACTTAGTCTGCACTTTTGAAAATGCTTCACTCATTCGAATTAAGCAAGATCGTTTTATTTATACAGTGTTTATTGAGAATTTCCGTAATGGCACATGCTGAAGACACTTAAAAAAAAAAACATCTCATTGACCAATATGTTTAATGCTTTATCTCTGTGCACTCGGAGCCACTCAAAATAAGCACCTGAGAACATTGCTCCTAGCTGGGCATTTTGGGGCAGTTTCTTAATATCTATCATCTAAGGATTCATTGACTACAGTAAGCTGGGTGAGGCTTTGCCAAATTAGATTTCCTTTCCCCACAAAGATCCTGCAAAAGGTAGATATAATGCACTGGCAAGATTGGCACAAATTTGACTTAAAAAAAAAAAAAAAAAAAAGTAACTAATCATGGATATCTTCCCAGGAGAGGAGCAATGTATAACCATAATGAAAATTAATAAATTGTATCTAAAATTGAAAAGGGGAGCTTTAGAGCAGGTTTATAAACTGCACTTGCCAATATTAACCAAGCCAAACAATTACTTTTGGACAGTCTACTACAAATCATAAAATAAAAGTAGTTGCTGATTGGATGCTATTGGCAACTGCACTTGAGCAATGAAGTAAAATCAGCCCTATGTCATTGCAATGGGAGCAGTGAGTAAGTGAAGTAAGTGAGCGGGACATCACTATATACTGTTGGCCAATACTTACAGCCTCCATTAATCCTTTCAGTGTTGGTGTTTTGAGCATTAGAGCATCAAAAACTTCCTCTGTCTCCCTCCTAACGTAGAGCAAAACTGAAAGAAATAGTGTTTAAATTAATATCAGTTATAAGACATACATAATAAAAAGTCTTCTACCCAATTACAAGATAATGGATGCCTGGGTTTTCTCATTATATAATATATATATATGCGCTCATGGACTATATCTATATGGACTATATCTATCGTCCATGAGCGTTCAGCACACCATAAAGGAAATAATGACCCAGGTGCTACTCTCGTTAGCAGTATACAAAAAAGTGAGGTGCACACCAGGAACGTTTTTTTAAATAGTTAAAAAGGTTAAATTTTATTTAATGCATTTAAAAAAAGGTCAACGTTTCAGTCTGTGTCTAAGACCTTTCTCAAGAGATATATATATATTATAGCTTTATTTGGCACATACTAATGGTTTGGCTGGAGAGGAGAGGAGAGAGAGAGAGAGAGGAGAGAGAGAGAGAGGAGAGAGAGAGAGAGAGAGAGAGAGAGAGAGAGAGAGAGAGAGAGAGAGAGCCAAAACATTAGTATGTGCCAAATAAAGCTATACTTAAAAAAAAAAATTCCGAAAATGTGTTAATGGAATTCATTGAAAACTGCACCAAGGCATCGCAATACTTGTTTTTGTCGTGAGTGCAGAAATTCCCATCTTTTATTTCCTCGTACTGGGCACAATTCCACTGCAAGAGGGCTATGCATGCTTAAAGCAGCAATCCCCTTCCAACAGGCACAGCTCTGGACCAAATGTTTTACAGTGAAATGGTGAGCCCAAATGCATGATCTTTTGATACAGTGAAAAAGCCTAATTTCTCAGCTGCAGATGAAAGCCAGAGGAAGTCGCCCAATAAAGGTGCTCACCATTGTAAGACACAAACGAGTCTATGGCAGCCACTAATGGTGAGTGCTCTGCTGTTGGGGATTTAGAACCTGTTCTAAAAGCTAGAGACTTACACACTTCTTATGTGATGCACCACTATACAGCACACAGTAAACACATGAACTGCAGCCCGTGTCCCAGCTGCCGTATCATTTGCAGCAGTAGGTTACTGCAGGCACATTGAAGAGCAAGACAAAATTACCTCTTTTTGGTTCATCAACCCGGGGCAGCTTAGCAGGGGGTGCGGTGAAATCCTCTTCAGGGGAGAAGGGAAGTCTCTTCATTCCAGGGCTGGTAAGACAAGAAAACACAAATTGCAACAGAACTACAACCTGTACAATGAAAGAAACAACATTTCTATAGCTGCCTTGTTATAAAATGAGTAATTGATTTTGATGCGCTCTCTCTGTGCCCCAATGAATTAACAGAGGTTACGGTTAAATGACGCAGTTTATGGCTCTCTCCTCTCCTAGCAGAAGCATATTCTGCATTATCAGCTTAGGCTCAATCCTTCAAATCAGTCATAAATAACCTGCAGCCTCCAGCTGTAATGAACATCAACTTCCCAGCATCCCCCGACAGCCTGGAGCTCAAACGTCACCTGGAGGCCTGCAGATTGTAGATCTCTGCTCTAAGCCTCAACGGCAAACATATATGCCAAAACTGGAATTCCAGCCAAAATCTGCAAGGCTATGTGACGTATATCCCTTCTCCAAAGAACTCCAAAGCCAATTTTAGAGCTACTGCTCTGGAAAATACAAAAGGGTTATTACCTCAATTCTCCTTCCATGTCCTCAGGAGAAATAGGAAGAACCTTGAGAAAGAAGAAAAGGAATACTATTTTTGGTACAGTTTAAGAAACAATTTGGATCATGCACTATACGGTGGTCCAGGTATGGAAACCCACAGCAGCCAACAAGATGTCTTTATTTATACAGCAGACCAGTAAATGTTGCCTGTTGATTGGTTGCCATGGGTTAATAGAACTTATGACAGGCAAAACATTTCGGTGTGGAGTGAACATATAGAAGAAATTTACGCTTACATGGGTGGTGCGCTGGAGGTTGGCAAAATGGACGTCTGGTATAAACAGGACAGGCTGAGTGTCCAGATCCATCATGGGCTTAAACACAGTGAAGTCGGTCCTCTTGTGAGATGGTAGAAGCCCCACCTTAACTTCTTGAACTGTATGAGAAAAGAAAAGGCTCTTGTTAACACGTTCTTTAGAACAATTACTAAAAAAAAAAGTCAATCCCAATGCTGTCCCTACAGGCCATGACTTCAAGCTTATCAAAATTTTGCACTGCAGATGCCATTAATCCAAATACACAGACATGGATAAATGCTCATTGGTTAGGGAAAATCACCCCCCCCTCTTTTTTTTGACATTCAGTTCAGTTGTTCCATCGTGCAGAGATGGATTCTGGCACTTGAAGTTCCTCCGATTTCCATAGGTAGGGTGGTGGACAGATTCTGTGGAAAGCAGAGGGAATTTCAAGACCCAAAATCCATCACGTCACAGTGGAACAAGGTGAGGGAGTGGTGGGGAAAATGGTTCCTACAAGCCAGAGGCAGACCATCATGGCTTCCATTCAATCATCTCTTTTTGGAAAAGCATGCACAGCCTCAGGTTAACATAATAATAGTCACAGAATAAAAATGGAAAAATTAACAGTTGTTGACTCCAAACCAAGAGACGGACAGGATGAAAACAAATATTAAATAATCCAGTTTTGTAGTTATAGCAGTGTTTTTTCCCCATTTATAGATTTCCTTTAAAAAAAATAATCCTTAGATGAGGATGCAAGCATTCTGAAGCTGCTTATATTATATACATGCATGGAGCTGTACTTGTATGTACCATATACAACTGCAAAACCAACAACGGCCACTAGGGGTGCTATGTATTTCCCCAGGAGACACATGTAAAATCTTTAGGCAAAGGTTGTGCATTTAGAGTAAGCTATAACCTATTTAAAAGGAAAAATAAACCATGTTCAGGAACGGGGTTTATTTTCTCCTCTAAGGCTTACACATACTGTAAGTCTCTTTAGTATTATTTCTGGATTCACCTTCAGTTATGTCTGTCTTCTGTGAAACAGGTGGATTCATATATTGATTATTTCTCATTACTTCCATATATTCCAAGTATTTATTAGCAGCCAGGGTATCAGCGTGACAATAACAATTCCCGTACATACAGAGTTAGATCTACCTGGAGAAACACAACCACGCTATAAAAGGAACCCCTCTCCCTCCCATGCTGTGAGCAGCTCATAGGCCTGGGACCCTATCCCTACAAACTCTGCTGATACTGGCCCTGCCCACATTAAAGCTGAAGAAATAAATTTCCTGTAAGTGAAATGATTTCCAAAGCTTCAATCGTTTTTACTTACAAGTATTGATCTGGGAGCTGGGCTCAGAACACTTGCCTTTTCGCTTGCTCTGTTTACGTTCTTCGTCTCTTATTTTACGTTCTGCCCCCTGCAACACAGAGAGATACAAGTGAGGGATAAAAATCACATAGAAGGGAGGATAAAGAAAACTCTGGATGCTCATAATGTTCCCTTTATCAACCCAGTTATAGTCAATACGATTTAGTTTTTATTTGGATGGAACTTTGGTTCCTCCATTACACCAGTAGAGCGGATGGTGCACAGTTGTCGCCAGACCTATTTCCACAGGCAGAGATGGGCACCCTGGAGCCTTACAGAGCCACGGGGCACCCATGCCTGCTGAACATCCTGGAAATTGATATTTAACAAGAAAAAGGCTAAAGGTAACGTGCCATTTTAAGATGCTGGAAAGAGCTTACATGGCACAAGTAGTAGTAGCATAACTATAGCAGCCGACACTAAACCCAAGAAGTCTCTACAGGAACTACATTGGCTCCAGTTGGCTTATAATAGTACAAAATGGCAGCGCAGCCTCCAGGGACCAGCAGGAGCCTCACCTTGTCACAGAAGACTTTAATCTGGCAGTAGGCTCTGTGCACTGGCTTGTTGCTCCTATTGTTGTAGCTGTATGTGTCAATCTGAAGGTTCAGAGGCAGCCCTTTCACTCCTTTCTGGGAGGAGAAGTCTGTACTCAGACAATTCACCGATATAAACACCTGGCAAATAAATAAATAAATACAATTGGCAACTATAGCCAGAATAGAAAATAAAAATAGGCATGTCTGTATACATTCTTCCAATGGGAAAGGCAAATACAACGAGTATGGTTTAGGCCATAGTGATCATGGTTTAAAAGCACCATAATGAATGTGCAACAACTATGCTAGTGAACTGTAAGAGTTATTAAGCAAATTCATTTTTTTAATTTAAAAAATACATAAATATGATAACATATACAATAAATACACTTTCTAACTTCCTTCTTGAGTGTAATGCTTCAGATAGCTTTATTTTGAGGGGGGCACGGTCTCCTTTTGGATCAGTCACAGAGCTGGCACCTCTATGTATAACTCACAGCATTGCAAAACACCACAGGAAAGGTTCAACCTGTGTACAACAGCGTGTATACCTTACAACAAGTGTAATGTGTACCATGTCAAACATAGAAGCGGTGCAATTCATTAATTAAGGTCTGGCTAACCAAAATGGACTCCATTATTTTACACGATCACAGACCTTGAATCAACTGCTTCAGGCAACGGGACAAGCTCGAATGGAGAAGAATTTGTGGGGTGTAAAGTGGCGTGAAAAGCGCTCAACACCTACATTACAAAATATTTGTATAGCTATAATATTTTTCTAGAAAGGCATTTAAAAAAGGTGCCAACATGTATCACAGAGCTGTACAACAGAAGCACATTCATGAAATATTAGAAATCGGTTGGACCAGGCACAGATAATGGACTCTACACATCTTGTGATTAAGCCTAGCGGTGGGCGGTGTTTCTGGGCACGAGAAACCAATGAATGGCCGGACAGAGGAAGAGCAATTGTTTGGAAACAGATCCGCACACACTCAACTGAATGCAGTCGGGGAAGCAGGCCCGGATTTGTGGAAAGGCCACCTAGGCCTGGGCCTAGGGCGGCAGGATTTTAGGGGGGCGGCATGTTGCCCAACCACACCCACATTGGTTCAAAAACACTGGGAAAGCCCTGGAGATACGATCATTTTTTAATTTTTCCCATTGATGATGAAAATTTGCACGAATAAAGGGGAGGGGACAGGGGCGACGAATGGCAGTGGGCCTAGGGGTGCCCTTTATGGAAATCCGGCCCTGCGGGGAAGATACCCCTTTTATTATGCCACCAGTAATTCAACGTTTGGGGGGGGGACCCTCACTTCACCAGGATTCAATTTGGACAGAGGAAGAGCATGATACAGAACTATGGGCATGAGACAGAAACACAAAGGCCCAGATGTATCAGCACCTAATCATTGTCCTCCCTGGCACAAATTACCATATAATAGGCTTGTTGCTGCATCTCTGAACATCAAGACCTGTATTTCAGAGAAAATACCGCAGGAGTGACCCACCCAGATGAGAATATTAGGCGTCGCCTGCTTCTGTGGAATTAACAAGCAGGTATTCACCTCACTCCGACAAACACATATGGGAGAGGCAGCACTTGTGTGACTGCATGGGGGCGAGACTACAAAGGCTCTGGCAGGAGGATACATAGTGGTGAGAAAGTTAAGGGAGTTTTGAAGACATCAGCCTCTAAAAAAAATATGTTAAAAAAGCACTAAATGGCAATATAGTAATATAATATCTAAATATATATATTTCACATCAGGCACATCAGCATTTTAGAAAGCCTCTGCTGAACAGAGCATGTTGTCTGAAACCTATGGTTTCTTTATAAAGATGAGTTAGCAAAGGGACTGGCAAAAGGAAGCTTAGCGAGTTAGATGAAACAAATCCAAGGTGCATCAATGCATTACGACCAATATCTGGAAGACCATAATGACTAGGGAATAGTTGGGTGATCTCGTCAATCAGGGGGACTCTGATTTGCCCCAACACAAACACATTCCAAGTAACTACTACAAAAGCTAACCACCAGGTAGACACCAAATTTTTTTTCTTGGTCTACGTCGCCTTCCTAGACGCAGCATTTAGCAGAAATAATGTTTTGTTTCAGTTTGAGACTGAAGAATGAGGAGGAACCGGGTTATTTTGTTTTGCTTTTGTTGGACAGGACAGAAAGAATCTGGTGGAACCAGATGAAGATGCTTTAACAGATTGCTCCTTTGGGTTTGGCCTACTTCAGGCCAATGGCTTCATACCTGTAAATGTCATTTTAAAAAGTGACTTCACTAACCAGTTTTACCACTTATTGGAGGCAATTCAGAGGTTAGATATGTCCAAATCTCTCATCAATGTCATGGATATGTACGGCAGGCTTCAACTTTCGGCAGGCAGATTTCAGAAAGACACCATGTTCTTTTGGGGGGAGACCTGAATTGCTGTCAGGTGGCCTATTTAAAAGAGCCACATTCTCTACTGCTTATGGTATTGCTGGTGGTACAACTAATGTGTTGTGGAACTACAACTCTCAAACCGCCAACAGTCTTAGCGACCCTGCATGGAAGATACAGAACTAGTTTGTGCTTACTCATGCGTCAGGTCTATGTAATGCAAACAGAGCCCCTCTGGTCAATAAGAAAATGGTAGGGAAGGTAGAAAGCACATCTTTGGTGGCTGCTCTTAGTAAACTGTAACACACCGAAAATATACAGTGCTGCTGTCCCCCGAGGCAGGGAAGGGTCGGGTTATTTGCTTTGCTTAATCCTGTAAGCATAATGTGTTTTGGCATAATTCCACGCTGGAGGTAGCGTTCTGCTGAACTCCTCCACCGAATCCTGTAGCATGCGATTATGGCCTTAGTGTGATTTGGTTTTTCTCTACAGCTCACGATACAGGGCCTGGATACTCCCCATTAATTGCACTTTCCAGGTAGCTTGACTTTAGGATGAGGGAAAGGATTACAGGCTTACATAGTAAAATTCTGCTCAGTGCAGTAATTTTGTGTTTCGTGGGGGGGGGGGGGGGGTAAGGGCAGAAATAAACCCTAGAGGGATCCCATCACCAGAAAATAAAATCCTTGGCCTTAGTACAATTATACATTTAATTTGTCAAATAAGAGCATTAATGTTCCATCATCTTGCGGACTTTGTTTACGTGGACCGGTTATCCAGAATGCTCGGAACCTGGAGCTTTCCAGATAACGGATCTTTCTGTAATTTGGATCTTCATCCCTTCAGTCTACTAGAAAATCATGTAAACATTAAATAAACCCAAAAGGCAAATAAGGATTAATTATATCTTAGTTTGGATCAAGTACAAGTTACTGTTTTAGTATTACAGAGTAAAAGGAAATCATTTTTAAAAGAAAATTGGAGTATTTGGATTAAATGGAGTCTATGGGAGATGGCTTTTCCGTCATTCAGAGCTACTGTATATTGTTTCAATCTTATAGGACGGAGGCTTGGCACCCAATATGTAAGACAATGGGCACAGCTGAACTCTGTACATGCCTCACTTCACCTACCCTTGCCTCCTAGGACATTACCCCAAATGTTATTTATTTAATGTGTGTCATTCTCCCGACACACCTGTGTCATAGCTGTATTGATGCAGACCAAATTTTCACACAGTTTACCAAAAGAACGTAAATGCAGCATTTGTACGTCACTTGCACCGAGCAGCAGATTGGTTAAAAACCATTGTACACTGTCAAAAATGTCCCACTTAGCCCAAAAAAGTGAGCTTCTCCTTTAAAAAACGTGCAGGCGCTCCGCCAGGATTTCTTATGCACTTATCTGCCTTTTATTCTTTCCATAGAATAAAATAATGGGAACCGAAGCTGAACAAATCTTCAGTGTGTTTGCTTATAAATTCTCCCAGACATTCAGCTTGTGGCTTTCCTTACGTAGAGCTGTCAACATTGGCTGCCGCCACTAATTGTGAGCTTTATGCCACCATTCATGGGCGACTCCTTTTCTTCCAGGCCCCCGGACTTGGTGTGTATTCTACCTGTTCCATTGTTAGAAAATATTCCCACCAGGTCTATCCAGAGCAGATTCATTCAGGGAGGGTGAGACGCATATTCTGGCCCCTGTGTACATAGCCGGCTTGGAAGAATATGCTTCATTATACCTCAAACAAACCAGCTCCATGTGAAAGAAAGAAATACAAACAAGGAAAAAGAAATATTCCAAAAGGACTGGTCTGGGAAAAAAAAAAAAAAGCTCTTTCTGTTCCAGTGTATTAGGGGAAGGTGTTTTAGGCAAATGCCTTGTTATCGCACAAAAGGTCTCTTCATTACAGCAAAAGCCCACACATTGTTTCTTAATAGCCACATCAACAAGGTAATGAGATATCTCCCCCTGCGTTGGCTGGAAAACCTCCATTGACTGAAAACCTTCTACAAGGTAAAAGGTGGCAATTAACCCACTCATGAACATTCATTTTCAATGTTACTGAGTTCCCCTAGAATAAACAGATGTGGCAATGGGGCAACAATGCTTTCAATGTCTTCACTTGCATCAAACCAAGACACAATGAATCCACATTCTGCATGGATAATTAGCAATCAATTTAGATGCATGCTGCATGGCTTCACAGAAACCAATGCATTGTAGAAAGAAGAAATTTTATATAAAATATCAATTGTATCCTTGTGTGTACTGTAGCTTTACGAAACAATTTAATAAAGAAAGTTAGTGAAACCCTTTTAGTACAGAAACCAATGCATCTGAATGTACGCATGTATTCTGAATAGTGAATTCAACCTCTGCCTAGTTTCAAAGTGGGTGAGTTGGAAACCCGAAACTAAAATTTCTTAAAACGAAAAAAAAACAAAAAAAGGAATTTTGGGAAATTGAAATCTCCAGTTTAGCCCAAAGGGTATTCCAAGAAAATTTGAGTTAAATTTGGTTTCCTTCCCTGATCCAATGTGGTACAGGCAGCCTGAAGTCCATGGGCCAGTGCAACTCTTTTCTAGCAGGTTGTGGGCCTGACTTTGCCCACAACCCTCCCAGTCTGTAACTAGGGTTGCCAACCTTTTCTAGAAAAAATACCGGCCTTCCTATATATTTATTCTTTATTAATAACATTGGGTTCAAACATAATTTTTACAGCCAGACCCGTAAATTAACAGTGGCTCCGTGGCAACCCTGTCTGTGACCTCAACACACACCTGCACCCCCCCCCAAATGTCTGCTGACTTTCATAGATATACTCGTACCTACCCTGCGGGTAACATCAGCAGGTCTTGCACAGGATTTTAAGCGAGTACTACATGTTGGGTCAGATCAGAATTGGTACCGATTGTGGGCCGACTATTTGTTGACCCACAAATTACTACTGGATTCCGTCTGCTGCATATACAGGGAGAGGTTTGACAAGCCGATGACAGGCCTGTTGGGTGTGTCACCATGAAATCTACACATTTATTAGCTGATCCACAATTCCCAGGATTCTCAGTCAGACTGCCTGGCTAATTCTTATGCTTAGGCCACCGCTGTGCAGGGGGTGGAATATGGGCTGATAGCAGGACATTTTTGATTTTTTGGAAGGCATCATAGATATCTTTGTATAACATTTATACAACCTGTCGCTTTAATTACGTATATTGGATAAATGCTCTGCTGCTTGAAATAATATTAATATACATAATATTTACCTCCTTTTTTCCCCAGGGCAGTGAGGTGGAGGTTTACGCAACTAAATAGTTAATAAGCATGTTGTTTGTAATTAGTCTGAAGCTGGATTCTGATTATAGATTCATAAAGGGAAAACATCGGAGATAATTACAGCGTAGGCCGTTAATAAATGCAGCACGCCCAAGTCTTCATTTCACAAGTCACAGAAGTACAAATAATAAAGGAGGCTGAATGCTTACCTTTCCTTCATCATTCAGGTCCCAGGTAAAAGAAATGGCGTTATAGGCAATCTCCTCGATGTTACTGATGGTGTTAAAACTCTCTTTGTAGTCGGCTGAAAAAAACGAAATAAAAGAGGGTTAAGACCAGATGGGAATCTGGAGGATTCCACATGCTGAAATACAGGATCCCAGACAGCTGAAACAGGAGGGTTGACTATTGCGGTTAGCAGAGCAGGGGTGATCACTGTTGCCTTGGTCCTGACCCCTTGCACTATATTATATATTCTGCCCATGTCTGTGTGGGTTTCTTCTTGGTACCCTTGTTTCCTCTACACTCCAAAAACATATAGGCAGGTTAACAGACATCTGATTAAATTGACCATACTGTGTGTGTGAATGTGATAGAGACCTTAGATTGTAAGCTCCACTGGGGCAGGGACTGATGGAAATGATAAATAATCTCTGTATAGAATATCTGGCACCTTTACTACTTGGAGTGAGACTTAAATTGAATATAGAATAATGGACATAGATTGCACACAGTATAAGAGACTTTAACCTTGCCGTCTGTCCCAAAATTGACAGGACCCCTTCTATTAAATCAGCTTGGAGAACGCTACAGTATAGAGTTGTGTTATAGAGTCTGACATCACTAACCTGATCAATCACTGTATTTGCTAGAAATTCTATTTCTACATGGCAAATAGTTTACTAGTAGGTGTAGTAGAGTAATAGAAACCAACAGACCCAACAGTCATAACATGCTGCGGATTCTGTGTCATTGAATCATTCATTGAGGTTTGTTCCAAATAATATCAGCGTAGAGTTCAATTAGTGAGCTCATTCATTCTGTGAAAAAACAGGTGTCAATGTCGGCCTTTATTTAAGGAAGGAAGGAGCAAATCCCCTGGATCTTAATCCAATAGAAAACTTGTGGGATGAAATCAAAGATGCGGTTTCTTAGGCAAAACCAAGAAATGTAGAAGAATAGTGGAATGTAACAGGTGCCGAAGTTGGTGGACTCCATGTAACACAGATGTGCAGCAGTTCTCAAAAACACAGATTATACAACTCAATATTAGTTCAGGGATTCAAAGGAAAGCTAAATCTAGAAACATTTGCCAGTTTATACAGTGAGTGAGTTTGTAAAGAAGAATGCAGACACTGATATTTTTTGGAACAGCCTAATATTCCCTTTTCTTCCCTTTTTAGTCACAAAAATTTGATAAATGTTTCTTCATGTTTTGATTTGGAATAGAATGTGCAGTGTTCCCAATGCATTTGTGTATATGGAAATAAAAGCCATTACAGGTATGGGATCCCTTATCTGGAAACCCATTATCCAGAAAGCTCCGAATTACGGAAAGGCCGTCTCCCAAAGACTTCATTGCAATCAAATAATCCAAAGTGATTTCCTTTTTCTCTGTAATAATAAAACAGTAGCTTGTTCTTGATCTAAACAAAGATATAATTGATCCTTATTGGAAGCAGAACCAGCCTATTGGGTTTATTTTATTGTTTACATGATTCTAGTACACTTAAAATATCAAGATCCAAATAACAGAAATATCCTTTATCCGGAAAACCCCAGATCCCGAGCATTCTGCCATTTCCTTATTCAATCCACATACAATAACTGGGTTTTAGATATTTAATTAAATATGCATTTGGTCTGATTTCAAGGACTGGTAACTTTCTCTCACTCAGGCCAACCACTTCAGAAACTGCAGTAAAGCAATATCTTAGTGAAGGGCTTACCTATGTCTATGCAGCGTTGCTTTGCCGTGTGCTGCCGTGAATGCCAGTACTTCCAATGGCGGAGCTGATCCTCTCTGCTCTTGTCATCAGCAAACACAACCATAACCACACTCTGAAAGGGAAATACAAAAAAAAGTGTAAGGATACAGAATATTTTTCAGCGTACACAATATTGCTGCTTTACATTTACAGCTAGAAACAGGAGCTGCTATATTGTACAACTACAGCCAGATTCCCGGGCCCCAAACAGTAGACAACTGGATAAGGAGAGGTGTCAACAGTGTCGTTTAAAAATTCCTTATTTTAAATTTGGGAGAAAAAACATTTCATGCTTTATCTGAAGCGATCACAGCTGCAGGACAGTTTATGATATATGTACAGTAAATTATACCTTTCTTACCATTTCCATCACCAAAAAATCAAAAAGGAGACAATCACTTACTCGGACTTTACTGATTGGATGGTGTATTCCTTTGTTGCCGCCAATCTCCTTTAGGGTTATGGGGTAAAACTGGCCTTTGTTCAGATAGGTCATCGTGCTGTCCCCGGGTTTAGGCCTAAGGGATTTCGACGCCTCAAGGGTATATTCAAAGTTATTCCTGGTTAAGAAAATAAAGGATATCATATTAATGGCAACTGTTACTGCCCATCTAGAACACACAATGCCCAAATCCAGAAAGCAATTGTGGGGATAATATTACTATATATTCATATATGGCGGAACAGGAGTATTCTTCATAGATCTACAGATGTATGAATTTCTCCATTAATGGGCGGTTCACCTTTAAGAGAACTTTTTAGTATGTTATACAATGGCAAATTGTAAGCAACTTTTCAATTGGTCTTCATTATTTATTTTGTATAGTTTTTAATTATTTGCCTTCTTCTTCTGAGCCTTTCCAGCTTTCAAATTGGGTCACTGAACCCATCTATAAATCAAATGCTCTGCAAAGCTACAAATGTATTGGTACTTTTTATAACTCCTCATCTATTCAGTCCCTCTCCTGTTCATACAACAGTCTCAGTGCATGGTTGCTGGGGTACTTTGGACCCCTTTAACCAGATTGCCGAAATTGCAAACTAGAGAGCTTCTGAATTAAAAGCTAAAGAAAACTACAAATAATAAAAAAAAATGTATACCAATTGCAAATTGTCTCCGAATAACACTCTCTACATCATACGCAAAGGTGAACAACCCCTTTAAGGTCAAACTTAAAACATACTAAACAGAACTTAATTTTGGATCATCAGTGGGTTCCCATAACCGTAACCCCCTCCCTTAATGTAAAACGAAAGCACCCATCAACTTTGCCTCTTGTCGACATACAGGGGCCGAGCGGTTGCTACATAATAAAAGTGAAAGCAAAACACAATGATTACAGAGACACACGCGTGAAAGAGGGTTTAAAGCATTACCCAGCAACAGAATCGAAAACATAGTCTTCTGAATTCATGCTGCCCATTCGTAGACTCAGGTCAGGTGTAAAGAAAACCTGGAATTAAAAAAAAAAAACACTTATAAACTCCACCAGAACAAAAGAGAAATGTAAAGGAAATAGAGCAAAGATTAGGCATTACTGTGTTTGCTTTGTACTGCCCCCAGGATTTGGAGTGTCAATATGGTACTTCTCCAACCACAAGGGGCTTCCTAACTGCCTATATGCCCACATTTATCCCTGTTTATATATAAATTGAATATATAAAGTGGATTAACCAGAACGTTCAGTATGAGGAGGCAGGGAAATTCTAGGATAGATTTCTACTGGCTATATATGCAGCTATGGGACCAGTTATCCAGAATGCTCGGGATCTGGGGTTTTCCGAAAAACAGATATTTCTGTAATTTGGCTCTTCATACCTTAAGTCTACTAGAAAATCAGTAAACATTAAATAACAATAATCTGGGTTTGCTTCCAATAAGGAATAATTATATCTTAGTTGGGATCAAGTACAAGCTACTGTTTTATTATTACAGAGAAAAAGGAGTCTATGGGAGAGGGCCATGCCGTAATTTGGAGCTTTCTGGATAAAGGGTTTCCGGATAATGGATCCCATACATATACATAGGATATATATATCACGTAGACATATATCAGATAATTTCCCTGCCTCATTAAACCAAAATCTCAGAATGCCCTTATAATCATCTTGGAAAGTGAAAAACACATGCACAAAGGAATTGTAAACGTCATAACTGCAAGAGACGAAGTTAAAACATAACCTAATGATTATTAAAGTAAATTCAGCCTGAAGAAAGAGCACAAACAGAGGGTAACCGTTTGGCCAAAGATTATGGGAGCAAGGTTGTGTTTTATACAGTATTGTGGGGGTTTTTTTTGTTATAAAAAGGCCAAGAAGACAAGTGGAACGCTTTGCCCAGTTTGCAATCAAAAGGAAAATAAAGTAGATGAATGTAAGCCAGCTAACAGAATAATGATCCTATTCATTAGGTAGTGCTATGGGCACATACATACTGTAGCTCTTCTGGATGAAACACTCGGGACTAATCCTGTGTGAACTAAACCTCTTTCTTTTATGGCTGGTTGGACCATTAACTACTCGTTTCTGATAAGGCTTTCTAGAGATTTTCCTGTGAATCTCAAGTTTTAAAAGATAAAACCACAGAAACATGTTTATTTATTAGCCTTGTGTCCTGACTCCTGGCTGGACTATACCAATTCAGAAACCCAGAATCGGCAGCCAATCAGATGCCTGCTTTCAATTTTGCCCTGCACTAGGCAAGTAAATCCTGAGTGCTGATAAGTCACTATAGGTTAGGGATCCCCAACCTTTTGAACCTGTGAGCAACATTTAGAAGTAAAAGGAGTTGGGGAGCATCACAAGCATGAAAAATGTTCTTGGGGTGCCAAAGAAGTGCTGCGATTGCCCATTTGCTAGCCTCTATGTGGATTGTCAACCTACATTAAGGCTCTGTTTGGCGGTACACCTGGTTTTTATGCAACTAAAACTTGACTAAAACTTTGGAATTCAAAAATAAGCACCTGCTTTGAGGCCACTGGGAGAAACATCCAAGGGGTCGGAGAGCAACATGTTACTCACGAGCTACTGGTTGGGGATCACTACTATAAGTTATGGATCCAGTCCATGCTACTATATAACGCATCAATTATCCACGGGAAGTGAAAAGGTTTCTAAATACATGATGCTTCAAACTATATTTTTAAGTCTTAAAATGCCTTCCGACCCTTTGGAAGATGTAGGTACAGTTTTAGATGGTATTTGGGAGAAGGTATGGTGCAGCCTTGGCTTTACATTGCACAAGACTCGTTTAAGGGAGTAAATAAGCCATAGTATGATAAAGATCTACCACCTCTGGAACATCTTCCTTGTATGTTTCGGAGAATGTGGAGTCAGGGGTGCGCCTCTGGGAATTAGGGGGCTGGCTGTTAGGGGTGAAGTGATCAGAAGGGACATTTCGGTCAAAGGCGACAATCCGTTCTGTCGGTTCCGTGTGGAACACACTCTGAAGGCCCACAGAGAAGCAATGGCTCTGGGATTCGGTTTTGATGGGGTGAGCAACAGAGACTGTAGTGTCCGGCGTGGTCAGGTGACCTCTTTTATCCACCTGGTTGGCCAGGGGTACCACTATGTTAAAGGGCACCGTTTTCAGTACCTGCACCCTGTTCTCTGCAAGCAGGGCTTGTTCATTGATCTGATGCAAACCATTCCTTTAAAAAAAAAAAAAAAAAATACAAAATCAGCATTTCACAGAAGACTGAGATAATCGTTTATTAAAAACAAGATTTTTCCTATAAGTGAGAGATGGGCAAACCTTTTGCTGTGCTCCTGCTCCACGTGGTTGTGCTCCTGCTTTGCTGCCGACGGCCTCCTTTCCCTTGGAACCTGTCACAGTCAACATTATTTCATTAACCCAATGCAAAGAACTTCAAGAACACTGTTACAACATGAAAATCCCACGCTAAGTGCGAATTAGTCTGGCAGCCACTCTTATCTAAAACAACTGCAAGAACCCCAGTTCTGACTATTGCTGGACAACTAAACTTTATTTCATTTTCTGTTATACCATGGCTGGACAATTGGCAACAACAGAAACCTTGAACAGAGTGTCAGTACCTTGTAATAATCATATAAAAGTCCCAAGGCGGCCGCGCTGTCTTCATCTCCATTTATGCTCATCATGGCTTTGGTGGCCGCTGTTAGGGGGTTTTCAAGAAAGGACTTCCAGGCTTCATCCTCATTGGTGTAGGATCTCCTCTGCTGATACAGCCCATCGTTCTGAAGCACCAACACCGGCCGTTTACTTTAACAGGAGAGAAGAAAGAACTGAGCTCTAAGGACAATTGGTGCCTTATAAATTTGCATTATGACTGGACAAAGGTATTTTAGCGATATGCAATTGGTCTTTTATTTTATTATTGTCCTCTTTGGACCCAGTGGTTTAGACAGTACAGTTGTAAATTGGCCATACTGGCTGGTCAAATAAGGGTGTGTGTATTAGGGATGCACCAAATCCACTTTTTTGGATTCGGCCGAACCCCCGAATCCTTCGTGAAAGATTCGGCCGAATACCGAACCCTAATTTGCATATGCAAATTAGGGGTGGGAAGGGGAAAACATTTTTTACTTCCTTGTTTTCTGACAAAAAGTCATGCAATTTCCCTCCCGCCCCTAATTTGCATATACAAATTAGGATTCGGATTTGGTTCGGCTGGGCTGAAGGATTCGGCCGAATCCGAATACTGCTGAAAAAGGCCGAATCCCGAACCGAATCCTGGATTCGGTGCATCCCTAGTGTGTATAGTCAGCTAAATACAAATATGAACCAGAAAATTCCATAGAACCGGCTGCTACCTATAGCCCATGACTACAAAAAGAGGGAAAGGACATTCATAGGAAAAATAAAAATACACCTTTAATCAAGATGAACAAGAAAGCAAATACAGCAGCAATCTGCCAACTGTGCCTGTGTAAAGTAATTGTCTACACAGAATACTAAATACAATAACGTATTATACCGACCAAGTCATGTTTGTTACTTTTTATATTTACAGACTGAGATGCAGTGGTGTTTACCCATTACCTGCAAAACAAGTGCACATCTCTTCCCCTTAGAAAAGAACAGCTGCAACTATAAAAGCATTGGGAATAATGATATAGTAGTGGGAAAAATTAAACAGGGTCTACATTACTCTGGTACATACTGTATAGTTTCAAAAGGCTCTTGCATAGCAGGTATAGTAGGAAGAGATGTACCTATAGTAGGGATAGCGGGTATAGTAGGGAGAGATGGTGTCTATAGTAACAGTAGGATAATAGTCTCTGGGAAGGGAGTGTGACTGTGGGATAGCAGGTATAGTAGGGAGAGATGGTGCCTATAGTAACAGTGGGATAATAGTCTCTGGGAAGGGAGTGTGGCTGTGGGATAGCAGGTATAGTAGGGAGAGATGGTGCCTATAGTAACAGTGGGATAATAGTCTCTGGGAAGGGAGTGTGACTGTGGGATAGCAGGTATAGTAGGGAGAGATGGTGCCTATAGTAACAGTGGGATAATAGTTTCTGGGAAGGGAGTATGAGATAGCAGGTATAGTAGTAAGCTTGGTACCTATATTAAGATCATTATCCAAAGGGTAATACAGGTTTTGAAAACTGTAGTTCACAAACAGCTGAAGAGTCTGGACCCTAAAGCCCTCAGCCCCACCAGGAACAAAACATCTTGGAAACTCTGATCTCTCACAAACACTAACCTTCTAATAACACCAAACAGAACACACACAAAATCTCAGTGTTTCACTTGTACAACAATTTCCCTGCTGCAATAGTTCACAAGTTATGTCATCTTAAGGACATTTACACATCAAATACACAGCGCCCTGCCTGAACCATAAAAGTCAGCAAGCTGAAAGATGCCATTCTTAGATAAATGAAATGAAATATAAATTCCACTTTATATGCACTTGCATGGCAATAAACCCTGTATTACAATGTATTGACTCTGGTTAACATACAGTACATATGAAATAGAGCACTAGAGCCAAAGACGGGGAGTGGAATTCTGGGAATTTATTTCAAACACTTCTGTAGCCCAGTAGGTTCCCCATATAGTTTATAAAGGGATCACAAGAATGCCCCTTTAAAGGAACAGTAAAACCAAAAAATTAAAGTGATTTAAAGTTATGAAAATATCATGTACTGTTGCCCTGCACTGGTACAACTGGTGTGTTTGCTTCAGAAACACTTCTATAGTTTATATAAACTAGGGATGCACCGAATCCCAAGATTCAGCCTTTTTCAGCAAGATTCGGCCGAATCCTTCTGCCCAGCCGAACCTGAATCCTAATTTGCATATGCAAATTAGGGACGGGGAAGGAAATCACGTGACTTTTTGTTACAAAACAAGGAAGTAAAAATGTTTCCCCCTTTCCACCCCTAATTTGCCTATGCAAATTAGGATAGTGATTCGGTATTCAGCCCGAATCCAAAATAGTGGATTCGGTGCATCCCTAATATAAACAAGCTGCTGTGTTGCCATAGGGGCAGCCATTCAAAGCTGAAAAAGGAGAAACGGCACAGGATACACAGCAGATAGAACAGAAAAGCTCTGTAGTATACAATGGGATTCTTCAGAACTTATCTATTATCTACTGTGTATCCTGTGCTTGAATGGCTGTCCCCATGGCTACACAGCAGCTTGTTTATATAAACTATAGTAGTACTTATCTGTTATCTACTGTGTATCCTGTGCTTAAATGGCTGCCCCCATGGCTACACAGCAGCTTGTTTATATAAACTATAGTAGTACTTATCTGTTATCTACTGTGTATCCTGTGCTTGAATGGCTGCCCCCATGGCTACACAGCAGCTTGTTTATATAAACTATAGTAGTACTTATCTGTTATCTACTGTGTATCCTGTGCTTAAATGGCTGCCCCCATGGCTACACAGCAGCTTGTTTATATAAACTATAGTAGTACTTATCTGTTATCTACTGTGTATCCTGTGCTTAAATGGCTGCCCCCATGGCTACACAGCAGCTGGTTTATATAAACTATAGTAGTACTATATGGCAAACACGCCAGTTTTACCAGTGCAAGGCAACTACATTATACTTTCATTCCTTTAAAACACAATTTTTGGTGTTATGGTTCCTTTAAGAAGAACACTTTCCTGTCTTTTACTGCTCGGAAGTTAATTCCGGGATCATGATGAATTCTCCTGTTCCTGAATATTGAATTTTCCATAGAAAAAAAAAAAAAAAAACATTACACCAAGAAAGCCCTGGGTTTTTTTGCAGAATTAGCTGAAGGCTTAAGGTTCCCATGTTATTAGCAGGATCTCTTTCTCTCGTGTGTAAATCACACAATTGTCACCTTTTATTTTTTTCATCAATAGCCCTTGGATTAGGTTGCTGCTGCATTCACCCAGTAAGAAAGCTCTGTATATTAGATGGGGTGTTGCCGAGACTGCAGTGATACGTAGCAGCTTCTTACTGCCAGAGCCAATGTTGTAAAGAAGGGGCAATGCAGGGAAGCACAGAGTATAGTTTCTCTCATTTCCCCCAAAACAATCATATTAGAATGGGAGACATTAACGGAAACTCCACAGTAAAACTTTTTCCCCCCATAATTACATAAACAATTATTTTTAAGCAACTTTCTCAATACATATTCATTTTTTACAAAGGTTTCTTTGCAAATGTAATTGCAATTGAAAGTACAGGTATGGGACCTGTTATCCGGAAAAGCCCAGGTCCCGAGCATTCTGGATAACAGATCTTTCAGTAATTTGGTTCTTCATGCCTTAAGTCTACTAGAAATTCATTTAAGCATTAAATAAACCAAATGGGCTGGTTTTGCTTCCAATAAGGATTAATTATATCTTAGTTGGGATCAAGTACAAGCTACTGTTTTATTATTACAGAGAAAAAGGAAATCATTTTTAAAAATGTGGATTATTTGGATAATATGGAGTCTATGGGAGACAGCCATTCCGTAATTTGGAGCTTTCTGGATATCGGGTTTCCGGATAAGGGATTTTTTTTTTTGTTTACCCTCTTTTACAATCTCAGTTCTCTTCCACTTCAGTAAAGGGGTTGTGCACCTTTAAAACAAGTTTTAGTATGATGTAGGGATGCACCGAATCCACTATTTGGGATTCGGCCGAATCACAGAATCCTTTGTGAAAGATTCCGCCGAATACCGAATCCTAATTTGCATATGCAAATTGTAGGCGGAGAAAGAAAAAGTGGAAAAAGAATGTTTTACTTCCTTGTTTTGAGACGAAACGTCACATGATTTCCCTTCCCACACCTAATTAACATATGCAAATTAGGATTCGGTTTGGCCACACACAAGGATTCGGCTAAATCCGAACCCTGCTGGAAAAGGCTGAATTCTGAACCGAATCCTGGATTCGGTGCATCCCTAGTATGATGTAGAGAGTGATATTCGGAGACAATTTGCAATTGGTTTTTATTTTTTATTGGTTGCCAGGGTGTAAGATTGATTTGAATAAGAGACTGGAATAGGAGAGGGCCTGAATAGAAAGAGGAGTAATAAAAAAAAGTTGCAGTAACAATAAATTGTAGCCTTCCAGAGTGTTTGGTTTTTTTAGATGGGGTCAGTGACCCCCATTTGAAAGCTGGAAAGACTCAGATGCATAAGGCAAATCATTGAAAAACTTTAAAAAAAAAAGAAGATGTAGGTCAATGAAAAAGTTGCTTAGAATTAGCCATTTTAGAAGATACCCTTTGAAAAGATGGCTACATCAGAGGTGCAAACAATATATACAGAATCAAAGTAAATCAAAGTAGTGAAAAAGAGGCTTAGAGTTGAACTATTTTTAATAAAGCAAAGTAATGTTTTTGGACAGTTTTAACTTGCCTTAAACTGTTCTCCAAGTGACTCTACAGCATTTGAAATCCCTGCGACCCCGTCCACTTTAAAACAAAAACACTACGCCCATAATTTTATACTGTGCATTTACAGTAAAGAAAAAAAATAAATAAAAAACAAGGAAACACTATTGATGTCGAACGTAAGATAAACGTGTCCCCGCTATGAGTAACGTTAACCCCTCGCGCTCTCGGGCAGAGACAGGTTTGCTCGGTGACTGTCAGAGCTTCTGTTCTGCTCTACTTTCCCAGTTGCAGGTACAGGTAAAAGACAGGTGTTTGAGGCAGTCCCTCCCCATTGCAACATTCAGTTGAAATTCATAAATGCCTGGAAGGGAATCTGCTGTCTTACAAGGCGTGCGAGGAGCCAGCGAGATCACTCAGACAGAGCAGCACAGTCTCAGGTTTGGCAGAAACTTATTTCCCACACAAAACTTTAGGGAGGGTTCCCTTTTTTTTGCCATTTATTCAACACTGACTGTTGACTAAAGTGATTTTTTATTGCCTGTCTTAATTATAGAGTGCCGCGCTAGGCTGATGGATTCCAACATTCTTTCTAGCCTAATAAATGTGAGCTAAAGATTCATCAGCGACACAGACAGCCTATGAGAGCTTTATTGTGCCCTTGTTAACTGAAACCACTAGATTATTTTGATACATCATTATATAAAGGAACAATGCATCCAAACGAATGACATGGTCCTTTAAAATGAACACAGCCGGAAACTCACAGTTAATAAAGGAGTACAGTATAAGCTTCACAGAGTCATGTGAACACAAGTGACATCACTGATATTAACCAATGACATCATTGAGAACAGTTTATAAGCAACAATTTACCAGTTATTCATAAGAAGGTGGAATACATGGCATATACTGGGTACCAATAAAAGAGAAGCTTTATCCAGCAAGCACAGTTGTTACAGGTATGGGATCTGGAAACCCCTTATCCAGAAAGTTCCAAGTTACGGGAAGGCCATTCCCCATAGACTCCAGTTTTAATTAAATAATTAAAGGAGTGGTTCATCTTTGAGTTAGCTTTTAGTATGATGTAGAGAGTGACATTCTGAGACCATTTGCAATTGGTTTTCATTTTATATTATTTGTGTTTTTTGAGTTATTTAGCTTTTTATTAAGCAGCTATCCAGTGTGCAAATTCAGCAATTTGGTTTCTAGGGTCCAAAGTACCCTAGCAACCATGCATCGATTTAAATAAAAGACTGGAATATGAATAGGTGAGGCCTGAAAAGAAAGATCGGTAATAAAAAGTAGCAGAAATAATACATTTGTAGCCTCACAGAGCATTTGTTTTTAGATGGGGTCAGTGACCCCCCCCCATTTGAAAAATGGAATGAGTCAGAAGGAAAACACAAATAATTAAAAAAAATAAAATAACCGAAGACCAATTGAAAACCTGCTTGGAATAGTATAACATACAAAAAGTTAACTTGAAGGTGAACCACTCATTTAAAGTTTTTAAAAATGATTTCCTTTTTCTTTGTAATAATAAAACAGTTGCTTGTACTTGATCCAAACTAAAATATAATTAATCCTTATAGGAAGCAAAACCAGCCTATTGGGTTTATTTAATGTTTAAATTATATTTTAGTAGATTTATGTTATGAAGAGCCAAATTACATAAAGATCCCTTATCTGGAAAACCCCAGGTCCTCAGAATTCTGGATAACAGTACTTGATTAAAACTAAGATATAATTAACCCTTATTGGAAGCAAAATCAGCCTATTGGTTTTATTTAATGTTTAAATTAAATTTTAGTAGATTTATGCTATGAAGATCCAAATTACTGAAAGATCCCTTTCCTGGAAAACCCCAGGTCCTCAGCATTCTGGATAACAGATCCTATACATGTAGTAGTAAAACACCTATGGCAAGAAATATTGCAGTATAAAAATAATTATATATATTTATTAGGGATGCACCGAATCCACTATTTTGGATTCGGCCGAACCCCCAAATCCTTCGCGAAACATTCGGCCGAATACCAAACCCAAATTTGCATATGCAAATTAGGGGTGGGAAGGGGAAAACAATTTTTACTTCATTGTTTTTGTGACAAATAGTCATGCAATTTCCCTCCCTGTCCCTAATTTGCATATGCAAATTAGGATTCGGTTCAGCCGGGCAGAAGGGTTCGTCCGAATCCTGCAATGAATTATATATATATATATATATATATATATATATATATATATATATATACATATATATATATATACATATATATATATATACATATATATATATATATATATATATATATATATATATATATATATATATATATATATATATATATATATATATATATATATATACATATATATACATACATACATACATATATATACATACATACATACATATATATATATCTTATTTTCACAGTTTGTAATTATTTCACACTTCAGGTATAATGGAACTACTAGGGTTCATGTTGTGGGTTTTCTGGAGCAACTTTGTTTCGAGGATATATTGGGGATGCCAATGGATGGGGTATAATGGGAGATAATATGAAATAGAAATAAATCAGATTTACATTTTCACTTTCCAGTTTGCATCGGGGAGATCACTACAAAGTAACTCCAGGTGGGATTATTTCATTACACCCAATGACAGTTACTATGATCTTCATCAACTGGTTGAACTGATACCAGGGGCCGGGAACCTACTAATGATACGGGTGGGATTTAATGATCCCCTATTAATTTCGGCTAATCCACACTTCTCTTAGGCTCCCAGCAATGAAGGGCAAACAGCCCCATTCTCATACACTGCGGCAGTCGATCACTTGGCCGGACGGGAATTTACTGAAAAGACGACCCTACCCCTTTTCATGTTTGTGTCAGTTTCTAAGGATTTAAAGAGACTGGGAGCTGATGGCAGACGCTAATTGTTCTGAGACTATTCTGCTTAGTTGGCCAACGCCTTACAGGTGTCTAGTTTCACCCACATTCACTCTACTCGCCATTTTCTCAGCTGGGACATAACTTTAGCCAGGACCCTGACATCAGATCCATCTACTTACTGTAGTTGTGTTACTTTATGTTACCGAGTTACCCGCTTGTGCAAAACACCCTGATGCAACAGGGGCACATGTTTAAACAATACAAACTTTACAGTAACTATCTGTGTGTACACACACATACACATATATATGTATTTATAGAATACAGCATATGGGCTATACAAAAGTACAAGCATAATCCATTATAGAGTAGAAAGCTATAGATGCCCAGGTAGCTGTGCTGAGAGATATAAAGCATTAAAGAGACACTGACACCAAAAAATAACCTTTTTTTATATCCACCATAACATTATCTTTAAATCCTATTTAAATGTTGCGATAAAAGTATTTGCCCAATGCTTTTACATTACCCATCTGATCCCCCATGTTCCTGTATGAGGGGGCTGCCATATTTGTGCAGCAGGAGTCCATTAGCATTAGAACAGTCAGGTTTAGAAACTTCAAGTAATAATTCCTTACAAAAGCAGAACGATCAGAAAAAAAATTATCAAGGTGACCTATATGTAACTTATGATGTAGACTAATACTTTAAAAATAATTTTTTAGTGTCAGTATCACTTTAAGGGAAAAGTCTGGCTTCAACTAGTGGGTACCTGCCAGTTGAGCTGACACATTGTAGGGTCTAGGGAGGACACAGACAGAGGCAGCACTAGTTAGGAGTTTAGCTATACACCAATTTTAGACATATTCCTACAGTGTCGGACTGGCCCACCAGGAAAACTCCCGGTGGATTCAGGTGTCAGTGGGTCCTCCTTCTTCTAAGCACTTGTAACAATTTCATGTTCATTTCTTAATTCTTTATGGAAACAAAGGGTTCAAATAGATGGAAAATAGACTATGTTATAAAAGGTTGAGCGAGAAGTGGAAGAAAATTAGCTTGGCAAATGGGCCCATTGTCTTAAGTTTTTCCAGTTGGCCCCTGACAATCCCAGTTCCTAAATCCCTAATCCAATAATTAGCAGCATTATAGGTTTCAGCAGGCTGCCTACATGTCCGTATAACAGATACTATCGCTTTAACCAAGACGGGGTGCCCCTATATTAACCTGAGCCCTGACACACATGGTTAAGAATATACAAAAGAAACAGATTAAAATACAACTTGCCCTTGGAATCAGGGATGCTGAGTGAGTGCAGCAGCTGCACCTACACACACCTGTTCCTTGGGCTCAACTCTGTACCTACCTATCCTGGGGGGGGAGCTGCCATATCAAACTCACAATCCCAATAAAGACACCGATTCCATGGACTGAAGGGGGATGAGGATAAGCAGAGAGGCTAAGGGGGCACATTTAAAGCAGCAGCACTACAGAAATAGATTGAGAATTTGGCTGGATGCTGGGAGTTGCACTTTAACATCCCTGCTATATAAATGGGTTAATGGGGAATAAATGCATATAAGGTGCAGGGAGTGTAAGAGAGATCCCCCAGCTGCGGCAGCGATCAGGAGGCCACACACAGACACACACACCGGTTGCACCGGACTCGCTTACTTGTCGTAGTCTTGTGTCATGATGCTCTGGCTGCTCGGGTCGGTAGAACTGGACTTTCTAGTTGGGACAGTCAATCCGATCTGCCCGCGCGTGTGTCGGGGGAGCCGGAGCGCACAAACCCGTTTAGTCGGCTTTTCTGGCTTTTTGAGCTTGGCTCTGATTGAGAAGGAGGTTTAGGAGCTGCGAGGCGCCTGATTGGCTACAGCTGCGCCCCTTGGGAGGGGCGTGGACGCGTTGGGAGCAGGTGATTGGTCTACGTTCCATAGGAGAGCCGTTTCCTGGGTCAACTGTCAGCGAGCGCGGCATTCCTTCACCTGCTGGGGAAGAACTACAACTCCCACAATCCCTCAGCAGCCCGGCTCTTTCATTTATACAGGCTCACCAATCTAGGGGTTTACAAATGATTGGAGCAGGAATATAGCCGGAGGTAAAATAGAAGGGTATTGGCCATGGGGCAGTCATAGACGTCGTTGGAGTGGAGGCAGATTATATTTTGCAAAAATATTTTTATAGTGTGTATATTAGAAGTGTCCAACCTGCAGCCCTTGGAATTGGTGCAGCGCAACTGCCACTTTCCCACTGAACTGACAGCGGAAGACAGGGGTGTCCAACTAGAGGGGCTGCACACTGGAACATGTACTTTATGTCATCTCCATCCCAACCTTCTTACATTGCATGGGGCCCTTTCTCTTTAACTCTGGCCCTGGACATAACAGAACTGTCATTTTTTTTACCATTGAAAGGGGTTGTTCGCTTTTACCTTAAAGAGATAGACCGTGTCGGCAGCTTATTGGCCCGTGTATGGGGCCCCCCGACGGGCTTCACCGATCGAGATCTGGCTGAAAGTCAGCCAGATCTCGATCGGATGGGACAAAAAATCCTGTCGGATCGCGGGCGCATCTATTCGTTCATGCGGCCCCGCGATCTATTCGTTAGGATCTGATCGTTGGGCCCTAGGGCCCACGATCGGATCAGCCTGGTATTGCCCACCTCAAGGTGGGCATATTGGGGAGAGATCCGCTCGTTTGGCTACATCACCAAATGAGCGGATCTCTCCGTGTATGGCCACCTTCACACAAGAGAACAGCTGCCTGGTAGATATAAAAACAGCACTTAATAGTAAAATCCAGATCCCACTGAGACACATTCAGTTACATTGAGTAGGAGAAACAACAGCCTGCCAGAAAGCAGTTCCATCCTAAAGTGCTGGCTCTTTCTGAAATCACATGACCAGGCAAAATGACCTGAGATGCACCTACACACCAATATTACAACTAAAATAAAAACACTTGCTGGTTCAGGAATGATATTTTATATTGTAGAGTCAATTATTTGCAGTGTAAACAGTGTCATTTAGAAATAAAAACTAGTCATGACAGAATTCCTGTCTTATAGAATAGCCAATTACAGTGGTAACTAGTAGGGATGGGCGAATTTTTTCACCTTGTTTCGCCATGGAAATGACGCCCATAGACTTGTATGGCGGCGTGCGGCAAAAAAAAAAAAAGACGCAACAAAATTTTTTTGCCGCCCATAGACTTTAATGGGCGTCGGCGGCAATTCTCCTGCGGCGAATTTTTGGCGAAACGAAACAACTCAGATTCGCCCATCCCTAGTAACTAGATGTTCGTGCTTCCTGGGCCCCCAAAATATCCAGAGATTATCCAGTTTTACCAATATATATATATTCAAATGACTCATTAATTAGGGCTTCGTGGAGCTCCCTATATCTCCTGGGCCCCACTGCAGACGCAGGGTCTGCTTCCTCTGTATTTACACCCCTGGACAATTCTAAGTAATTTTTCAATTGGTCTTCATTATTTTTAAAAGTTTTTAAATTATTTGCTTTCTTTTTCTGACTCTTTCCAGCATTTAAGAGGGGATCAATGACCCCATCTAAAAACAAATGCTCTGTAAGGCTTCAAATGTATTGTTATTGCTATTTATGACTTATTTTTCTATTCAGGCCTCTCCTATTTAAATTCCAGTCTCTTATTCATGGTTCAATTCAGTGGTGTAACTAGAAATTACTGGGCCCCACAGCAAATGATTTTTCAGGACCGCAAAATGTCTAGAGATTGACTTGTTTTACCAATATTTATTGAAATTGTATATGAATTAGTGGCCCGTTACTTCTTGGCCCCCCCTGCAGCCGCAGAGTTTGCATAGTTACGCCCCTGGTTCAGTTCATGGTTGCTAGATTAATTTGGACCCTAGCAACCAGATGGCTGAAACTACAAACCGGAGAGCTGCTGAATAAAAAGCTAAATAACTTAAAAACCACAAATAATAAAACAAATTAAATCAGTTGTCTCAGACTATCACTCTCTACATCATACTAAAAGTTAATTCAGATGAGAACAACCCCGTTAAGATCTCAGCTGCTGCAGAACATCTTGTGCACAGTAACCTTCAGCAGCACAATCTCAAGAATGACCCTATAGTGGGGGGCTGCTATGCTCACACTCTTGTTTCATCCAAATATAAAACAAATATGAAATAAGGAGGGCTGAATAAATGAGGGACCAGAAAGACGTAGCAGAGCTGAAGCCAGAGACTACTGCCATAATTTAGGACATCGCCATCATTTTATGGCCTTTGTGGATATAGAGAAGGAAGAAGGTATTGGAAATTAGATTGCAATCCCAACCTTGTATTTCCATGGCATGATAATCTCACAATACGCCCTTCATTGCCAGGGCCACCCTATTAACAAGCTGGGCAATTATTTGCTATATAATGTATTCCATGTGCAGATAGAGGACTGCTGCTTCCAGGGCATCCCCTTTCCCTCTCTTTCTCCCTCTCTCTGTTTTCGGGTATTGTCTGGGTGTCTCTGTTTGTGTTTTCGACCAGCTTTTATCCAATAGCCCCGAGATAGAAATGGACAAGACAAACAAAAACAGTCAGTCCCTTAGATCCCTACCGGCTCCACTGAAAAATATATCTGTGTTTTCTCCAAAGGAGTCTATGCAAAGTGCCTTGTCACTGCAAATAATGCCTGGGGTGCTCCCTGGGGGGGAGGAGGGTTGTTTTGGTTACAAAGTTTAACTGACCTTTTACTTGACAATACTCAACTGCAGCCTCTCTGCACGGAGAAACATTGGTTTACTCTATTTTAATGTCATTTTTTGTTTGCCTGTTTTTGGGCACTTTATTGGATAGTCACATTCAATAGTAACTAGGGATGCATTAAATCCAGCATTCGGTTTGGGATTCAGCAGGATTCGGCCTTTTTCAGCAGGATTCGGATTTGGCCGAATCCTTCTGCCTGGCCGAAATGAATCCAAATCCTAATTTGCATATGCGTGTTTATTGCAGTTCTGAAATGTTTCGGGTAGGGATGCATCGAATCCAGGATTCTATTCACGATTCGTCCAGGTTTCTGCCTTTTTCCAGCAGGATTCGGATTCGGCCAAACCCTTCTGCCCGAACGAACCAAATCCAAATCCAATTAGTGGCAGGGAGGGAAATCACGTGACTTTTTGCCACAAAAGAAGAAAGTTAAAACATTTTCCCCGTCCCACCCCTAATTTGCATATGCAAATTTGGTTTGGATTCAGCCAAATCTTTCGCGAAGGATTTGGGGGTTCAGCCGAATCCAAAATAGTGGATTTGGTGCATCCGTAATAGTAACGGTACCATATTCAAATTGGAAAAAATGTACCTCCCAAATAATTCTCTGGAATTTTTTTTTTTTTTACATTGCAGGAAACACGATAAAGACCTAAGATGCGTCTGCATGTGCGTAAAATACACAGATATATTTTTAACCATTTTTTAAATTCTAGGGCCAGAAATTACCATTTTTATTACCTAAAAAAAGTTCTTTACCTTCACCCCTTCTCCCTCACATCTTTATCAACTAAAAACAGAATCAAACTTTAATGGCAAAATCATTTTGGGCCCTCAGAATCCTTAAGAAGGGGTAGTTTGGGGGGCTTTGGCAATGCAGTGACCTAAATCACCCCTGTGCCTTTACTCTGAGTTCAGGGTAGTGTTAAAAACAAAATGTCACTATGTCCAGGTATATCATCAGTTGAAGCAGGTCTAGGTATTTAGATAAAGTATAAGGATTCTTATAACAACCTATGGTCTTCCTATCATAGTACAGGGGACGCTGCTGCCTTCATATGAAAAATTGTTGAATGATTGCACTTTCCACCACTTTTCTACTTACAAATGCTGCTCGGCCACATAACACACATTTTTCATCTCCTGCAAAATGTATTTAACTATTGATTATCTTCCCACTGTCACTTGTTCTGCCTTTATATTATATCGGACATTCCCTTCTTCCCACTTGTTCAACACACACATCCCACCAAGGTCACACAAAGTTGACAACACAAAACCATTAGCAAAAAAGCATGTGGCTTTTCCAGCACACAAGAAGAACAAGACTCGTCACCTTGGTCCAGACTTTACAAACAGGTCAAACCAGCCGATATATTGGAAAGTAGTATAATGACTTATGATCTTTAGCACACTGACACTTCTACTTGTGGGAAAAGTTTCATTCAACTGATGTGTGTGATTTTCCAGCACAACCAGTCCTGTGGGCTCATAGTACAACACAGGCATTTATATCAATGACAGCCACAATAATCTGTTGACTGGGCCTAGAGAGACAAATCGTCAGCTTTTATCAGCCGGTGTATGATCAGCTTACAGGGCTTCTTTCATGATTTTTATGATGTAGATTTTATTTATAAATGACACTGTTTACACCGCAAATAATTGACTCTACAATATAAAATTTCATTCCTGAACCAGCAAGTGTATTTTTTAGTTGTAATATTGGTGTGTAGGTGCATCTCTGGTCATTTTGCCTGGTCATGTGCTTTCAGAAAGAGCCAGCACTTTAGGATGGAACTACTTTCTGGCCGGCTGTTGTTTCTCTACTCAATGTAACTGAATGTGTCACATTGGAACCTGGATCTTATTATTGAGTGCTGTTCTTAGATCTACCAGGCAGCTGTTATCTTGTGTTAGGGAGCTGCTATCTGGTTACCTTCCCATTGTTCTCTTGTTAGGCTGCTGGGTGGTAAAGGGAGGGGGTGATAACACTCCATCTTGCAGTGCAGCAGTAAATAGTGTCTGAAGTTTATCAGAGCACAAGTCACATGACTGGGGGCCGCTGGGAAACTGACAATATGTTGAGCCCCATGTCAGATTTCAAAATTAAAAATAAAAGAATCTGTTTGCTCTTTTGAGAATCAGATTTCAATGCAGAATTTTGCTGGAGCATCACTAGTTTTTTGAAAAAAATATTTTTTTTCCCATGACAGTATCCCTTAAAGTCATAGTGCTGGATTATTGGCAAAAATTTATCGTTGGGTACAATAGGTGAACATTGCCAACAAGAGCTCGCTGTTCATGGTGCTGTCCAATGTTTCCCATAAATTGAAACAGTGATTCAATATAATAGATATTTGTGGGTCAAGATATAATAAAGTTATTATGCCATTATTATACAAGGATGTCTACAGAACCCGTGAAGAGACTAGTATAAAGCATCATAATTCTTTGGAGGCCATAGCTGTCTGACAGGTCTTTAGCTGAACAGCCTTGAAGAATAATATGTCCTTAGCTATGAACAGCACCTTGAGAATAAATAACCCTTTAGCATGTCAGGACCTTGAGAGGAACGACCCCCTTAGAATGGCAGTTACGGACAGCACCTTGAGATGAATACATGACTGAAATGTACTTTTACAGGCAGAGACACATGTGAAGATTCAGGGAGATTAGCTAGAATCTAAATTGCCGGCAGGATGGCCCTCGAATTGCTTGGTTTTTTAGAAGTTGCACGAAGTTGCTTCACGAGGAACTTCGGACGACTTCAGAAAACCAATCGCCCTGAGTGCCATCCCTCCAGCGATATAGATTCTAGCTGGCTGGAAGGCAGTTTGGGGAGATTAGTCGCCGAAGAAGAGCCAATTTGTCGCTTGGCGACTAATCTCCCCGAATCTCCACGTGTGTCTCTGCCCTTAACCCACAAAAGCGCCATATAGGCACCAGTTTGGGGCAGTTTACAGCAGCCTTTCTGGCTTTTGTCATAGTTTCCAAATTATCAGCCAGGGCCTGTTGGAATTGACAGCTATGAACAACACCTCAAGAGGAATGACCCCCAAGAAGGAGACAATACTGCTTCTTGGAGGTCACAATTTGTTAATCCACTTCCTATGGATGCTCCCAGTTGTACTTTAACAACAGGTGTAAAGCCCTGTATATTTATTTTCCTTCCAGCATGTTATGGCCGGCATAGGACAGCTTGTTTGTTTTATAAACAGGACCTTTTCATGTTTTTGTCCAGAGTAGATTGGGTATCAAAGGAAAATAACAAACTCTGAAGATGATATAAAATAAACAACGGTGTTTTGTTGACAGTAAATTTAGACTTTAGTGAAGGTGTGGGCTGAGAGCTGCAATTCTATGGGACCAACTGCCTGCTAACAGTTCTGCTAATGGTTTCTCATTATGGCCTCTTCTCTTTATTATATTGCCAGGGTGTCAACTACTCTCCAGATAGCATTGTGTGTATATTTGCTTTACTTATTGTAGGCAAGCAATTAAGAATCGTAACGATGGATAACGGCACCCTGTCCCTCTCTCGCCATCAAGCACATAAATACACCACTGGAGACTAATAGAACAGGCAACCATGGTTTTTGTCCTTATAACTCGCTTCCCTAGGCAGAGGTTCTAGAGGCATCCCAGACTGACAAAATGTTAAATTTGATGCTTCTCGGCGGCTAACATTGAAATGGCCTCTGGGAATAACATACTCTGTATGATTACTTTCCAAAGTATCCCAAAGTTTCTTTGCAGGGAAACTTTGGGCAACTTGCACTGTGTATGTTTCCCATTGGAAATTTCCCTGTACATTTTTATTCTATGCTTGTGCAAAAATATATTGCTCCAGAATAGTGATGGGCAAATTTGTCCCATTTCGCTGACACATTTGTGAATTTCCAGCAAAATTTGTGAAATGGCGATAAATTTGCAAAATGCATTGAAGTCAATAGGCGTCAAAATTATTTAGGCTCGCGTCAATTTCAACGCATGCAACAATTGTTATATGCGCCCCTATTTTGGCCAAATGCATTAAAGTCAATGGGCGTCCGAATAATTTTGATGCATGACAATGTTTATACTGACGCGCGTCCGAATTTTTCCAACGAGGCAGATTTTTCACCAGCGAATTTTCGCAAATTTATTCGCCAGCATGGAAAAGTGGAAATTTGCCCTGAATTCGCGTTTACCAAATTTATATGCTCATCACTACTCCAGAAGGTTAAAACATTTTTTTTTCTGGAAATAACATTGTATGTACTTGTGTATCTAACAGAACGGCCCCAGGCTCCCACTTTGCATAGCAAATAACTGATAAGCAATTTCAAATACGGTTGTTTTAGTATTTAAATGGTGATAAACATGGGTCTGGTGGGGTCAAATACCATTCTACAGACCAACAGGATGAAAAACATCATTTTGCAAAAATAACAGTTTACATTGCTACAGAGAAAGAATTTGTTCCCACTATTTTACAAAGCTAAATAATATTTGAAATTATAAAAAACATAATACATTTGTGTTACTTTCCCTTTAGCAAGCAAATTTTGTTTATATTTACAGTCAAGTTTGTAGGCTACAGTGATGACGCACAAAGCTAAAATGAAGGAAGCAATTCAAACAAAAGAATGAGGAAACAAGTTAAAAAAATGTTTGTAAATATTTTCTTCTTAATATGAGAGGTTGTTAATAATAAACTGCCCATAAAATTCTCTTCTCCATACACTCAGGTCAGGGCACACGCTCAGATTCCGGGGGGATTAGTCGCCCGGCGACAAATCTCCACTTCTTCGGGGTGACTAATCTCCCCGAACTGCCTCCCGCCGGCTAGAATGTAAATTGCTGGCGGGATGGCACTCGGAGTGCTTCGTTTTCCAAGTCGCCCCGAAGTTGCCTAACGAGGAAACTCCGTCGACTTTGGAAAACGAAGCGCTCAAAGTGCCATCCTGTCGGCAATTTACATTCCTTTTCTTTGGGGCGACTAATCTCCCCGGACTGCCGTCCCCTGCCTTCCCGTCGGCTAGAATGTAACTCAGAGCGATTAGTTTTTTCCAAAGTCGTCCGAAGTTTCCTCGTGAGGCAACTTCGGGCGACTTCGAAAAACGAAGCGATCCGAGTCCCATCACGACAGTAATTTACATTCTAGCCGGGGAGATTAGTCGCCCTGAAGAAGAGGAGATTTGTCTCCCCGAATCTGAGCATGTGCCCTGACCCTTAGATATAAGGCTAGTAAGCACTGAGTTTGCTACTTGTAATTGTAAAGTTGGCAGCCTGTTTTAGTACAATTGGGCACATTTTCCTGAAACTGCAAGAATCAGAGGTGGAACTCAGATAGTGAAGTAACAAAGGGAAGGACAAAGCAAATGGATCAAGGGTAACCAGGACTGGACTGGGATTCAAAATAGACCCTGGCATCCCTAGTACACAGAGGCCCAAACAGCCCCCACCAGCCCACTTAATAATTACTTTCTATGGCATCTTACAGCAGCCCCTCTGGCATTTGCCAGAACCCACAGATTGCCAGTCCAGGCCTGAGGGTAACTATAGAGCATGGATCCCCAACCAGATGCTCGTGAGCAACATGTTGCTTATAAACTAATGGGATGTTACTCACAGTGGCGTCAAAGCCATTGATTATTTTTGAATTTGGAGGCTTTGGTTGTATACAAACCAGGTGTACTGCCAAAACAGAGTCTCCTGTAGGCTGCCAGTCCATATAGGGGCTACCAATAGCAATCACAGCCCATATTCCCAAGGGACTTTTTGCATGCTTAGGTTGCTCTCCAACTTCTTCCACATCTGAATGTGGCTCACAGGTAAGAAAGTTGATCCCTGGTATAGAGGAAGCAGTCCCTGTGGCTGCTGGGTCTAGGAGGAATGATGGGCCCAGTGGGGGTCTGACTAGTCATAAGCTTTAATATGTACTTGCGAACATGACTCATTCCTAAAGCTTAGCGGCGCCTAAAAAAATATTCTTATTGTGGGGATCAGTATCTATTACTTACTCTTGTGGATTTTTCTGTAACATAGGCGCTCAGGTCTTGGACATATACTAGAATTGATGGACAGACAGCTGGAAGGGAATGGTGTAAGATTAAGGGGGTTATTTATCAGAATCCAAAATTATCGGAGTATTTTCTGAAAACTACTCCAACCAAATCTGCATGTTTTTTTCCCCCCTTATTTATTAATACATTTTTCTGAAAATTCTGTGTGATCCGAAAAAATCGTACAAATTTTTTTGGATTATCCACTCGAAAACTCGGATTTCGGATTTTTGCCTGAAATCCACAAAATCTTCAGATTATTGCATGAAACCCAACACAGGTCAGGAAATCTTCGGGATTCTCCCATTTACTTATATGCAACCTTGGCAGGTCTGAGATGCTGGATTTTCGGATTCAACTTTTTTTTTTTTTCCAATCCTCGAGGTACAATGAATCCTAAAAAAATTGAGTTTTTTTTCCACTAAAATTTTGGATTTTATAGTAAAAAAAAACTCTTGGTGCTTGCTTAGAAGAACCTTGGGCTGGGCAGTTTTCTGTCAACAGGAACAACAGCCCGGGGTATCACGTAAGTGAACTGGGGGGGGGGGATGCCTAACTTTTGGCACCCCAATGATTGTAACTTTCCTTCTCCTTTAGGGCCTTAAGTTATTTCAATTTGGAATTGATTTTACTGGACAAGGAGAGAAACAAGGAGAAAAGGGAAAATATAAACACCTGTTTAATATTGGCTCAATTAACTAAGCTTAGGCTAAGGCCACACTAGGCGATAGCGCCGCGATTTGACTCGCGGCGACTTTTCGCCGCGACTTTTAAGCCGCAATCGCTGGGGAAACTTTTGCGCTGGCGTCTATGGGGAATCGCGAAAAATCGCCAGCGTAAAAACACACGCGGCGATCTTTTTTCTATTGTCACTCGAAATCGCCTAGCGAGGCAATTTCGAGCGACAGTAGAGAAAAGATTGCTGCGTGTGTTTTTACGCTGGCGATTTTTCGCGATTCCCCATAGACGCCAGCGCAAAAGTTTCCCCAGTGATTGCGGCTTAAAAGTCGCGGCGAGTCAAATCGCGGCGCTATCGCCTAGTGTGGCCTTAGCCTTAGGTTTAAAAGTGGCATAAATACCAGTGGTGAAGGGGGTGCGACCTCCCCCAATCCGTTCATGATCAATGGGTGAGGGTAAGACCACAGAGCGAAAGGGTGGAGCCATTGTACCTGAGGGTGACGGTGCTGTGAGGACTGAATAGCGAGCGCCAGGCCAAGACGTGTTGCCTTGGTCCTGCTCTGTGGCTCATAGGAGAAAACTCCTACTTTAGATAAAATGGTAGAGCCTACAAAGTCTGTTATGCCCCAGGCTCCTCCGCCACTAAAGAAGGCCCTAGTAACATAGCTGTATTGTTTGCTAATGACACAAAAGGCACAAAAAGCTGTCACCAAAATTCCACCAAAGCTGTCATTTACTGTTGTGGTATAAATTTGTACCCTTAGCAACCAGTAGGCAATAAGCCATACTTATCTAGTGTAGCTGGAATAATGAAGACAAATGTTTTATCCACAACTATGAGTATATATTTGTTCTTATGGGGGACAGGAGGCCTGCTTTCTTTTATCAGAGGCATCTGAGCATAGCATCAGCCCAATTGAGGTCTTCGGCCTAAATAACCTCCCTGGAGTTGTCACCATCATCATTTAACTACAGACAAATGCATGGCTAGAGACTAGGAGGAAAGTAGCTCCCCACCAATTTCCTGCATTTATGATGCACCGTATGGAAGCCACATGACTCCCCAGAGTGACAAATGACCCTGAATACCCCAAAGGTTTTTTCATCCATAGGTTTCCCTAAGAGAAATATTGTAATACTGTATATATTTATATTTATACACATGGGGCCGCTTGAGTTACTTTGGGTAATATAGGCAAAAAAATCGGATTCCCGCTGGATGGATTTTTTTCTCAATTTTGATAGAAAACAGAACTCGCAACCCCGTCCCCCACCTCCCACACACTACCACTCCCACCAACCCAGCTCGCACACCTACTGCTTGACCTGTTCCCTGTTTCTCTAGAGTCTAGCCAGTTAACACGAGGAGCATACGCCAGATTTTTGCTGCCCTTGGTCGGGGCCTTCGTGGCCTGCCCACAAATCAGGTTCTACTTCTTGATCATAACAATGGGAAACGGGATTTTCAGTTGAATTAGAAGGTGGGTGGAAAATTTAGAGGTTGAACTGAACACTCCTTTTCCATTAATTCCCTAAATTCACGCTCATCAGAACAGTGAAAGATAAACCATTCTACCTTTTCTCAGGTGGGACAAATACAAATCAGCATTAACCCCTCAAATCTCACCCTAATTCTGCTTTCATTTAGGCTCTACACCTGCTCCTCTGAGACCCCCTGAGGGTCAGCCCCACAGTTTGGGATCCATAATAGGCTAGAGCTCAGTAATCATACTGTGAAATTGAACGTCAGCAGCTGCAAGGTGGAATAAGGTCTTTATTCAAACTGTCACAGGAATGCACAGATGTGCTATGATCTGAGTATCCAGAATAACCGACTCCAAGTATGGGAGAATCGGGTAACAACTGTGAAAAATTCTGTAGCTTGTGAGGCCTTAGGGCTCCTGCCTAACAATGAATTATGTTTGTGTTCTGTACAGAATATATCTTCATACTGCTTAAATGCTTTTGAGAAGAAATAAGCCCACCTGCCCCATCTTTTTTCTTTTAGATTTAAATAGATACAATTCCTGTGTGCAACACCATCACGTGGGGGAAAAAAATCCATTAAACATTAGCACAGTGATCCGATATTTGGGCGATACTTACCTGTGAGTCAGATGGAACAGGCCATCAAATCAGTTTCTCTGCTAATTAAGGAGCACACTGTTTTAGCAATGATGATGCTGTAAGTTGCTCCATAGCTGATTGAACAAAAGCACAAACAACACACAAAAAATGGTGAATCCCAGCAAAACTCACAATGCAGTTGGTGTGATTTTATTACACTTTTTATTCTTTAAATGCATATTTATCACTCGCTAAATGCAACCGATCACAAAGGTGCCAAATATCTATCAAATGTATCTAGTATAGGTCAATCTAAAAACAACTGGACTTGCTGAGTAATCAATGAAGACGTTTCACTACTCATCCGAGCAGCTTCTTCAATTCAACTGACTGGTGTGGGAAGTTCTCGGCATATAAACTCTTCCACTAATCCATTTACAATGGCACATTGTAACTCTTCAAAGAGGTGACATCTGAAGAAACTCACAGAGGTGTTGATTCTGTGTAGTTGTGATAGGATTATCCAATGTGTCATGCAACTCCTAGATACAGGTGTTACTTGTGAGAGTTGCATGAATGGATGTGTGAAGTGTTCTGAATCCGCCGGGGTACAGATGTTAGAACAGCATTGTATGTAGCAGACAGGTGGTGTCGAAGGCCCCCACCTCTGTTCAGAGATGGTTTCTCCACCTTGACATGAATCGCCTCTTTCACGCCTCGTTCAAACCAGCGGTCTTCTTTATCCAAGATTTGGACCTTGCTGTCTTCAAAGGAATGTCCCTTGTCTTTTAAGTGTAGAAAGACAGCTGAGTTTTGCCCTGTAGAGTTCTCCCTCCTGTGCTGAGCCATTCGCTTGGAGAGCAGTTGTTTTGTCTCACCGATGTATAGATCTGTGCAATCCTCGCTACACTGGACTCCGTATACCACATTGCTTTGTTTTTCTTTTGGTGTTTGATCCTTTGGGTGTACCAGTTTTTGTCTCAGTGTGTTGCTAGGTTTGAAAAACACAGGGACATGGTGTTTGTTGAAAATCCTCCTGAGTTTCTCTGACACTCCAGCTACATATGGGATGACTATGTTTCGCCTACTATGTGTCTCTGGGCGGTTATTTCTATTGGTGTTCCTGTTGGGCTTGGTTGCTGCTGTTTTGACAAATGCCCAGTCTGGGTAGCCACACGCTTTCAAAGCTCCTCTGAGATGTTTTTGCTCTTTGTCTTTGGACTCTGTATCAGTTGCCACACATTCCGCCCGGTGGTGCAGGGTTCGAATGACACCCAGTTTGTGTTCCAGTGGATGGTGGGAATCAAACAACAGATATTGATCCGTATGAGTGGGTTTCCTGTATACTTCCGTCTTCAAGTTACCCCCCTCTTGGATACATATCAAACAGTCCAAAAAAGCAAGTTTGTTCTCATGGACATCTTCCCTTGTGAACTTGATGTTATTGTCCACTGAGTTAATGTGTTCTGTGAAGGCCGCCACTTCATTGGATCTGATTTTAACCCAAGTATCATCCACATACCTGAACCAGTGAGTCGGTGTAGTTCCCTGGAACGTAAGTAAGGCCCTCCTTTCCACTTCCTCCATGTACAAGTTTGCTACAATGGGAGAGACTGGAGAACCCATTGCACAGCCATGTTTCTGTCTATAAAAAAGGTTCTTGTACTTGAAGTATGTGGTGTTAAGGCACAAATCTAGCAACAAACAAACTTGGTTGGGACTGAGCTTCGTTCTGCTGCTTAGGGTGTTATCATGTTGCAGTCGATTTCTTACAGTCTCAATTGCCTCTGTAGTAGGTATACATGTGAACAAAGAAGTGACATCATATGATACCATTGTTTCTTCTGACTCTAGTGTAACGCCGTGAATCTTGGTTACAAACTCTTTGGCATTCTGGATATGATGCACTGTATTGCCTACCAACGGGGCTAAGATGTTAGCCAAGAATTTTGCAATGCTGTATGTCACTGAATTTATTCAGTTTCTTCAGATGTCACCTCTTTGAAGAGTTATAATGTGCCATTGTAAATGGATTAGTGGAAGAGTATATATGCCGAGAACTTCCCACACCAGTCAGTTGAACTGAAGAAGCTGCTCGGATGAGTAGTGAAACGTCTTCATTGATTACTCAGCAAGTCCAGTTGTTTTTAGATTGACCTATACTAGATATACTATGACCTGGATGAATGAAAATCTTCATAGTCATATCTATCAAATGGTTTGTAAAATCAAGTCAGATAAGTACATCATTGACATATTGATGTGATCAGGTCTATCCAACAATTAATCATAGTCATGGGTGCACCAGGAGACACAAGGGGGTTGTGATCTAGCTTTTTTCAATTATTATTTGTATTTACTTTTCTTGCATAATTATTTTTATCTGTGCTGGGTCTGGTCAAGATGGGTTCATGGTCGGTATCTGCTGGGAGAAGATGGAGGCCAGACAAGGCATGTGTGTGTGTGTTTTGTGCACCTGAGCTCTCTATGAAGATCTTCTGCCATCGTGTACTGTGCACCCATCCCAACCAGACCCAGGCCCAGCAGCACAGATAAAAATAAATAAAATAAAAATATTAACTGAAAAAAGCTAGATGGGACCTTAATCACTTAATCGCTAGCCTAAGGTAGTCTATTCATTAATCTGCACCTGACAACTTTACTCCCATCTTGCCTCTATCTAAAAGCTTTACAGCTCTCCAAGTTCCCCAAATGGGCTGGGCCAACAGTCAGTTAGCTATAGGTAGCTATAGAGACCCTCAGGAAAAAGACTGCATCAACAACCACCTAGATTGATATCTGTAAGTAAAATCAATAAATGTGGGCATGTGAGTGGTCAGCTAAACAGCTGGGTTGGCCTTACTAGATGGGCCTAGGACAGTGGATTGGGAATCTCTTTTGACTGTAAATAGGAATACTATTTTGGGCGATTTTGCTCTACTGCAGTGATCCCTAATCAGTGTCTTGTGAGCAACATGCTGTTCACCAACCTCTTAAATGTTGCTCCCAGTGGCCTCAAAGCAGTTGCTTATTTTTGAATTCTATGCTTGGAGGCAAATTTTGGTTAAATAAAACCAGGTGTACTGCCAAACAGAGCCTTCTTTAGGCTGCCTATCCATCTAGAGCAGGGATCTTCAACCTTTTTCACTCGTGAGCCACATTCAAGTGTAAAAAAAGTTGGAGAGCAACACAAGAATGCAAAAAGTTCCTACGGTGCCAATTATGGGCTTTGATTGACTATTGGTAGCCCATGTGTGAACTGGCAGTCAACAGGAGACTCTGTTTGGCAGTACACCTGGTTTTTATACAACCAAAACTTTCCTCCAAAATAGGAATTTAAATATAAGCACCTGCTTTGAGGCCACTGGGAGCCACATCCCAAGGGTTTGTTATCAACATGTTACTCATGAGCCAATGGTTGGGGACACTGATCTAGGGGCTACCAAGTAGCCAATCTTATTTGACACACCTAGGAACATTTCTCATGCTTGTGTTGCTCACCAACTCTTTTTACAATTGAATGTGGTTCATGGTAAAAAAAAGTTTGTGGTCCCCTGCTCTGCAGCAAGACAAATGCTATTTAAATTGAAATCAATTGAAATCTGTGCATCTGTAATCTTGTGCCTGAAACATGAGACCATTGGGGGCTTGAAAACTGTAACATTTTTCATGGCATGGCAGATCCATCCAGATATAAGCCATGTACATTTTTTTATCTCTTGATTCAACTGATCCCATTAAAAATTGGGGGAATCCTCCCAGAAAGTAAATAATGCAGGAGGGAAATAGATATAAATACATGAAAATGTAGTCTTAATAGGTCACCAAATATGCTCTTACCCCAAATTTCACCCTAACTGTTCTCCAGGTTAGACCTCTATAAGTCAAAACATATGTATAACCATCACTTGTGTACAGCTCCAGGAATATCCAGAGCAAATACGTCCTCACCCCAGACCTCACCGCCCCTTGTCTTACTGCTTTGGGGAACCCTTGGAGTCAGAAACAGCAACTCCAAAACCTGTTAATATCACAATTAGAAGGCACTTGTTTTTGTTTTGCAGTGGCGACTATCATCCTCAGGTAACCTGCTCAGTTGCTTCATTTACCTCTTTGGGAACCTCAGGTTATCTCCAGAAAATAAAAGTGCAACAAATTTAACGTGTCTATTAAATCCAAAAAGAAGTGAAAGAGAATTGCTTTTTAAGTGGCTTCTGAGAATGGGAGTTGTCCCTAATGAGCTTTACACCATTCCCACACAGGTATCAGTCAGCGTGCCTATTACATGCTGATGAAATTCTGGGTGTTTTACCGTGTACGTTCTCTTTCTTCTGACCTGAGAGAGATCAGGCTTTAATGAAGGGCAGTCAGTGCGTGGGGGTAGGCGGAGCCACCATCATTAGACAGGCAGCTATGCCTAAATAGCCCAAGGCAAGGGAGGCCACTTCAACGCACTCAGCGGGAACAGCCTCCCATTAAATAAGATAATACTCTATCATATAACAGCCAACCGGAAAGTAAAGTGTGCAGAAAACAAAAGATCCGCGTTGTAATGTGAATGTCATGAAACCAGACGTACTGACTGAGGCCCAGTCGTTAAGGGGGGAAGCATAATAGGGGGATTTGTTTTTTATTTTTTTTTTTTATTAACATAGGCCTCATTTACTTAATATGCATTGTACAAAAACCAACACGAAGCTCCCTGATTTCTTTACACTTTGCCTAACCCTCTTCTGTGCACAGCATTCTGCCTTCATAAAATTGATCACAAAGGCTTACACCTCATAATGAAAGCAACACTGCTTGTATCCTTCAGTGCAGTAGTTGGGTGCCATGCAGACTCTCTCACCCCCCAAGCTGGTGTTTCATTCAGATGCCCAAGCAACGGCATGCCAGGGGTCCACAAGGTTCTGGGCAACCCTGCATATACCGCTCAACTTTCTGACAGCGAGGCATTCAGTATTTTGTGTCCACAGGATGGTAAATGCCAAGGATTTCTTTAAAAAAATAAAAATCCCTGGATTTTTGCTTATGAAGGTTCCACTTTTTGATACATTTTGGTCCAATGCCACAGTATGACTTTACCTACAAATATGAGCACAACGTTATGTGTGGCCCAGTTAGATACTGCCCTGTAGAGGTTTGTAATAAAAAATTCCTGCTGCATGAGATGTTTGCAGTGACACTAAAACTGGAATTCTGAAGCAGCTTTGGAGCCTCCATGCACTGAAGTTACTGTTGTTTTGTTCTGTGGTGCCTCTTCTCCATAACTCAAAGCTTTCCAGAATTTCACCATGTTTTCTAATTCCTAAAAGTATATTTTTACAGCTAATATGCCTACTGAATTCCTACAGAATCTGGCAGTTAGTCCAGGCTTCATGTAGAGCTCCATGATGCTCCTCAAACAGTCACATTTAGGGTTACTGGGACAATGTTTCCTAACTGATCTCTCTTTCCGTCTCCGTTCAGTAGAGCCCAGTGAGTGCTTCAAACATAACCATCGCCAGCTGAGCAATGCGGTGTTCCAGCTGCCTGACAACAGCTATTGATTTATTGCAAATAAAGAGCTAATGACTTGATCTGCTGTTGTTGAGGGCAATTCTATAATTATTGATGGCTGTATTCCTTTTAAAATGGACCATTTTTGGCTCAGAAAGTGATGGATCCCCGTGACCAGCTTCGTTCCTTATCTGGTTGCAACATAAAGGACGTTTATCGTAAGGAAGAACATATAAAAATAATTAAAGATTGACATTATGAAACCCTCACCTGCCTTTACAACATTTCATGATCTCCCTTCACAGATGAATCACATCTTGAATACTGCCAAGTCCAAACCGTAGAACCTGGAAAAATCTGTAGCACGTGGACTTGGACTTGCTGGTTCAGGAATTAAATTTTATATTTGTGAATTATTTGAAGTGTAAACAGTGTCATTTAGAAATGAAAAGTACATCTTAAAAAAAACCACCTACGGTATGTTTGTAATCCAGTTCCACAGATGTCTGTAAGATAGGTCCTGGCAATTCAAGGTTGGAAATGTCCAAACAGCCCCACGCAGTCCCAATATAAAGCACCAGTCTATCTATAGCAGCTTACAGCAGCCAATCTGGCATTTACAAAACTGCCACTCCAGGCCTGACACTGTGACATTGTATCATATGTGCATGTTCATCTTCTGTTGTGAAGTTTGTCTTTGTGATTATAAGTGAATGTTAAAATTACCCGGTGGGAACCCGCAGAGCATACATTCCAGCCTGTGCCAATTGTTGACTCTCTACCATTCTAGTTTCCCAGTGGCCAGTATGTGTGCATTGCTGGGCACTCTGATGAATGCATGCCCAAGTCATTGACCTGTATCCCAGAGAAATAATAATGGTGGAATGGCTGACATGGCTGCAAGTTCAGCTTCTGCTTGAGCTTAAAACAAGTTGTTGGTCAATATTGGCCATTGCGGGCAACACAACTCCCCCCCTTGGGGCTAATATTCTTTTTCTCAGAAAAGAACTTCTCATAGAAGCCAAGACTGTGAGCCACAGGCCTCTCAGCTTTGTGCACTGCTTGACATTAAGTGATGTTAGCACCACCCACACTGTGTAAATACTTGTGCCCCAGTGTCTCACCGTCACGCATCCGATCAGCCTCTCCCTCCCCATATACACAAATACACATGCACTGCTTGCACCTTCCACCTGACTCTGTGTCTCTTAGACTCTGAATGTCATGTACCCGGGGCCCGTACCTGTTTGCTCCACTCCTGAGCTGCCAACTTCTAGTTTATACACTCCCCAAACTCTACTGAGGCCAACTGATGAGCTCATCTCAATAACCTGGTTCCTGCCACTTCCCTATAGCAATTCTACTTTTCTATACTATTCTACAACTCCTGCATTCTACTATTAGTTCCATGTATAGACATTGTTCTACACAATATGCTGCTGTCAGGCTTATTTACCTAATGCACGGCATTTCATTTATCATTTTGCTAATCCTTTAACTGCCTTCCAGTTTCCTTTCAGATCAGAATCAACATAATACAAGAGTTTTCTGTAGCCATGCTATTTGTATAGTGATGTCCCCATGCTGAGGGATTATATTTCCTAGTGATACAGTCACATGGAATCCCCCACGGTCCAAAACAAGTTGATCTGTTGTATTGGAGTGGGGAGCACATTAGCAGCAGTACCATCTTCAGCCAGCGGATGGCGTATAATAGGTATTGCACCTGCTGCATGATTAGTAGGCCGGTCCTGTAGACTATATTTTCCATAAATCATACCAATATTACGGGGGCATGGGTAAGGATTCTGTTAATGAGGGTGAGTCTGACCCAAGTTAGTAGGGTGGAAGAGTCTTTATGCAATACTTCATTTTTAGTTTGTGAACTGTAAATATACTTCACTATATATGAACTTATACAAGCCTTACAATGCTCTGCTTAAAGAAGTTTTTTTTCTGAAGGTGGTATAGGTATACCACCTATAGTTTCATCTATCTGAATTTCCTTCCTATAGACTCCTTTAGGTCAGATTCTGAGAAGTAATTGAAGACAATTTACAGCAAAGCCATTTTCCAAAGAAACTTAAAATAGTTAAAAGGTTGAACTTGATTGTGTGTCTTTTTTCAGTCTTACTTACTATGTTACTATGAACCATCGAGTGGGGGGAAAATCTAGTAATAAACACTTGTGTTATGATGCTATTATTCCTGTTAAAAAATATATCAATGAAAGCCATTATCTCTAAACAGTGTATAGAAATAGAATAGTGTGATATAACTCCAACTTGCAGTACAGCAGTAAAGAGTCACATGACTGGGGGAACCTGGGAAACTGACAATATGTCTAGCCCCATGTCAGATTTCAAAATTAAATGTTAAAATGTTTTCCCATGACAGTATCCCTATAAATTAGCAATGTCAATTAATGTTGATCAATGAAGCTTGACTTATCTAATCCTTGGTATTATTTTATTGGATCTCTTTGTACGGGTTGAAGCAGGTGCTGGCGCTCTTATACTTCCCATTGTCCCCAAATCCTACTAGCCTGGAATCTGCCACCCAAAAATATATGTGGGGACTTACTGGAGATCAGGTAGTGTTTTGGGCAGATCAGGGTGTGTGGGTAAAATGTGCAATGTGAAATTGGCTGATTTAAAACAATCAAGTGGTTTGAGGTATGAATAGGGGCAAAAAATATTTAAACATTAATAGACATTAACTATTTATTGGGCTGGTGGGGGGGTTGTTTGGGTCTCTGTGTAATTTAAATGCCAGGGCCCATTATCAATGTCAGTACTTTCCACTGCTTTGAGTTCAAAAAACCCTATGGCAGCCTCCACAAGCCTCCAGGCAACGGGTCCCCAACATTTTTTACCCGTGAACCACATTCAAATGTAAAAAGAGTTGGGGAGCAACACAAGCATGAAAAAATCCATTCAGTGCCAAATAACTGTGCTGTGATTGGCTATTTGGTAGCTCCTATGTGGACTGGCAACTACAGGAGGCTCTACTTGGCACTATACTTAGTTTTTATGCAATTAAAACTTGCCTCAAAAAATAGCACCTGTTTTGAGGACACTGAAAGCAACATCCAAGGGGTTGGAGAGCAACATGTTGCTCACGAGCTACTGGTTGGGGATCACTGCTCCAGGCAATGGTAGAAATGGAAATACATAGAGAAGTATAATGATGCTGTGCACAGAATAGGAAATTCCCTGCTATATAATAAGCAATGCCCTGTTGCACTAGAACTAGAACATTGTGATGGGACTTGTTTTACAATTTTTGTACCAACAGACCCAACAGTCATGACATGCTGCTGATTCTGTGTAATCGAATCATGAGTTAGGGCTTGTTCAAAATAATAATAGTTTGTTCCAACAAACTGGGGGGGGGGGCGCCTGCCATCTGCTCTCTGTGCTCTCTGTGACGTCCAAAGTCTTCTGCCGCTTCCAGGTTCTCTCTAGTTCCTGGGTGCTCTCATTATTATTATTTGCTCTGATTTCTTGTGTTTGACCCTTATCTGTCACTGATTTCGCCAGCCTGCTGTCTGTGTTGATTCCTTCCTGACAACTCTTCTGATTTACGATTTGGAACCTAGTTGATTCTCCTATGTATGACCTTGGCCTGTGACCCTGACCTTACTACTGTCTAGGCACTGCATTACCCGTCTGGTTTGGCCCGGTCTGTTCTTTTCTACGCTACTACTCCTCCGTCCTATCACTACACATTCAGTTCCCGTGCTCTCAGTGGCGTAACTAGATGTTGCTGGGCCCCAGAGCAAATTAATTTTAGGACCCCCAACATATCTAGTGTTTGTCCTGTTTTAACAATATATGTTGAAATTGCTCATCAATGAGAGCCTCATGGGGCCCCCTGTACCTCCTGGGCCACCCTGCAGCCGCAGGGTCTGCTTCCTCTGTAGTTACGCCCCTGCGTGCTCTCCCTTGTTCTCCCGCATTAAGGCCTGGCGGCATCTGAGTAGCGGAGGGCTCCACCCAAAGTCAAAGGCGTCTGCCAAAGGCAGAAGAGCGGGCTTAGA